>VYXB01008722.1:262597-304250 GCA_013397135.1 Pachyramphus minor
TATATTTTAAAAAAAATTAAATCCTGATGGTATCTAGTCAATTTTACCTATGATCCCACCAATTACAGCTTTTCTGCTGACAATACCTTAAAACTAAATCACCACAGAAATATGCTCTACCCTCTAAAGCATAGAATACAAATCCAAAAATATGAAAATTCTTCCTTTCTGCCCCTTTTAACATGACAACTGTGATTAAAATTTTACCTTTTGAAGAAGTCTTTAACAAACCTGGCTGTGTAGTTAACTTTAAAAAATGAGTTATAGTTATAAACCCTACTTTTTCAGGCCACTGGAATGACAACTAATTTTCACTTATTTGTGCATTCAGGGCTTGAATCTGGAAGGAGAAAAAAAAAAAGAAAACAACCCAAAACCGTGACAATTCACTTCCTTCAGTAGAACGCCAACATTTTCTATTTCCAAAGGATTTTCCAAAAGACTTAC
Source organism: Pachyramphus minor (assembly GCA_013397135.1). NCBI lineage: Eukaryota > Metazoa > Chordata > Aves > Passeriformes > Tyrannidae > Pachyramphus > Pachyramphus minor. The sequence goes on from VYXB01008722.1 coordinate 263,045, forward strand.
ATAGTTCTTGCAACATCCTGATGAGGTAGGCATTATTTCCCCGTTTTACAGATAGCGAAACTGGGCAGAGTCAAGTCAGGAATCCACCCTGGACATCCAGGTAGAGAAGGTGAGGACAAAAAAAGCACAGTTTCCTTCTCTGCAATTGCTCCGTTTGCCCCAGTGGGTGGCAGTCACCTTGAGGCCACTCCTCCCCACCTGCACATGAGAACACGCAGAAGTAGCTAGATGTGAACATCCTGACTCCCACCTCCCCAGTGCAGTGGCCATCACTGAACTGATGTGCAGGTGGAGGCCAACTGAAGAAGTGCAAACAAAAGCACAGTTATGATCTGTTCCTTCGTCCAAGTCACGACCTAATCTGGGGCTGGATTTGACGACTTTGCCTATATCACAAAGCAGGTCTGGGTTAGAACTGGGAAATCATCTAAGAATTAGATATTGGGGCTACTGACCACACGCACGTCCACGCACACACATCTCTCCAGCAATGCTAGGTCAGAAGAATATATACAGAGAAGTCAATGAACTATACATATGTGTGTGTGTTAGCATGATTCAGTGCACTGGGGGCAATGGCAAGTTCTAGAGAAACACTTCGGTTTAAATGACCATTTAGCCTTTCTACCATCTCCATGAGTAAAATGTGTGTTTGATGTTTTTTCTCAGCTTACTCTACTTGTAAAATAAACCTTCGTTCCATCACCACTACTTTTAACTATAATACATAGGGTAAACTAGGGTACCTCATTACATTGGGATGTGCAATACACAATCGACAGAGCAATTGTTTGAGCTGAATAGTCTGAACACAAGTAAAAAGAGCAAGTGAGCTTCAACAGTAATATACTCCAATTTACAATATAAGCAGAACAAGTAAAAATATTGCTCCCCATCTGATCCTTTTTTTTCCCTCTACTACTTCTGTGCCTGTAAGACTAGCCTGGTAAACTGGATGCACTACAAAATAAGGATTTTGCCTCTTGGAAGCTCATAAAATGATACTAGAAAAAGTTTTTGATGGCTAACCCACATAGACTGCTGTCATTAGACAATTCAAATGGGCAGAATAAAGAACCCTTTTCACGCAGCTGTGCAGAAATAGAAGGAAATAGCCACTTCACATATCCAAATGCTGTTTCTGAAAATGAGGACAGGAAACAAAAAGAAAGAAAAAAAAAAGGCAACATATTAGGAGTCTTTGTCACTGTCCATTGAGCCATACATATCTGCCAGCTTTTTAAACCGAGGTCCCCAGTCACTGAGGTAATCGTAGTCCTGATCTCCATCTGTAGTCACTGACTCCAAGGAGCTGAGGGACTCGGCCACAGAACCATTACCTTCATATGCGTAGGTTGCTAACGAGTCATACGGGGGGGCTGTTGGATCTGTATCATTTTCCTTTAACCTTTGGTTAATGAAATCTCTGACATCCGTATTATCCCGCGCGGTTGCAGTCCGCCGTGGTATAAAAAGTGTTTCAGGCACAATGTCTCTGCGCAATTTATTATCATCTATGGCTTCGGGATTTCTCAGCGTGCCAATATCAAATGCCTGGGTGTCTTCCTCTCCACCACCTTCATCATTATAACTGACAATGTTGTCTCTGATGTCTTCTTTGGAAATAATCAAAGGCTCTTTTTTCCGCTGCCGTCTCAGTGCTGCAAACAGCACCACTGTAACTAGAAACAAAAACAACAGTGAAAGAGAAAGAAGGTTAATCCATTAAAACCCAGAAGAAATGCTGCGCCTCAGCTAGAATTTGAAGTTTTAGAAAATGTTTTGCAAAAGTGAAAATGTGCCAGGTTTTCAGGCTGTGCTTACTCTGCCTGTGAGTTCCCTGGAAGATGAAATGGCATGGATGTGCACTGGAAGAAAGGCGACATCAAGCTTTTAAGAAGCCAAGTGGAGTGTCATTTTGTCAGGAGGCCCTTTGTTACCCAGAGTCATAATAGTAATTCTGACACCTTGAGAACAGAACCAGTTTCATGACAGTTGGGATGGAAGAAACACTTTCTTCAAAATTAGTAACATCAGATTTTATTTACCTTGAACCTCAGGGACAACGTGCAACTTCTGCTATGGAAAAGGCTGGAATCTACTGAACTTAGCAAAGCTGAATTTCAAGATAAGTAAATCTATCGTCCTCTGGAAAAAAACCTCTGGAATATGGAGTGGATTTTGAGCCAGCATGAAGTCTGAGTTTTATTAATTTCCACGGCATGTTTTTACAATGTACATCACCTTAAAAAAGTACATGTCTTAAATCTTAGACTGATGTTATATGATAAAGTTAATTTTTTAATCTGCCAAAGGCAGATTTCTGAAACATATTTTATGTCCTTCATTTTAAAGTGTGCATATATGCATACACATATTTTTCATTTATTTGTAGGGAAGGAACTCTTTCAATGATCCTGGTCCACATTTTAGTGTTTCTGCTCAATAATGATTCTCAGAACTGTTGGAGAAGCGGACATAGAGGATGGAAAGCAATATGGTAAATACTTTCCTACAGAAGCTAATTTCAGATTTATTAGCTGGATTATGCGTTAAGGTGGCAAATGGCTGAATACTGACAAATGAACAGCAGAGCAAGGAGCAGGGATGTATTTCTACTATTAATACTGCTTTGGTAGTTTGAGGTCTGCATTGCCCAGTATTTCACCTCTGCTGTGCAAGAAGACCATTTATCAATATGAGTTGAAAGAAAATAAGTGAAGTGGTGAAACTGAGGAATTAGGAAAGATGGTTCAGATGGCAGTAATTCAGGCTTTCAGCCTAATGATAAGAATTCACTTGTGGTGTCACAGAAGGGTTCTAATCTGAGTGATGCCTCTTCGTGCTGCTGTGCAAAAATGCAGTAAGAGATAATTCTCTTCCTCGAGAGCATAAAGCTGTGACACTCTGTGGGAGGACTGGGGAAAGGTGTATATGACACCTTTCAGAGATAGAACAGAGATAGCTAGAGAATATTTTGAACTTGAAAAACAGTGTCAATTTCAAATGAGCTTCTGGAATAGCAACTGGTAGAATGGTCTGAGACAGCATAGGAATGAGAGATTTTACATCAAAGGGTTGCTGAAGTAACTCATCACAAAAAAATGTGTTGCACAGAACATGCAAGAATGAGACTGATAATTATGTCACATGTCTGATATGTAGATTTTACTATTTTGTGCTGAACTTGCAGGCAAAAAAGCCTATTAGAAGTTACATGATAAAGTACATCACCTTTATTTGCATGTCAGTGTTAAGCAGTGTCTGAGGCCTCTTGATAAGCTGCTAGACTTACTCAAACTCCAAATAAACCTAGCAATTTACAGTCACTTTTTGTTGCTGCTAAATTTTGAGTTGTGGTTCAGGTCTGCCCAGAGTATTGTTTTTCACTCAGTAGTGGTTGCACATTCAAACTCTGCAACCAACCTGAAAATGGAAAATTATATAGCTGAGGTAATTGAAAATCTGCTTATGGTGCATGGTGGCGTGAGCAGTAATTGACATAAAGTGCTGCTTAGCACACAGAATCAATTATTTTCGATTGACATAAAACAGGAAATCGTTTAATGTCAGATTGATATTAATGAGCACAGTTGTACTAACAAGTGCAAGACTACCTGCAGCAATACATTTCTTTTTCTGGTAAGAAACTTAACACAAAGTGAGCTCAACCCTTAGGGGCAATGATACCTTGCTTTGAAAAATTAATTTAAAAGTGACCTAAAGATAAGATTGTGGGAATCTTCTCTGAAAATGGGATAGTGCTTATTTGAGCAAGCCATTCTATATTGTTAGTCTGAGAACCACAACGTGGCCTTCAACTCATTACTGGAGAGGGAAATTTTGTAAATAGGGAAGGTCAGGATGATTCTGCAGTGGTGCTGAGCATGTCCAAGGAAGATATTAGTTTGGTAAAAAGAAGCAGAATCACTGAGGAAACATTTTCTCCCCTGCTTGTCCCTACTGCTATAAAACTGGTCTGACTCCCTTCTTTCCTGACTAATAACACCTCCCAGAGAATAGCCTGTGTTGTATTGTACAGTTCTCCTCTAGAGACCGGAGAACTAATCTAGACAGACAGACTCTGGCTAATGGCCATATCTCTGTTTGCAGTACAAGAGGGTTAGAACCTCCGAGGAATGTGAGAGATGTTTCAAACTGGTCCTATTTATATATACATAAAATACCACCTGTAAATGTGAGCTCTGTACATCTTCCACACCCAGGATCCAACCTCTTCCTATTCACAGGTGCCTGAAATGGAGGACCCTGCAGCCTCTGAAAGAGTTCTTTAGTAGCTTTCAGCATATTTTTCCAACAGAACAGAAGCACTGAGACTTGTTTCTCCTCAGGGAGAACTTAAAGAATTAACTTCCACATGGGAAGTTAATTCTTTAAAACTAAGTTATCTGGCCTCCTTCTACAGTCAATGGAAAAGGACGGACACCTGCAGAGGGTGATGAGTCCGATACCAAGAAGGAATGGGATTAATGTCTCTCTTCAGCTCTCTCTTTCCATCAATCAGGGGGTGGAGCCCAGCTGTCTCCTCTTGCTTGTACATTGGTCACTTTTAGATAACTATGATTAGACAGGTTGTATGCTATACACCCTATCAGTAGCAGCCCTCAGAGGAGGAAATAGAATAATATATATAGAGGACAAGACGTCTTTACTTTGCCTTTGTCCTAATCTTGGCAACGCAAAATAACCATGAAAACAACAAAATGTCCCTGTACTACTTACCAAGTAATATAATGATACAGAGAAGAATGGCAATAAGAGCCCCAGTGCTAAGACCAGTAGGATGAATCAAGGCTTCTGCATTGCAGGACAGCATCTTGCCTCGATGGTCACAAGCACATACTCGTATGGTCACTGTTTCAGTGCTGCTCTGGATAGGGTAATCATTGTCTGATATTACCACTGGCAAGAAGTAGGTACTTGTTTCACGCCGGTTATATCTGGTTTTTCGGGTGAAAATCCCTGCTGTGTTATCTGGAAATACACAAAGCATGCATTAAATCTTCATCTGAAGACTGAAAGCAAGGAAGAGACAATAAAGAAAAGTCTTCCCAGAAATTCACCTCTGTTGTCCTGTAGTGTAAAGTTTGAGCTGCCGGCTGCCTCAGGAGCTAAGGAGAATGAAAACTGATGTCCATTGTAAGAGTCATCTTTATCAACAGCACTTAATGTTTGTATCAGCTGAAACAATAAGAACAAAATTATTTTCAAAGTCAGCAGACTTTATGTTTACTTATGTAATCTAGGATTGTAAAGTAATCTTATTCATTTTTTTTCTTCTGTTTTAAGGCAAATGATGTTGTTATAGTGAGCTTAAGAAAAGTGATGCTGTTTAGGATTACCATACTATTGTATCCTACACCATCAGCCAGTAGCATAATGAATTTGAAAGTTGGCAGGAAAATCATGTTGAATTCAACAGAAGGCTTGGGTTGATGCCACTCCAGATGGGTAGGAAACCTTTGCATGTGACAAGCAATACAGACGAAAGGTGAGACAGTCCAAGCTGACTATTTATCTACCCAAATTTCATGTCACAGAATTAGTTTGGCTGAATCTTCCAAATTATCTGCTACTTTGAACTATTTTACAATAGGAAAGGTTGAGCAAGAGTTATCTGGCAGGAAATAGTTGTATCACAGACAGGACCTGTAACACTTACAGCCCTGAAACTGTTTTTGAAGGAGACAGTGGAGGTGCCTGAATAAAGGAGAGAATCACAGAATGAAAATGAATCAGGGATAACAAGGTGCAGTACAGACAATAACAGTCTAAAACATACTGTTGTGTTAGCTGCAAGAATACTTTTGGAAATCAGATACTGCAGAGCCACTGTTTAATTTTGCAATTAAGTTTGATGCAATGCAAAGTACACCCTCTTGATGAGGTGATGCAACAGTAGTAGCAAAACTGATTTAATTTGGAATATTTTCTTAGTACAAGGAGACAACACACCTGTTCTGCTTTTGCATTTTCACAGACGAAGGTTTCGTAAAACATGGCAAACTCTGGAGCATTGTCATTTACATCCAAAACCTTAATGAACACTGGAACACGGCTGCTTTGTTTTGGGTTGTCTGAAATGATAAAACCAGAAGCAACAGAGATTTTATTTAGCCCAGCTGCCAACTCAGTACAGTAGAGAAAAAAGGACAGACTTGTAGGCTCATTCCCTTAATTCTTCTCACTCACATCACTCCACTTATATTCTGTTGATTTCTGGTGAATGCATTATGGAATCAATGTCGTATCATTACTCTAATTCTGTGTAAACTATAGAGTTAAGACTAAAAAGAAGTCCAGGATTTACAAATTCCTTTGAACATTCCAAATATGATTATGAATGTATTTGTTATATATACATAAATATAATGCTGGACCTAAATTAAAGGAATACTGATTTATTTATTAGCCCACTGGTACAGTTTGGTGGCAACAAAGTATCTAGAACATATCCCCTTCCTTAGCTCTGAAACAGGATGATTGAAGAGTAGTGAAGATAGAATTGAGTGGGTTTTTAACTCTCCACTTATTAATGTTCTGTCCCCACAAATCTTGTGACACAGTTCCTTAAGCTACCATGATTATCATTATGTTATAAAAATAGTAACTGCAGCTGTGATCACAGATGTTTTCTAATCTGCTATGAATTGATTTGGTTGGTGTTCTAGGGTAAAAACTAAAATGTATTGGCTGAAGAACGTAAGCCCTATATAGAATCTGCAGATCGCCATATGTAAATAATTTTTTTCCCTGTAAGGACTACATTGCACCAAGAGATTGAAATTCATACAGATATTCCTGAGTATAAAATACCAATAAAAATATTGTCATCTTTCTAGATAAAAATGAAAACATCTGGAAATGCACCATACATCTATGACAGAAAGAGTGTGATTGAAACTAGTTTCATTTAAAATAAATACCTTCCCCCTCTCTTACATGAGGGCTCACACTGAATTTTGTTATGTTGATTTGGTACCCATGTTAAAATAGTTTATGAATGCATTTTAATCTATGATTCAATGAAAAAAGTGTGCAATAAAACCTAGCAGATCTAAGACTCTATAGCTTCTACAAGCATTCATTAAAGTAGCTTGTTGACTTTATTATTATATTTATTCATTATAGTAGCTTGACTTTTAATAAAAGTCCTATTACTGTGTTTATCTTACTTTTATAAATTTGAAAATGCCTTCTCCAAAATAGGCACTGTGTATTTGTATTACAGAGCTCAGGCACTGGGACAAAATATTGTTCTTTAATGCTCCACAGTCCTATTGAAGTTAGTATGATTCCATTAGGCATAAACCACTTTCTAATATGAACCATTGGGCTAAATTCATTCAATGTATAAAATAACAGTTTAGGTATAATATAGACCAGGCTGAATTCTATGCTAAAATGCATCAATAGAAATGGTGATTTTTTTATAATAGGTAATCAAAGGTATTCATTCGAAGTCACAGGACTATTGGCAAGACTATTTCATAAGGGCATACTTTTCTAACAAACACGTTCAAATATACTGGCCAAGAGTTACAATTGTTTTCTTTCATGTTTTTTGAACCATGAACTACATATTTTCATTTTATTTCTAGGTGCTTAAGGTTCTCACAGTTTAAAATTATACTGGAATAAATAGTAACTTCATAAAAACTCTATGCTCTATGAACAACAGCCTTTTTTCTGATTTAAAGGAAATGCAAGTTTAAAGATGTCTTCAAGTCTTTCTTCATTTTTCTTTTTTGTCATCATCTTTCAAATTACTTGTGCATGTTAATTGATGTAGGTTAATTTGTTTGCATTATCCTTTAATTACTTCTGGGCTCCATCTCCAAAAAAACCTCCATAGACTCCATAAACTGCTTAAATCTATTTCTCTCTATAGGGATATGATTTCTGTTGAGCCAGCAACCAAACTGTTAAAGCGGGTTTTTTTCAGAATACAGCCTCAAAATCCTGCCAATGTTTGATTTACTCTTAAATGTTAAGTAATGAATATTTAAAAATACTCTGGGAATTCTCTCTGGTAAATCAGCTGTTATTCTGCAGCTGTGACTCAGTAGACATGTGTACTGAGTTTTAATGCCAATTTGCCTTCTGACTATGGCAGATGTACTGACCCGGTGCTTCACCAACTATTTGTTTGCAGCACTAGCAGCACGACTGATTATCTGGGCTGCTGAGCAATTGCAGCTCATACTGGTGAAAAAGGAGAACATTTAGAAATGGAGCAATCTACACTTACTGATAATTTTAGACCATGGCAAAACAACTTCTTTATCTTTTTTCTTTTTTTTAACTCTAAAATGAAATCAAGAACAGTCATCACTGAAAGGTGTTTCTCTTTATGACTTTATAATTTTTTTTTTTCCATATCGAAGCGAGCACCCAGCCATCTGAATTTGTATCCTGCCTGCAACTTGACAGGATTTTTTTTTTTTTTTGAGATTACTAAACTGAAATATACCTGGAGTTTAATGTGATAATATGCCACTGAGGCTAATCAGTGATTCTGTGAAATTTGGTGGAATGGGACTTTAGGTACGCTTGCTAGAAATTACTGGATTTAGTAATAAGCATTATTATCAACAATAAGCAGTGGTACTTTCAAGTCTAGTCTCATGAGACTAAAATTAGTCCTGGATCAGAACAGTAACTGCATTTCAACCAAGGAAATTGCCTTTGGAAGACATATACTCTAGTTATGCCCAATTTGGTCTAGGCTTAGTAAAGCACACCCTAGGAAGTGTCCTGTTGCAGCCTGAAAGGATTCAGACTAAAGAGAAATGGGAATTAAGACAGAAGCCAGTGTCACACACGAGAGGTTTAGTTGAGAGAGTTTGGCCCAGTAGAAGGTCTGCGCTTAGGGGAGGAAGCAAGGAACCAACTGAGATTTTGTATGGATGCTAAGTTGGTTTTCAGACACTATACAATTTCCTATACTGTAGACTATTTCAGCCCTGCTGGGCTCAGTTCAAGTGTGCTTCCTAAATGCTGCTATTCTTTCCTTTTTAGATGTTTATTTCTCCCCTCTTCCTCTACCCAGGCGCTGCCTGTAATGTAGGACTCTTGACCCTAGATCACTCCTTCAAGGGCTTCATGGAAACACAAACACCTGACTAACAGTCAACATTTGATGTGCTGAAACCCCATACCTAGCATTAAAAGGCACAAACTTACAAGAGATGGAGAGAACTATTAATGCCTTATCATTCCTGTAGGCTCAAGCTCCCTACGCTTTCACATAACCATCTGCTTGCCTCAGTAGCATTGTTTCATATCAATTTTGAGTTTTAAAAAGACTTACACAATAAAGAAAGCTGGAGTCGAGTACTCTTTGGCTCTTTAGTTACACTCCTCACTGTTCAGTGGGTGATTGAGCCATATACACATACTAACAACAAAAGAAAGTAGAGCTTACATTGTTTCAGAAAAATGAAAAGCCATGTAGCCTCTGAGTTGCAGAAAGACTTTGTGACAGTCATAGAACTGCTTTACATTACGTTTATCTACCATTCCACCATAAACATATGCACTGTGACTCTGCAAAAGGAAATAGAATTGCATTCCCTAATATTTGATCCATCTAGCATACATGTACTCATCTTAGACCCCTGGTATTTCTACTTCTAAAATCAACATTGCTAGTATTATCATTAGTAAAATCATTAGTTCAGAGCAATCCTAAACTAAGTGACAGTGATTTGTAACCACAGCTTTTAATTTCAAAAGGATGCACAAGAAGTCAGAAATAGAAATCCTTAAAACTGATTAAGATCTGGGCATCTAGCTCAGCCCAGCTACCTTAGCCTTACTTAAAAACATCCAGTCTGGATGAGACTGAATTCAGCAACAGAATGCAGTTTGGCTTTAAACCACCTTATTTACTGCATGCCAGTTTTTGATTTCAATAACCACACTCAAAAATGGCTATTACTGATTAGAAAACACAGAACTGTCTTCTTTCCTTCCTGCTCAGCTAAGTTACCTCTTCATGAACTGTGTCCCTAGTAAACACAAAACTGCAGATAAGCTCTTGCAGAGTTACTGCTTCTTCATTAGTATTGAGTGGAGTATCCATATAACCTGACATCCGTCCAACCGTGCTTTCCACACACTCAGCTAGAAGGTTAAATTCATTACATCAGGGACAGGAGTTGTATTTAGGTTTAACTTACTGATCTCTGCTGCTATTACAGTAATGTTGTGCCACAGCAGTGTTTCCCGGTCAAGAGGTTTTGAAGTGAATATCGAACCATTTCCTGAATTGATGTTGAATACTCTGTCCATATCAGTGTGACGATCTACAGAATACCTGCAAATGCAGAGATAGGGGTTAGGAGAATGCTTTCTTTTTAATTTCTGTGGTCTTAAACCATTTTCTAAGACTAGACATCAAAGATCTAGTAAATGGGGTTTCCTTTTGTTTTCGGCACAGGCTTCAGAGTCTTTATATATTCACACAAAGAACTAATTCTGAGCTACTGGATAATGACACATTGGAGGTTTGATTTAGAAGGTGCAGTATTGTCGGTGAATAAATGAATTGCTGAAGAATTTACATACCTCTGGGAATCATCAAAGCTTTGTTTTTAGTGAGAAATGTGAAGTCTGTGTCCTGAAAGATATGAAGTTTATTTTAAGGCTGAGTTGGCTTTCCCTTTATAAAACTCTCTTTTTACGGCTTGATATCTCAACTGTTCCAAATCATTTCTGATATAAAATTTGACAGCTGGGGTACACTTCTGCCTTTCATTTCCCAGCATTTAAAAAGGCTGCCCCCCGAAACCAAGTCAGCATGGAATAGAGATTCATTATTCCACTGTACATATCAAACAAAGGTTTGCTGTAACTCATTAAAACTAACATTGTCAGCCATGCTTGATGGTATCTAGATGTGAAAATGAATGCTAACAAGCTCTGGGGGAGCTCAGAGTCTAAATACAGATTCAAATTTTCAATCCAACCTTTTGCTTTTTCTGCTGAACTGAATGAATCCAAGTTTAAAAGCTGAACTCTCCAGTTCCCAGGAGAGGGTGCTACCACCTTGATCCAAATGCGGTGGCTTGGCTTCATCTCTCATGAAGGGAAAATTCTTGCATAAATTATGTTTTGACAGAAATATGTCTCTGATGTTGCCAAAGCAAAAATGCAATTGCATTATTCTGCTCTTGTTTCAAGCCCAAATGTGTGCTCATGTACAATCCAGGACAGAGCCTTAGGAAACCCAGTGTGTACCCTTGGTCTCCTTACAGGCCACGTTGATGGAGACAAAGGCAGCTACTGCTGACCCTTCTGTCCAGACAAGGATAACGATAATGGCTGAGCTGGTAAGCAGTCAGATGAAAACTGGGCCAGGAAAATGACTGGCAGAGTTTACTGCCACTACAGAACTGAGTGGAATACAGGGGCTGAAGAAAAATTTATGTTCCCTGATCTGCCCTAGGAGCAGCTGCAAGACATGTCCGTTATTCTGCACAGATTTCCTAGTGCCTGTGTAGTGTCTCTTAAATTCTGAGAAAGACCTTGCATGGATGAAGGAGGGAATAGAAGAATCAAGTTGAGATACGATTCTGACAAAAGTTTAAAATTAACTAACTTGCTAATTGTCTTGTAACTGAATTTTTTTTCTTCCTTGCATATAAAAGAATGATATAATGCCCACAGCAGATTAGAAAGGTCTTACCCCAAAATAAGAATTTAAGTGTAGCCTACCTTCCTAGACAAAACAATAGAAAGTATTAACTATTTGCACTAAACTGTTTTTCTTTTTCCATATTAAATTCCTATAGAATAAATCAAATTACATTTAAAGGTACTAGGACTAGCAAGCTAACTTTTTTCATAGGACTTGCACAGGCACACCTTGCTAGTGTTTCAGGAGTTCAGGTTTAGTTTGCATTTCAGTGCTATCATTTTACTGACAATACTGCAATTTTGGCTGCACAAAGTCAGCTGTGGTGTCACTAACCGAATTCCTTTATGCAGCATTGTAATGCTACCCTCAGCTTGAAAAGTGTTGCTTTGTCCAAATCTAAATAGCAGATGCGAATTTGTTGACTTGACAGAAATGTTTGAGGGAAACAAGTTTATACAAACTTGTCTGACTAGTTTGTATTTTTACAAAGTAAGTATTTGATATGGCAAACATTTCATTTTAACTTTCATTCACTCAGGTTTTGTATGATATTATGTTGGTATTTCGTGAATTCAATTATTTTTCAGATATTCTGTAGCTCATTTCCATATCTTTCAGCAGAAATACTTTCTTATTTCCATTTTGCAGTAAATCTAGATTTTCCATTCTTCTTTGAAATGAAGTATCAGGATTTTCCATAGATTAGCTGTTCCAGTCAATTGTAATAGTATGTTTCAGGCTCTTATTCAGCAAGATATTTAAATAAGCAACTAGCTTTAGTCATGAGTTGTCCACTCATTGGTGTTTTTTTCTTCAATTTTACTTTCAGTCCTGCTTTATATTTTGAATGAACTTGAAATATCTTACTGTCTTAGCACATTTTAATGTCTTACTGTTATCACTATCTTCTCTTTCTAGGATTTCCCAAATTCAGTATCTAGAAGAAATGAAAAAAAAAAAAAAAGAAAAAGAAAGAAAAAAAGGTTCTGGACTTCTTCTAGGATTACCAGACCTGTAACACTGAGGACTTCTTCAAGATATTAAGAATTTTTAAATGTAAATATTTGTAAAGCCATATGTATATTCAGTCATTTGTACAGTGGAAATTTAAGATCATAAAAAACCACAAACCCACAGAGAACAGTTTCTTAATGAAATGTTAATTTTATTTCTTCATATCCCAAAGAAAATACATACAAGGTCAATGCAGTTAAAGTATATTCCAATTATACCATTAAATCTGGTCTAGAAGGATGATTTTAATAAGCTAGACTGTCACTTCTGTTTCTCAGTTTGCATAATCCAGTCCCTTTTGATCAAGACTCTTAATTATGTCGAATTGGTGGTGATTCTGACTTATGGATCATAACCTAGTAAGAATTAAGAAGATAACATCAAACTCATTTTTACATTCATTTAATGAAATTACTGGTGTGTATTTGTCAGATTTCAGGATTTCATCTCTTTCAAACTTTGAGGAATAGACAAACTAGGAAGTTAAAAGGTGTCTATGTAGATTACAGCCTCTCCTTTTACATAACAGGAAGAAGGTAAGGGTGAAAGAGAGAATCTAACACATGCAAATATGTTGTCAGTAAAATACACAAACAAAATTAAGCCTTACATTTGTTTGCAGATCATTTTCATCTGGGATACTTTAGTAAATCAAATCACAGCAGGAAGACAGTTCCAGTGACTGATGAACTTCATTATGCCTCTGAGGAGTTACTATAGCAAAAAAACTCAACTAGCAATTTAAAAAGATCTGATGTACAATACAGCAGTGCCAGTTTCAGCATTTTTTTTTCAGTATGCAGTGGTTTATATTATTTCTGTGTAGGTCAAACACACGCAGAATGCAAAACTTTTTTTTTTTTTATAACACATCTGGACAGTGGAGTGTTACTCAGGACTGTGTTAATGGCACTATACATATATGCATATTCAAATATAGCTGGTGTATTTTTGTATTTTCTCAACTTTTTTCCCCACATTTTCACAGCAAAACTTAATTTATAAGAGATAGACTGATGAAATTTAGCTCTACTAATATAGAGGTCAGGATTGATTATGCAGTCTTACAACCAGGGCAGGTATCTGCTTCAGATTTTGCTATTGCTTCATTGTCTTCTGATGTTCAGCAGCTTGCTGTCTAATGTAACCACAAGTCAGGAAGATTTGTGGGTCAGGAAGGATGTGTATGTGAATTTTTCATAATGCATTTTCATAATGATATTGTGAAGGTTTCCTTTAATGGAAGATCAAAGGGGCTTTCATCTAACAGAGTTAGGGTTCAGTTTGTTTAGGAAGAGAAATCTTCACTTGAGTAGAGGAGAAAATGGAAGGTTTTCATTGTAATATCAAGTGTCTAAAGATTTTATTTTTAACCGTCAAGAAAAATTGACAAGCAAGTGACAAGTCATATATATACAGTCTAATTGCATCTTCCCCAAAGCTCAGCATGAAAATCAGATTTAGCATCTCTATTGCATGATAGAAAAAAAAATTACCTTGTCAAAAAGATGCAGACTCAACCCATGCCCCTAAATTCTAGCAGATACCCAAGATACTAGTACCATAAAATTACATTTATTGCAAGTTAACATCTCTCAGGCTACTGCTCTCTGCTGATTTCCTTCCCTTCTTACTGATTTTCATGTTTCTTCTTGCTGTGTTTATTTCTATTACTCTAACCTCTTTCTCATACTTTCCCTTGCACTTTGCTGTTGCATGCTATTAAATTAAAAAGAAAACAAGCTTTCTGCTGCACTGCATCAGTTTTGACACTTCTGCTAAATTTTGCTCAATAACTGTCTGATACTTTAATATGCAAAGTACCTATGCTGTATTAAAGAACTGCCCTTTGATAAGTTTTAGCACACACATTCAATTAATAGCAAAGAGCCAGTAGGCAGTACTCAACAATGAACAGCATAATCCCTATCCACTGTAAATCACTTATAATTAGGAGCTGGCACCAGTGTGAAATGCAAATGGTTGTAGTTATCACCACAGGGAAACAGAGAAGCACTCCCCTTACTCTCCAATGCCATTACATATAAAAAAAGCAGGTTCCTATGAAGTATGCAAAGGGCCTAGGTGTCACCCCAAACAATTTTTCATCTTCATACTAGCATGCCCATGAAAACATGCTATTGAAGCTGTTTATTCTGTCCCTGGGCTTCACCATAGTCTGCGAAACATTATGCCACTCTGTAAGTGACTATGCTCTGCTGGTCCAGAACACCATATAATTGTTGCATCTCATGATATAAATGAAAGAAAGCCTTAATTAAACTTAGAAGGCTTAGTCTTGAACAAGAATTCATGTGTAGGGCATGCCATGCAAACTGAAGATAATGGGAGTTTCCGCAGAAACATTTTAGATTTAGCATCTCCATCTAGAAAATTAAGATTATATTTACCCCTCTCACAAGATGAGTTAAGAGCTTAAAACTTTCTCATGCCTCTTAACTACAGTAAGATATCTTGATGAAAGATAGTTGTTTGCAGAAGTGGACTGGATTTTTATTAAACCTGCATTGTTCTATTTTGATATAAAGACTATTATTTCATTTCCAAGGTGCCCAGCCAGAGACATGCTGAAAATTGACCTGAATTTAATATTGTTGTACTTCTCATTTCCTCCTCTCACTGCCTTGTCAGTAGCAATGAACTTTAAATAAAGCACACAACTATTTAAAAGTTATTTTATACTCTATTCAACATGACTTAAGTACTCCAGTATATATTGAAACAATGTACCACTTAATTTCTGAAAAATGAAGGCTTAGGTTTAGCTACTCCAGTCTTAACATTTCCTCCACTACCTTTAAGACTAGTTTATTGATTCATGGCAAGTGTTTTTTACAAAGTTCATGAGACTGACTCTTTATCTTATTAGCCTTACACTGATACAGGTGAGATCAGAGCCTACGTGTGCACATGAACTGATTTTGAGGCATTTCTACTTCCAGTTTAGAGGAGATAACTCTGACCTCTGTTAAGCAGGAAGAAGATGGAAGAAGAAAAGGCTGCTGAATCCTGTCACATAGCCAAGAGGATGCACTGCACTGCACTGGAAAATGACATAGGTAATGTAACAACACTAACATCTCCTTAGTGCTCCTTCTGCAGTAAATTCTTTCATGGTGGAAATAATGACAGACATTAGTTACTGAAGAGATCAGGATGCAATTCCAGATGCAAAGGCCATGCAAACACAATCACACATAACGACATATGCTGAAGCACGAGAGATTATTTACCATCTACAATACTCCATATTTAAGCATGCCCTACGATTCACATTGTTAGAAGTGATTCTTTTTTTGTGTGCTGACACAATAGAAGCAAAATTAATGCTGTAAAAAATTTACGGACAAGCTGAAATAGTATATGCTTACTTCACAGGGTTCCTGGCAGCATCTGGATCCTGAGCAGTTACTGTTCCTATTACACTATTTATTGGAACATCTTCTTTCACTTCCATTATGTATGCCGGTCTGCTGAATACAGGGGGTTCATCTACATCCTCCACCTGAATTCTGACTGTAGCTGAGTCCTTGAATGGTCCCAAGTACAGGAATCGAGGGTCCACATGAGTATTGGCAGCTTCCACTTTGAGAATATACAAGTTTTTATTTTCAAAATCCAATGCCTGGCAAGAAAAAAAAACAACAAATGTGTGAGAAGTCTGTGGGGATTGCTGTGGCTTGCAGCCAGATGAGCCAAATGAATGGTGGGAAGTCATGGAGGGGCTTGAGCTAGATAACAAGAGCCTGAACTAGAATTAAAATGTCAACAGAAATGAGAAAGAAAGGGCTCTATGCCACTAATGATATATTAAGAAAAAAACCACTTTTTCAAGGAATTCTATGCCTGGAAGTCCTAAACACCAATTTTCTTCTCAAATAGCATTAATTCTTCATGCCTGTTATTCTGTCATTTTTGGCATTTTGATGATTTCTTGTCTATTCCTTGCCTATAAGCACCACACACTAAAGGAGGGAAGATTTTCTAGGCATTGCTTGTTTAGATATTGGCATTCCATCNACACTTTTTCAAGGAATTCTACGCCTGGAACTCCTAAACACCAATTAGTCTTTTCTTCTCAAATTCTTCATGCCTGTTATTTTGTCATTTTTGGCATTTTGATGATTTCTTGTCTATTCCTTGCCTATAAGCACCACACACTAAAGGAGGGAAGATTTTCTAGGCATTGCTTGTTTAGATATTGGCATTCCATCACAGAAATGAAACTCTGTGACATCTAGTGTCTGGATATCCAGGACCACCCATCAAGTCAAACATGATTTTATGATCGGCAATGACTATATCACACTGATAAATGTATGAAGCAGCAGCATTTAGTGACTCTTTGCCACTGTACTTGGAGAAATGTGGAGAGGGAGTAGTCACCCTGTTTTTCCATTGCATTGTAGAGGATTCACAGCTTCTGTCAGCAATGGACAGAAATGCAAATGGAGTTAGACTGATATCATAATCAAACCCTGGAAGGCATCTCCTAAAAAACAAGTAATGACAGGTGTCGTACTGATATCAACAAGCAAGTGCATCTTTGGAAAATCTACACAATGTCTATCTAGTGATGACTGAACCTGAACTGATGAAGGATGATATCTGTAACCTTATCAAGTTTGCCTGATAGCCCACTGTAAACAATATTTCTCAAACCTTTTCTGACAGCCAACGTGCAACCTAGTAGATGATGTCCACTGTGATCTAGCAAGGCACTGTGATTTTTTTTTTCTAAAGCAAAAACATGCTGATAGATTTATTAATTACATTTCTACAAAATGTGAGTTAAATAAATTCGTCTATGTACTTTAATATATTACAGCTATACAATTCAACATCCTCTGATAATGCGAATAGGCAATGTGATACTGATTATTTCTGTGTTCTTAGCACAACACCTTCTGCTAAGTGAGCAAATACTGTAAGCATCACAGGGAGAAAATCACAGCTGGATGGTGGTGCTTCCTTGAGTTTTTCTGTGGGTATGTTCAGACTGTATAATTTTTTCTCAGTCCCACCCGATTCCTTAGCTTATTTACTCTCTCAACTCCTTCAAAGTATGTGCATTGGGGCTTAGTAAAGGAAGCATAACAGGAAGGATACCAATTGCTCATATAAAGAAACTTACATAGGTAATGTAGACATTCCTAACAAATAGCTTTCAAATTAAACAAAAATCACGTTTGCACTAAAAATGAAAAATGAGTATGTGCTAGATAAAGTTTTGACTGGTATTTCAGAGGCTGGGATTAAGTATGTTAAGATATTTACCTTTTTCACAGTTATAATTCCTTCCTGTGTGTCCTTGTCTGTGGTAATTCCAAACATGTCATATCCATCCCCCTCAGTGATGCTGTATTCTATCTCTGCATTTTCATCCACGTCAGCATCATTGGCTTTTATCCTGCCAACTGGTGAGTCTAGTGGCATAGACTCCGGAACTCTGAATTGATATGTGCCTACAGCATACAGAGATGGAAATTTTGTTAGTCAGTCCCATGGCACTTTGGACACCATCTCTCAGCCCACTGTTCATGCTGGGCATGCACAGGTGAGTTAGCGAGTCATTGTGTCTTCAGGCCTTCCCAGGGCAAAGGCCTTCACCTTCTGCCATACTTTCATGTGGATAAAAGTAACTTATTTCTCTATCTGTTTTCTAATATGGAGCATAGGCATTTTGCTTTGCTAGAAACATGTAACTTTAGCAACATATGTCCCTTTCATGACATTCTCATGGTCTCTGTGGGCCATATCAGAACGCTATATGAAAAATGTCCTGAGGCCAAAGGACAAATATTAAGAACTGTCAGAGGCCAATGCAGCTTGGTAACAGTAAAGCTGCATCCAGCTCAAATGCCTATTAAAAATGTGCTACATTGAATTTTCATCTGAAAAAAAAGGCTACTTGTGGAATGTTGGCATTATGAAGCTGTATCTTTGGTTTTTATATTGAAGACATTTATGTCCAGAGATGTATAATTAACTCACTGGGGTCAGAGTGCTATATTTCTTCTTAAGTTGCTCTAATTTAAATGGAAACTCTTTGCCCACAGCTAAGAACAGAGTTTGAACTTAAATGACAAGTTGCTTCCAATAACTTTCCCAGTGACTTAACCGCCAAAGCTTGCTGATTTGTCTGATAGGATCTGCAATTATTTTCTCTAACAGCTGCTCTTGACTTTGACACACACTGACACTGTGATACACACACATCATACAGAGAGCAGTGGTTAGAAAACACAAAACAAGAAGAAAAAGAGAGGGAAAGAAGGAAGGAAGTAAAGAGAGAGAAAGAGAAGTGGATGAAAGCTGAATCACTTTGGATTACTTATGGCCATGAATGGTCACTAACAGAAGTTACTTTCTAGGAGAGTTTGCTCAGCTGATTCCCATAAATATCACACAGATAAGTACCAAATTATTTGAGACAAGGGAAATAAAATAGACAGGAATACCTGGTATATTTATGTACATGCTTTTGTTTCTGTATGCAAAGGATATAAGAAAATCCAATGAAGCAAATGCTTTCTGGTTGTAAACATTTATTTTTTATAGAATTGCTTTTGGGATATTTTTGCATAATTAAATAAATATGTTTCAAAATTTAAATATATTAGATTACAACAGAAATCTTAATATGTGATCAACCACAAGGTCTGAAAGAAATAACAGCGAACAAGAAATACAGATTATGTTGATCACAGCTCTTTAACAGGTAGAAAAAACAGAAGTTGTTTCTGCACAATAATTCACCTCTCAAACTGCCAACTGCGGCTGAAGTAAAAATATTAAATATTTGTTTCCCAGTTGTTGCAATTGACCTTAGCATGATGCTATTGCTTACTTATGTGTTCTTTTTTGCCTTCCTAGAGAGAGTTTGATACTCAGTAAGTCCACAATAGAAAAAACAATATCTAAGGTGAACAAAAACCAAAACAAGAACCATTTTTGTCCATGTTAATGTTACAACAGAGAATATAAATATTCCATACTCTGGGGGAAGCGAGGTGGGTTGTCGTTTACGTCAGTCAATGTGATGTTCACAGTGGTGGTTCCTGATAATCCGCCCATCTGGCCTCCCATGTCTTTAGCCTGGATGACCACTTGGTATTGCTCTCTATTTTCACGGTCCATGTTTAGCAAAGCAGTTTTAATAATGCCTGAAAACATGAAAATGAAAGAGCAGAGAGTTCAGACGTAAAGTACTGACTTTGATGGAAATTCTTATTAAAAAACCCTATAGTTTAAAAACAAAATAATCTCTTCGTAATAAGTAAACTTTGCCCAGGAAAAATATTTACTGTTATGAGATGGTTCATTAAATTACAGACTTGTCATGTCACATCTTAGACTACTGCCTATGTGACAGACACAATATTAGTGGCATCCCCAGAAAGATGTTCTACTTGTTTGTGAGCCATTTATTTTACATAACTATTTACCCTCTTTCTAAAGTCTCTCACCAAACTGGAAAAATGATCTCTGTCATTATAATGTGCTCCATCATTTCTCTCCAGTTCTGTCAATATTTTTATTTTGACACATGTGGTAGGGAAAAAAAAAATAAAAAAGAAATCTAATTTTAATAAGATACCATTAAAAGTGCAACAACATTTAATGAAAGAAGAGAAATTAAGAAAATTATGAGCATCCAAACATGCCTGAGTGTATATATTTTTATTTCTACATTGATTAGAATGATTTGCCAGTCACTTCCTTCTTCAAAGGCACAAATATCAGTTATGAGGGCAATTCTTATTGAAATTCAATCATTCAGATTTACCATGAAGCAAAATGTTTGCATTCTCACTGGATCTATTAAGGTAATAACTGACTCCTTTGTAGGCAAAAGGAGTGAAATTCAAGTACTCAAATCCATGACAAAACTCACAGTGACTTTGACAGAGACTTATTTCACTCTAGGAGTTCTGCAGTTGATTTCCATGGCAGGAAGATCAAGACTGTGGTTTACTTTCCCTTGCCCCATACAAACCTCTTGCTAAAAGATTATTACTGCTGAACTCCTAGCTACCTTATTCTTCTTATAACTCTAGAAGAGCACAGTGTACTGTCCAAGTCAGAATGAGTGCATCAGTGCAAAAATCCTGGCTTGTATTATATAATACCTTATGCTTGAAGGGAAGCTCCCTTTGACCTTGGCTCTTACTTTTTTCAGAATTGTGTACACTTTTTCACCTCAGGTTTCAGTTTATAATCTCTCCCTCCATTTCCCTGACTTAGCCTCTACAATTTATTTAACATAGGAACCAATGCTAAAACCTGATTAATTGTCTGGGATAATCTGCTTCTTTCTGTAAGGATGCTAAGGAGAATCAATTTCTCTACCTTCCAGCAACCTAACACACTGGATATTCCCAGTGAAGGAGTTTCTTGAAACCTCTTGTTTCTCTCTGGAAAATTTTGTTATAAAGCTTGTGAAGAGACCAGCTATGTAGTCAGAGAGTCAATGGTACTGCAGATCCAGCCAGCTAGAATGCATGTGTTTTACATGCACAGATTCTAAAGCTGTTATTCAGACCATTAAAAATTCCAGTCACTGTCTATAATTTAAACATCTTCTAAAAACAGAACTCAGAACTTTGGGATTCTATTTGTAATCTTCTAGTTTAGCGCAACAGTCAATTTTACCTCTTCTATCATTATTCTTAATTAAGATTTCTTTCATAAAATTAGCATTAAAGTGATATGTTGCAGATGTACAGAAATTATAATTACTTTAAACAAGTTTTGAAGAAGCAGAAGGAGAAAAAAAACTCACCTGAACAAATCCTCAGTCTTAATTTAGCCATTATGAAAATCTATGAGGAATAAGCACATTTTTCCACACCCACCTGTTCCTCGTTTTCATCTAAAAGCCAAGCTATTTGGTTTAATTTAAACATCCACAGCAGTCTCTGTACCCACTGCTTGTTAAAAATGATTGAAAACTGGTTCACATCCAGTACTAATTGTATTTATTAGACTTTGCTGGTAAGATTAAAATAACGTAGGTGTCATGTTTACAGATGTATCGCTCTATTAAGTTTGTCAGATTTTGCACTGAGTAAGATGTAATATCTCTGAAGTTTTTTTTTTCCCTATTACATCCTAGCTTGGCTTAGCATGTCATTTTGAATTACAGACTTTGTCATAATATGACAGATAAGGTCCCCTGACCTGTCTCAGATTCAACGGAGAAATATGGTTGTCCCTGGAGAATGCTGTAGACAACTTTAGCACTGTTCCCATATGTAGGATCATCAGCATCAGTTGCAGTGACCTGCACAACAAAGGTACCTGTAAGAAAAAATTAAAAAAAATAAAAATGAATAGGTTTTTTTTTCATGGCCAAGACACGACACATTAAAAAAAAGATTCATAAGTCAGACTTGTGGCGAGAAGTTAGAGATATTCCTATTTTACAGAAGTTTCTCTGTTAATAAAGGACATAGATACAGTCCCAAAATGACAGTTGTTAAACCCAAAATGATAGTTGTCTTATTCTGAACTCATTAAAACACACAGTTATCGATTGGATATATAGATCCTTCATGGTGTTTCTTATGAAAGAAGCACCAATGCACCTTTCTCCAGATACTGAAAGTATTCAGAATTTGAATCTAGGTCAAGAACATATTTTTGCAAATTTACTCACACTTGTAAAGGTATTTGATATAGGAATGTAAATCGCTTTTTTCATGTGCCTTTGAGAGAAAGAAATGGTGTTGAATCCTAGGCAAAGTGTTAAGAAACATAAAAATTTAGCTTAGATTTTAGCATTTAAAACCATTTGTGAATAAAGTATTCACTTCCCATATTAAAATGTGAATACTAGGTTCTCAATTCATCAGAAGAGGTTTCATCCATGTGACAACAAGTCCCATGAATGAGAGGAGAGAGTATGCCCCAAAGTCTTTATTTTCATATTGCCTGAGCTTTATTTTAATCTTATTCTTGATTGTGATTAATTAACGCTTCTCTCCCTGGACATTATTTCAGATTAGAAATATGCTTCTTGCAATTCAACCATCCATCGTTCCCTGACAAAGAAATCAAACTGCCCTCCCTAAGAATCAGAGACAAAAAGACCTGTCAACTTCTCAGGAAAACATCCCATTTCAAGAAAGTTATTTTCTTGATTGATTCTTACAGCTCAATACATTTTCAATCAATAGAAAGATTTCAGTGGATTTCGATGGACTCTGGAGTTCTTTTCTTTTGCATAAAAAGAGCAACAAAGGTCATAGGAAATGAATGGCATATCTCAGAATCAGTGGCGAGTTGACTTGTGTTACAGTTTTCACTCTTGAAATGTGTACAACTCTTTCTGTACTGGCTCTTTTCCATTTTGTTTACTTTCCTGAACTAAAGAAGGATTGTTGAACACATCTAGGAGTGCTATTGACACAGATGACCATGGATTACCATATTATTACACTGTCACTAAATCAAAGCTTATTAAACTCTAAGGGTGTCATGTAACACAGATCATCTCGCTTTCTCTGAAGCTAAAGTAGATGCATTTTTTGTGGCACAACAGAAGGATCACTTAGCACTTAGCTGACACCTATGAGTCCAGCAAACTGGTGTCACTATCTTCCTGGAGCTAAATTTTTTTTTAAAACATCTGAGGTGCTTTTACTCCAGACTCAAACAGCAGTGCCCGTAAACTTCAGGCCCTTCATAAACTCCACAGAAAGAGCCCAGACCAGACACTGAAATCAGTTATTAGTTAGCACTTACCAACATCTGACATTTCAGGAATGCTGGCATTGTAAACGTCCTTTGTAAACATTGGCTCATTGTCATTGATATCATGGATCTTAATGATGAACTCAGATTCTGGTTCCACTGGTCTTCCAGTCCTTCTGTTTACAGCCTGGGCACGGAGTATGTATACAGGCTTTTCTTCCCTGTCTAGTCTCTTTGTAGCCTGGATGTCACCAGTATTTTCATTGATAATGAAGAGGTCTCCTGCTCCATCTCCAGAAAGGATGTATTTAAGTGATCCATCTCCTTTATCCTGGTCTGAATGCAGCTGGTAATGCAATGGGAACAAATAAAAAGAAAGCAAAAGAAATAATTGGGACACAATTCCAGATACTTTAACTGATATCATGATATATGTTTTACTATTATTAATACTCGGCCAAAAGTCTGTACACTGCTTTTGGGAAAAGAGGTGATACCAGAGTAGAAGCAGTGAAGAGTTCTGTCTTGATGTCAGAATTGAAATGGTCTGCAATATTATAAGAAATTGCCCCAGGTGAGCCATGAACTGAAGCTGCAAACCCCTTTCCCAATCTAAATATACATCAATTAACTCTAAATGCTAGTGGCCTAGGTGAAATCCTAGAAATATGTAAAGCAATGAGATCCTACAGATCTCAATGCTCTACTTATTTTGAATTGATCAATATTCATATTGATCCTGAAAACCAGCGGATTCAGGAATTACAGTAAGCAAAAAAATAAGAAAGTGGCCAGTCAAGCCACTTCTTGAGTTTAAATTTTGAAAGCTTGGCTCTTATACGCCATGGACATTTTGTAATATACAACACAGTGCACAATAAAATAACACACAAACTACATACACAAACAGTAGATCAATACATGCATTCACAGATCTGGCAAAGTAAGGGCAGAGGCAGGCAGGCATACTAGACCATTACAGCACTGGAAAGGAAGATATCAACAGCTTTATCCAAAGGGACATGGACCAAGCTGAAACTTGGTGGGGGAAAGGGAAGAGGAAAGAGAAGAATAATGGTAATTAGCATACAAAGCATGAACTGCCCAAATTAACATCTTTTTTTTCCCAGAAGATTTCCACATCTCTTGAAATGCTGTTTAGCGTACACAAAAAGTGTAACTGACTAAATTATACCCCTACAGGTGTTCCTTTGATAAAGGCTTATTTATTCCCCACAGTCTCAAAATCAAAGCTAGTTACATTACAGAAAATAAAAATTTAAAAAATGAAATATTAAAATGACTTCCAAAGTCAGCACAGGTGATAAAATTAATGGGGGAAAAAAATCTGTTAGGTAGCAAGATTCCTGGAAATTGTTTCTCTCATAGTGGAGACATTTTTATGAGTCAGAAGAGCTGGACTTTCTCAACCATCTCTTTGCTTCTCTTTTTCTAAATAAAACAGAAAAAAACCCCTAGTTGACTGTGTGGCAAAGTACTTAGCATGCTTTGTAGAAGAGGAAGATTTGTAACTTGAAAGATTCTTGGCATAGAGTTCACCAACACCTGGTTATGCCCCTCCGTGTTGGAAGGACAACCTACAGCATTACCTTCTGGTCAATGTCTTGGGTTTCCTCCAACTTTCTGTCAGATCAGAAACCTACTGCCAACCCACTTGAGGGCACTGTGTAAAGTGCTCTGTGTATATATGCCTATGATCCCTAGAGAAAGCACGCTTCATGCAATAAGGTTGCCTCTAAGGGCAAAACTCTCTGTCACCAACATAGCCAAAACTGTCTAATAATACAAAATATCATCACTGTAGCATGGTTAATCATTAGCAGACATGCTGAAGCACTCTTTGTAATTTCCTTCAGGAAGAAAATGGGCATTCTGTGTAATTTTGCATGGAGTCCTTTTTCTTGACAATAAGAATACCAATAAGTAGCTTCTATGCAGCATTTTTCATAAGCAGATTTAACCACCCTTCACAAAACCAGTCAATACCATTTGCTCTGCTTTTTGGATAACAAAGCAAAGTTTCCCAGAAGACTAGTCTTGAAACTTGGAATAGAGTTTAGGTCTCCTGAGTCCTATTCAGTTGGCCAATTCCCTTGGCCATGAGGCCTAGAGGAATTATTTATTAGACATAACCTCAGACTCTAAAAAACATCTATCATCTTGTTAAGAAGTTAGACTAGATGTCTACTGCAGGAAATAATTTCAATAGATTATTTGATTTGAATTTTTCTCAAAGGTAACCTGCAACAGAAAGGCATAAAAATAATTTTGTCTTTAAAACTGTGTATTTTTAGGATGGTTTCACATAAAAAATTCAACTTTTGTGTGCCTTGAAAGCCTTTTTGACTTTGTATCATACTGGGACAAAAACAGCCCTCAGTAACAGACTATCATTAATTCATATGAATCATGGAATAGTGCTGTTTTGAGACTTAGTACAGGCTGAACTCCCAAGCTCATTTTTATCATCATTTTAATTAAACTTAGTTTCAATGAACAAAGTAGCAAAAACAAGGTCAACATAGAAAAGGTGTTGGATGTGGATTATTTGTCCTCCATAATACTCTTTTACCTCGACCAGGCCACCCAAAGAGCTAAAAACGGAAACTTGTAGGATTTTTTCACATCAACTGTTTATGAAATTTCCACTCTTCCTCCACAATTAATTCACCTGTGTAAGACCTATGACTCTGGACATCAAGACATGTCTCAGTGTCATCAAGATTGAGAATGAGGATCTGGTCTTCATCTAAGGTTCAATCTCTAGACTTCCACCTAAACCACTAACTTTTGAAAACAAACATTCCCTCATACAAGATCCTTTCCAACTTTGATATCTTTAGTTTTACAACCTTCCTAAGACATGACAGAACAAACTAAGTGCTCAGTGAGGCAGGCTGTATGTATGTGGATTATTTACTGTGAGAGTGAGACCTGGGTGAGGTCATGTCCTACATACCCATATATAATACAAAGAGCTAAGGCTGGCTGAATGCCTGTTCTTCAAACCAACAGCAAACTTACAGTGTGTCACCATGTTTGGCCTTGTGAACCTGGTTCACAAAGGGTCTAAAAAAGTATGACTAAAATCTGTTTGATTTCAGTAAAGGATAGGAAAGGTTAGGATAGTTGTCACCCTAAGGGGATAGACTTATATCACACCACGATCAGCATTTTTTGCTTAATTTCTGGGCCAAAATAGTTTGGATTTTGTTCCCTTTTATTCAGAAAAAAGTTTTTATATATTAGAAAAAAGCCAAAGAGCTCTCTAGAAAAGTTTCTTATGGATAAATTTGCAACATTCACTTATGAGGAAAATATCCAAAAAAAAAGATTTATTATTTTAGATTACATTATCTGTCCTTGACTGTTTGCTTGGTAGAAAAGTTTTATCCAGGCAAAGACAATCCTCTGGGGTTTTTTTCCTTAAGTGTCAGCTTATTTTGGAAGCAATGTTTTGTTTGTGCGACCTATATGAAGAGGGAGATTGCTACTGTAACCAGGTTAAAAAGAAACAAATTGGGAATAAAACTAAAGGACAAAAATAATGGTGTAGGTTGAGGACAGAAGGAAGGCCTAGAAATAAGATGTGCTTAAAATACAAGGGGTTTGTATATAAAAACATCACCATGAGGTTATGAAGATGAAATGAATGGTAATAACAACCCCATTTTCCTTTAAGTTGAAGGCATTTTTCACTACCCAGACAACTCACTGGAAAGAAAATGATGACGTATGCACATAAATTATACTGCAGATGCTTTTAGCAGGGGTGATGCTAGCCAATACATGATATTAAAGCTTCACTCGGTGTACTAACCCATGTTGCAGAAGAGGGTCCATTATGCTATGCATAAAGTTAAACAAATGGCCATGGCAGATAGTCATGAGATAGAATAAAATGTTTGGGACACAGAGCTCACGTCATATGGGCTGTATCATATTACCATTCCTCAAGACAAAGTTACTTTAACCAAAGATTTTAGGACTCTACATTAAGACAGATTTTTTACTTCCACAGGAACTCAGTTACTCAATACCATTCATTTCAATCAGTGGCTGAACTGAGCAATACCCCAAAGGTAAGCAAAATTGTGAAGAACTAAGTCTATGTAATAAAAAGTAAATGTATCACCAATTGCACTGTATTAATATTATAGTAAATTGATTCATTCAGAATCTAATCTGAACACTCCTGTGACATTGCCCATCAATCACTGGCTAAGGCTGATGATGAGTTAAAAGATTTTACTATGCCCTAGGCATACTTTTACTCAGTTTAATACCACTGTTAAGTGAACCATCTGGCTGCTTTTAATGACTTACACTCAGATAAAAACTCTCTAGCCTTTGTCTTTCTTCTTCCCCTCCCAAGTGTTCCGGCCCAAACCATTCAAATACATCTGCCTGGACGTGGGGAAAGGTTTCATTCCTCCTGAAGGAAGAGGCATTTAAAGAGCACACAGGTCTGTAGCATTAGCTGCTTGTACTGGACATTCTGCTTGTCGTCATATACTTAATTACTTTAAAATGAGAGTTGGTTGTTTTTTGGTTTTGTTTTTTTTCAAATTAACCACAATCTGGAGTAGCCTGGTTCCCAGCAGTATCTCTGGCAGCACCCTCCAGAATCTCCAAGGGTGGTGGCAAAGGGGTGTCTTCAGCATGACA
Source organism: Pachyramphus minor (assembly GCA_013397135.1). NCBI lineage: Eukaryota > Metazoa > Chordata > Aves > Passeriformes > Tyrannidae > Pachyramphus > Pachyramphus minor. Next base: position 291,132 of record VYXB01008722.1, read on the forward strand.
ACAAGGAAAAGGCAAGTAATATCTATGCTCAAAGTATTTGTACACAAACTTTTTTTTTTAAAATTTATTTCTGGAGTCAATATATCAACAGCATATGTGTTCATCTCAACTAGGCAACATTGCTTTATTTTAAAGTAATATTCCAGAAAAATTTTACCAGGGTTTTAAAAATTAAGTTGGAGCCATTTCTAATTCAGGAATTACTTCAGCAGGCAATTCATGTACGAAGAATTTCAGGGCACGTTTCATGTGCTTTTGCAATAAGACTATAAACTGATATGTTGTGGGGGATAGCATCTGCCCAGGTGGGTGATGGCAGGGCCTGTCCTGTGGCCTGTCCACTGCCCCAGACAGGAGCAGAGCACCCCCACATGACTGAGGCAGCCCTGCCCTGGGTATCGGGCAGCTCCTGGGAATGGTGATGTCTGGGCAGGGCTGTTGGGAGCTGGAGACTGGCCCTGTTGTGGTGTTTCTGGGGCAGGGGCTGCTGACTCCATGGAGCTGACATGGGGTCCTGGGCTGTGGGCAGATAGAAAGGTACAGTCAGGGCTGGGTGGTGCTCTCAGGGTCCTTCTCTAATCATAGTATATGCAACTTGAGATGAAACTGTATGAAACAGCAGTGCAAACTGTATGATCAAAGTGAAACACCTTATGTTTTAATAGGTTAAGACTAACAATAAACTTTTTTTTGTGTTTAAATGAAATACACTAGATGGATATTTGTAACAAGGTTGTACTGAAAATGTACTTTTGCAGCTGTGGTAATTAAATTCAAAAAAATTGAAATTGCAGGCTGTGGATATTCTCTGCAGAATTAAATAACGCTCCTTCTCTACCTCACTCTGTAACACTGATTTAAACAGCAGTTAATGTCATTTAGGAAGTGGCTTTAGGTTATGAAAGACAGTTGTAAATTGCAGTTTAGCTCCCACTGATGTCATATTGCTGGTCACGATACCTTGCAATTTGGTCGGTAAAATGGTTTTTCATTCATCCTACCGACCAAGTTTCCTTTCCTTTTGCGAATGTTACATGCTAGTCGCTGAATTTCAGAGCAGTTACTGAACCTCTGCAAAGACCAAAGCCAATTGACCTTGGGATGTACACACTGAAGCATCAACCTACAATTATGCACAAATAAACTGTCTGTTGCATCTTATTATTTGTTTGTATTTATAACAGGGACTTGATATTCTGGCGTTTCTGTGGTCACATTTATGTCTCCTAACACAATGATGAAATAGACACCGATTATAAAAATAGTAAGCCAGAAGTTGGTAGTTAGCTAACGAAGAGAATCATGGTTTTACTCTTGGTAGTATTCACAGTGCACGATTTTGCTCCAAATTTAATACATCCAAACACCAGAATCCTGTCTAGCAATGAACAAATTCAACCACATGGACTCCTTGAGTGCTAAAGCATCCAGAAAAGACAAAGCACTCAAAATGAGACACTGTAATAGTAAGAGTAGTAACCACCTTGCACTCTTCTCCTGGTGGTCTGCACCCCTACAGCACCAACCAACCCCTCAACTACTATGACAATCAGCACCGTTAATATCATCAAATAATTAGCACCAGAGTTTTCATTCTACTTGGTAACTTTGTGTTAGAAGGAAAATGTCACTGGTTTGGCACATTACATAATAAGTATTTATACGTATTTTACTTGAGTTTAAACACAGGCTTCTTTCTTTCACACACAGGCACAGAAAATACCACCAAAACACTATGTATGTGTTCCATATACCTACATATACACACAACATGTCATGCATCATCAGGGCAAATACCTATACAATTTATTTCAAGACATAAAAGATCCTTTCTTCCAAAAAGATATTCCACAAGGTCCACAGGGAGATCCAGCATCACCAGAAGCAACAGATTGCCCAGGGACATGTGCACCACGTTCTTTTGGCCTCAGTTATGCTAAGCTCTAGATCCTTCGGTACACCATACAGCCTCCCCTACCTAAGTCACCCCTAAGCCAAAGCCTCCAGCTCTTCCTCATATCTCTTACACCACTGAGTGGTGCTGTTTACTTTCTGCTCCAGCCCTTGTCCTCAAATCCTCTACACTGCAAAATGGTGGTACTTCCTATGTTTCCTACATACTGGCTGGAGAAGAAATAGCATGGGCTGCATTTGGTGGTTTATATGTGTATTTATGGAACAGCCAGCTGACCAAACAGTCAAGGCACAATGCAGGTTTATTTGCCTGATGCAGCTACTGTTCTTCAACCTGCAGATGAAATTTATGATTTTGATACCTTTATTCCTCTGTAAAATTTAAGTGAAATAAGTTAATGGACTTTAGAACTATTTAGAAGAGAGGACTATTTATCTCTACAGGCATAAAGGCTAGACCACTGAAACTAGTCATGGAAGGTTAGATGATAAAAAATAATTTGGAAGACAATGAGAGAAAGATGCCACAGTGATTCCAAATCTTGTTGATGTCTACTGAAACTAGAACAAATGATTCCTTTTCATTCTTATGTAAAACAATTTGAAGATTATATGAAGATTTATATTCTATACCCTCAAAAATGGAGAGACAGAGTTTAAAGTAAGATTTAAAGACTGGCATTTTCAAAGAAAAGAAAACAACAAAAAATATTTGACAAGATTAAAAAGAAATGCAAACAGACCCAGCGTTACCAGATCACAGCATCATGATTCCTGATGAACAGCTGTCAGAAACAGCACTCTCACATAGAGGCTGTATTTAAATTGTTCCAACAGACACTTAAAGGAGGTTCCCACTTTTTTTGTCTCCTAACTAACCCAAGATCTGCTGTCTATGCAATCAGCAGTCTTCATTTTTCATCACTTTCTTGATGTAACAGATGTCATGGTTTACAGAATAATTAAGTTTGATAACTATAGTAAGTGATCAGTTTACTATAGTAAGTATAGTTCTTACACTATAGTTCATACCATAAACCTGAATATGGCTCAGTGTGACTGATTCCTGAATGTTTCAGTTTGTTAATGCAGTTTTAACTTGCTTGTCTCTCACCATGCCTAGTGATGAAAAGGGTGTAACAGGTACACAGTTCCTATTTCAAGAAATAGCTGCTCTGGTGACTAGAAAAACACTTGTTTCCCAAAATAGATGTGCTGTTCTTGCATTATTTTTCTGTTTAAAGAACCTCCTCCCACATACATACATTCTTCTTCATCCTGCATTTATAGATAATAATTCCATATGCTCTTGTTATCTTTCGTGCTAGGCTACAGCCTTTGCTTGCAAAATAGGCACGTCTGAGTCCTCAGCTGGAATTCTGTTTACAACCCCAGTCTCTTGTTTTCAAGTCAAGTGGATTCCAAAAAGAGCCAGTGAAGAAAAGGCCAGATGTGAAGGGCTAATGCTCCTACCCAATTTTCTGTAATTGCTGCATTTCAATTGGCCTTCCTTCTGTACAAGCGGACTTGGGTCTCAGGACAACAATGTTAATATTCTCCTATCTGAGATAGAAATTAGTAAAAACATTTGCCATTTGCATTGCTTTATCTAACTAGTTCTTCCTGACCAAAATACTCAGGTGTTTTTTCCTCCTTCTCCTGCTCCTTCTCCTTCCATGTAGTATTCATGCATTATCTATTAGATTCTTTTCTTAATAACTTCTATTTCGTGAACATTGCCTTTTTCCTGTTTCTATTCCTTCGATTTCTAATATCACCATTTTCTTACTGTAGTATATTCTTACCAGCACAGAGTTGGAGGATTCAGGACTGAAATCAAGAATCATAGAATATACAGAGTTGGAGGGGACCCATTAAGGTCATTGAATGAAAATATTAAATCTGTAAAAAAATAATGAAACAGAGCACTGAAGAATTACTGAGATTACAGAAGATTTCTGCATTTTGCAGTGTTGGTTTCTTTGGAGTTATTGAAATATATACTTTGTCTGTCTGATTGTGCTTACTTTCTTGGTCCTTAAGAGTTAGTGTAGCAAAACCAGGAATACTTCAATACCTGGCTTATTCAGCTGTGGAATTCCATTAATATAATAATCCATAAAAGGCTGTGTTTTTATAGAAAGAAAATATCTGCAAGATACTTCATTTAAGAAAACTGTATCAGCCATGGTTGCATGCAAACTGGCAGATTAACAGAAAAACTCAGTAAATATTGAAATAATAAAAAAATAATAAAAAATAATAAAAGATATAGGAATCCCATACTTGGACTATTAAAATATACATCAAATACTTTATTAAGACAATCACCTCAGTGTATAACAATGTCCTCTACGAGCCCCCTCTAACCTAAGTACTGGCTTTTATACACACACACAAACAGCTTAAATTGCACCCACTGCAAACAGGGGAAAAGCTATATGTCAGACAGAAGTGTTCAGTAACAGGAGTATCATCTATAAAAAATATTGTCTGGATATCAAGAACTACAGGAGAAATTACCAAAAAAATCTAGAGAAAAACATCAGGGCGATGCTATCTTTCTGTTTCTTGAGAGCATAAGAATGTCAGTGAACTTTCTCATTCATTTTCAAAAGTAGCAGTGCCAAGCCATTCCCTGTAAATGAATGACACTAAGAGAGGCTAAAACCAGTTTTGTGCTGATGAACAATTTCAGAAAATGAATGGACCAAAAGGCACTAAGCATATTTCAAGATTCAGAAGCAATCCAGTACTCAAAAGGCAAACTGAGTATAAAAAAAAGATAGTGGCATTTGATTTCAAAACAGAACATAGAAAAGGCACTATAATAAGAATATTGGGGTGCTAAAGAGAAAAAAGACTGAGAAATAAAGTATAAAGGACAATAGAATAGGAGCTTGTCATTAGATCAGAGATAAGAGGCAACTTGTTCTCTCACTGTGGAACCTCAGGCTCACACACTTCATGCAGGCTGGAAGGTTCCTTTTATTCTCATTTTGTGAGGACCATATGTTAGGCCACATGGCCTGAGGCAGACAGAGACAACAGTTTGGCTGATTTTGGGATGCTGGTTTATAGAACAGGTTGACCAAAGAGTAGTTGGGAACCTGCTTCAAATGTATGAAGCTAAGAATAAACACCCATACTCTGGTGACTCACATCATTATTACACACCCTTCAAAATCACAAATGGGGTTTCTAACCTGAAGTGCAAACATGTAGCCACAGCTAATCAGCTTTGCAAAAAATCAATTGGAAAGTGTCAATCCTTTCAACATTGCCTCGGGCCTCTCAACTCTTCCCCCTCTTTGGTTCCCCAGCTGCTTCTGCTCTTCACTGTGATTAAACACTTACAATGGCACAGGAGCTTTTGTCCTGCACTGCAGTATACCAAAATAGCTAGGTACCTTATTCTGATGGCCCTTCTCTCTAGGGGCAACTTATTATCAGATCTTAATGGATATTTGGCAAGGCTGCAAACCAGGTAAAGGAACCTCATGTTCTCCTGAGCTGAGTGCTGCTTAGCACTTCCGTGGTAATGCAGTTTTATTTGTTCCTTCTCCTATTATCTCTAAGCCCAATTATAGCAGAAATTTACAAACTTTGCTTTTACAAAGACAAACAGGTCTTTAATTTATAAGGCACAAGAGACTGTGGTGTCAAGTCTGATCTCTATACATATGGGTTCTTGAGTTTCATGTTCTTTTATCAAACTTCTTGCTTTTCTTTGAACTGCTGTATAACACCAAGAAAGACAGTTTTCCTTTCAGACTCTAAGGAGCTCAAAACAATTCTGACTCTGAATAATAACTGACCTCTCACTTAAAAAAAAAAATAAAATCCGTGGCTGTATACTGAATTTTCCCAGTTATACTTACAGCAGTTGGGTTTCATTATGCCTTTGAAAGATCAAAGAGCCCTCTCCAGCTAAACAGCAGTGATGGTAACAATAGAGAATTGTACAGACTTCTGCAATTACCCGCACAAAAGCAAGGAGATCTGGTTCTTCTCTGAGGGAAAGCCAAAGCAGTTTAAACCCCCTGTTTTATGCTTTTGGTTCATCTATTTAAGCATCTGGCATTTCTCTGTCATACTGACCATAATTTCTTTTTGCCAGTGTTTTCAAACTGTGTGATAGAAACAGTACCTGGTAGACATGAGAATTTGTTTTTGTGGAGACACAAGCATTCACCTACTAAAAAGCATAAAGGACTCAGCCAACACCACACTTGTCACATCCTAGCTCAGGTACTAAAACCCCTCTTACATGAATAGCTGAGCAGAAGCTTAGAATAAAAAATTATTTTCCTATCTAGTGATCTATTTTCCTATTTTAGTGATCAGGAATGAAAATTCAAGCCTTTGAATTCTTGAAGGAGCTGTACAAGTAATTTTGGTTTAGGAGACAGACTTCCCATCAATGCAAACCTATCACCTTAACTGAAAAGTCAGTCATTGAATTCAAGTGTGCATCTGAAAGACTAAATGGGAAACTTAGTTTGAAGCATCAGTGATGATTTTTTTGGTATACAAAAAATACAAACAAGGAATGAAGCACCTTTAAGAGTATCTCTGATGAAAACACAAGATATGCAAGGGAAAGATAGGCTTGTAGCTGCAAATACACGACTGGCAGGTTTTAATATTGTCTTTGTCACAGTCTTCCTCTCTGATCTTAGATCACTATTTGATGCTTCTACATTCTCCCTGCAGTAAAATGTGGGTTGTTAACAATGTCCAGTTCTGTACATAATGATTATAACATGATTTGAGAGCCTTGGGTGTAATTCGTTCCATGTTAGTTTGTGGAAAGACTGAGGACCATTTAACTGGAATCAAGATTAGCAATACTGTAGCTTTGAGGCTTCCTGCTGCATTTAAAGGTTTGGGGGATGGTCTATTCTTAACACAGCTGCAAAGCTAGAAATTGTTTTCAGGTTTTTGTTACTATCCACCAGCTGAAGATTACTGCCACCACAGGTTTGGGTGGGGTAGACAGGGGAGTTTTTTCACCCTGGGGCTGACTATATTATCTCAAGTAACATTTTGAGGTATCTTAAAAAATCTATGAAAAGGAATACATGTGCTTTCATATGTGGGGTTAAGGAAAATTAAGTGCCTGACTTGTAATGATGTTCAATGGGAACAAAATGAGTCCCTAAAGGGATGCATGCCTAAACCCCCATTTTCAATTAGAATTGTGCTTACAATTCAAGAACATCAACTTTCTTTACAGCTTTTTGCCAATTCAGAGGGAAGTTAATTCCAATATCGTGATATCCTTCAACTGACTTTAGTGGGACTTCTGTCCTGTACTGCATTAGTCAATTAAAAAAGGAAACTCCCATAGTAGAAGACGACAGCAGGTATTCTGCTGAGATTAGGAGAAAATATCTTTTTCAGAAAAGAGTACATTCACTTCTGCAATTAATAATTTGGTTTAGTATATGTGCCTTAGTCTCAAAATCATGTGAGCTATATACTTAGTGGAATCATCCTGCATTATTTGTTTGTCTTTCATTTCTCTGTGAATTTACCAAGGGACAGTTGATCACTCTTTATCAGTGGTCAGAATTATCTACTTAATCACTGACAAAATGTTTTCTTTGAAGTACTGAACTTTCAAAAATGCCTCTTAATTAAATAGTAAGCAAATACAGCACCTTAATTAAGGCATATACGTATGTACCTTTCTAATTCAGTGAAAACCTCTAGTCTCCTGTGGGGGTAGGGAAGAATCTATATTAAAGATGAACTAGAAAACAAAACAAAATAAAAAACCCCTTGGCCTAATATCCAGAAATGTTTTTACTGGGATATAGTTGAATAAAACATCAGGCTTCTTCGACAAGTAACAGCTTCTGACTACTCCCTGATGGATGCGCTTGAAAGCAAATGCTCATCCTTCGCTTACTGACAAAGGTGACCCTTTGATATTCTGAGTGCTTGATGCTGACAATCAAACCCTGAAATGTGTGTATGAATTTTATATGCTATATAAGTGTATGTGTCAGGAAGGAAAGTAGGGGGATGGAGAAGGGAGGATGTAGACAAACACTAAACCAAATGAGAACTACCATTCCGATTTAAAGGAAGACTCAAACAAAAAGAAAATTAATTCATATCCACAGGTTTAGTTGAGTCTTTAATCTATTTGTATGCCCCTATCATCTAGTTCTACAATTCAGAAGCTGGGGAAAGGAAAAACATCTCCATTCCCTCATGTTCCCAGACTTTGTTTCTAAACAAAAGTTTTCATCATGTAAACTGATAATCAAGGATTTGTGAGACAGTGGATGCAATCTAAAAGCCTACACATTTAACTTTCCACAGGATCCTCTTGAGGAAGACTGCTCAACTAGGAAAATTTTTATAGTAAACTTTAGCCAAGTCTGGCATTGTGCAGATTCTTCTTTCAAGTAAGTATTCTCAAAATGCATTAGTGAGGCTGTGAAGGGACAGCTCACACGACTTGAATACTGCAGCAGAAGGATAGGTCTTTTAAAAAGGTCAGGTCAGGAAGGCAAGGAGGTGGATTAGCAAACCATTAGCTCATGTAGATGGAGCTTTGCTTTGGAACAGATGACAAACCAGTTGAGATCTTGTGGGTAAGAAGACAAGGCCAACACAAGACATCTCCTCTGCCACAGACTGTCTGCTCAAATAGATGAAGTAGATGAAGCCTTCTTTAGACAGATGGAGGAAACCCTGTAATTACAGGTCATAATACTCATGGGGGACTTTAATTATTCTGATGTTTGCTGGAAAGGCAATATGTCCATGTGCAAGCAACCCAGGTTTCTGCAGAATGTCCTAAGACAACTTCTTCACCGTGGTGATCGATTAGTTGACCAGAGGATGTGTTATATTGGACCCATTAGTCATGAAAAAAGAACTGCTTAGGGATATGGAACTGCAATTTGCCCACAAGCCCCAAAGTGCCTTAAGCCCAGCAGAAAATTCTGGTAAAGTGAAGCATTATCCACAGCAGTCACAAAACAATAAATCAGCTGCCTTTTAAGTAAATTAGACACACACAGTTCCATAAGAAAACATTGGATGCATCTAAAGACGGTGACAGTGATGAAATGTTTCTTCCTATAATGTCTGTAAATTCATAGTCATTCGGGAAGGTTCTTACATTCTTAAAATAGGTAAAGTCACACCAATTCTAAAGAAGGGCAAAAAGAAGGACCTGGGAACTAGAGACTGGACAGCTATATCTCAGTTCCAGCACAGGTTATAAAGCAAATCCGCTTGGAAGCTATATTCAGGTACACAAAGTAAAAGGTGATTTGGAAAAACCAACATATGCTTCACCAACCTGATTGCCTTCTATGACAACATGGATTGCACAGTGGATGACTGCAGTGAGTACTGCATAACTTTAACAAGGCCTTTGGCCCAATCTCCCATAGTATCCTGACAGACAAATCAGTGAGATATGGACAGGAAAGATGTCCAACTATAAGGAGGGTGGAAAATTCTCTGGACAGCCAAGTTCAAAGGGGAGCATGAAGACTGACTGGTGACACATTACTAATGATGTTCCTCAGCAGCTGACACTGGGAGTCAATGCTGCTTAATCTCTTTATTAATGACTCAAATTATGAAATGCTTCCTCAGCAGTTTGCAAATGATAAAAAACTGGAGTCTGGGCGGATGAAGCACTCTCATTATTGAGAAGATAGAGCTGTTATCTGAATGGATCTCAACAACCTATAGAAAGGTACTGACGAAAACATCATGAAGTTCAGCACAGACAAATAGAAAGTCCAGCATCTATGCTGGAATAATCCCTTGCAGGCTGGAGAGAAAACAGTTTTGCAGTGAAGTATATGGGCATTTCAGTAAACAATAAATGGACGTGAATCAGCAGTGTGTCCTTGCTGAGAAGAAAGCCAAGTGGTTTGCTTTAGCAAAAGTACAGCCTGTTGGCTTGAGGGCTTTTATCATTCTCCTCCATTCAAAGTCTGTGAAAATACCGCTGAAGTACTGCATCTAGTTTTGCCCTTCCTCTGTATAAGAAAGATTAACATATTGCATTGAATTTACACAAGGGTTACCAAGCGGGTATAGGGAGCTGGAGCGTGTAATGTATGAGGAGAGAAGAGAGAAATGGTTTTGTTTAGAATTAAGACAAGTAGGTTTACTGTTGTTTATAGTTACCTTATGAGAAGGTGTAGAGAAGGCAGAGTTAGAGAAGGCAGTGATAGGATGAGAGGCAATAGACACAAGTTGCAATGAGGGAAATTCTGATTAGATATTAGGAGATTAATTTAATTAATTATGGATAAGCATTTAGAGAAGTGCCCAAAGAAGTCGTGAAATCTCTATCCTTGTAAATACACTAAACTTGGCCAGACACTGTCCTCAGCAACCTGTTCTAATTGGACCTGCTTTGAGGAAGGGGTTAGACCAGGCAGCCTCTAGAGGTTTCTTCGAGCCTTAAATATTCTCTGATACTACTTGGCAGGAGTGATATTCAGTCCCAGACTTCAGGTTCAAGATCCAACATAGCTGTGGCATACATGTTCATTCTGAGTGGAGAACCTGGAATTCTTTCAGTGAGAATATTCGTGCTTGTCGTCTCTCAGCTATATAATATCTAGTATTCATGAAAGAAAAGCATTCTGTCTGAAGCACATATAATTGGTATACTGTCAGTCTAAAAACTCTAAAGGAAATGGTACATAAAATTTCTGTGTGTAAAATAAGGTATTTATCAGGTGAGTGGCGTAGATCCTGACAGCCTTTGTTACCTGGAAGTAGCATGAGGCTCAAGTTTACAGCAGTTTATTGTTACCATGAGTATATATGCAAGAGTCTTCATCCACAGGCATTAACTCTTGCCCGCAACCCCCACGGCAGTTGCTATTCCCAAGCTGTACAGGACATTCTGTGAGTAATTTTAGCAGCTGTAAGCAGCGTTAACTGTGCTTTAAGCAACTGACCTGAAATGTGTAAAACTACATGAAGTGGAAAGGAACTGTGAATGAATGCTCTGACACCTCTGTTTGCATGCCCTTTAAATCCTCTGCCAGTGTCCTGATCAGCTTGATTGCAAGGGCTGCTAGGTAGGAAAAAGTATGTCATAGAGCCAAAAGCACAGTTATGTTGTTTGGTTCTGTCTCTTAGGAAGAACTTGACCTTCCATTAATGACAACATGATGCTAAGCATGAAAGTTATACAAATTACTTGACCGAACTTGATGTTGCCTTCCCACACTTAGATATAGAATGGGCACAGATGACAAACATCCTCAAGATGACTGAATGATCATTATGTTAGCTTGTGAAGGACATCAAAATTATCTTTGTTCCAACAGGTATCTAATGGTGAAATATCAGTTGAAGTTTCACAAAAAGACAAAGTTAGAAACAGTGCCATAGAGACAATAGTCCTATATTGAGAAGCCATTTCAGCTGAGCTCTCCAGGAGCCCTGCCCTGTACCACATGGCATATGCAAGTTGGGGATAAAAGGACTGCAGTCTTCATTAAATGATATGACTCCAAATAAACAACTCTGTAAAGAAAACAGTGGGAATGATAGTTCTAACACAAACATTTGCTGATTGGTTTCCTCCTTCTCCTTTAACTCCCAGCTCACGCGGTATTTTATTTCCTTACAACCTTAGCTTTTCTCTTTTTGGTTTTGGGGTTTTTTTTGGTAGAATTAGACGAAGAGAGATAGAGGATTGATACTTTTTCCTTCTCCTTTCTTTCCAGAGGGCAATTCTTCCCTTTCCTTCATCTGCCACCTCAGACCTTCATGATAACTACAAGCTTCACTGAATCCTGAAGTACTTGCAAGTGCATGCTGAGGTTTGTTTCACCCCATTAATGGTGAAAGCAAGCCACAGTCTGCATTAGCGCATATGGATCAACAGTAGGTGTTCACATCACAACACATTTTCAGTTTGTGCTTTGAAATGTTACACTGGCTTGCCACAGCTCCCAATCCGCAGCTGCCCCACTGTGAACCTATGTTCACCAGTGAGGGAAACAGCAGCAAAAGAAAAGGGAGTCACCCACAGTATGTTTAATTTAATAAAGAAATTTCTTTAGCTTTATGGTTTACTATTTTCAGTAAACAACAAATGGTGGAGTAACAATGGCTGTCTTAGGCCTGAAAGACGCATGATTTTTTTTTCAGCCGTCGCCAGCCTTCAAGATCTATATTTGTGATGTTTCACCTTCATAGTGAGAACTTTACCCTTCCATACAAAAAAATAAGAAAATAGTAATCGCAGCTCCAAAAAACAGTGATCTAAGTAACCCATAATAAAGCATGAACTTTGCATACAGTGTCTCCTTGGAGAGGAAGATTAATATGTTCAGCTGTTTTTCTATAGCTAGAAGCCTAGGGGCACACAATTCAGGACGATGTGCAGATTGCTAATAAGAGTAGAACAGCATAATCTGTGAAAAGATGTGACCCAAAATGTAAGTGAGTGGGTCACTAGCTGTGGAAAACAAAATCATTTCATTTGGGACACAAAACTGAAAAATAAGAATTAACAGAAATATTGCCTTGAGGGTACCACTTCGTGCTTGCTTCTCTAGGTGGAATGGGAAGCAGGGGAGGAGGTTATGTATCGTTACACTGCAAGTACCATCATGTGCCTTTTTGTAGGTAATGTGGTATGTTTGAAACAGATGGTTGTAATCCTCTTGAATTGTGTAATATATTTGGATACAAGGATGATGCCAAGTAGATTCACAATTATGATGATCGTAAACATTAACCATGATATATTTCCTGCCTTTTCATTTTCTGAATAACATCCTTGCCCACCCCACCCATTGCTCATTATCGTCTTTCTTAGCTTCCATGTGATGGTTTAAAATCCGCAAGCTGTTTTTGGATTGTTGTCCTGGGCCTCTAACCTCCCAGCTATCCCTCATTACAGAGTTATCTCTATTCCGCAGAGACCGACAGTACAGAGAACTTCTATCAGTGCCAGTAAATCTTTCAAAGAGGAATATAAGACAAGTGTGTGTATGTGTGTGCAATTCAATACAGAAATGAAGGGCACTTGGGAAAGTCAAGTGGTGGAACATAAAATATGACTGATGGATGAGGAATAAAGGAAGTGCAGATGTGCCACAGCATTTGTTCTACCTTTTAAGAGAATGACAAGTATTCATCCTATTGAAGGGGGAGGCAGGTGACCTAATCATATTAACTGGGCGGGGG
>VYXB01008722.1:304261-431536 GCA_013397135.1 Pachyramphus minor
TTTTTTTTTCCAATGTCAGTTTTGAAATTTCTGATTTTTAGCTGTGTAGAAGGTCATTTAACTTCCCTGTTTGTTATCAGTTTTGTCATGTGTAAAAGGCTGGTCTTAATGCTTCTTTTACCACAGAGTTAAACATACCACTGTAATTAACTCATATTGTTACACATAAAGTACCCTGTGACTTTCTTGTCAGTAGCATGAGTAGGAGTGCCATTAATGGCCCAAAAAAGCCCTATATCCTGCTAAGAGGGAAGTTCCCCTGCAGAGTGGTGCAGATAGGAATCAGTTCTCCCCAGAGACCACAGCACTCTCACAGAGATGAAGTGCGGGAGGGAGCCCAAATCTGGAAAGATGCAAAACTTTACTCGTTGTCCTCTTCTGTGTAGAGGTCCTCTGAGAGGTACAGCATAAACTCAAATTTCATGTGCATCTTTAGCTGTGGAAAAAGACCGTTGAGGACTTGCCACAGACAGGGATATAGCCCAGAGCTTTACATACTCTGTGGGCAGTGCCACAACCCACAGAGAAACTCAAATTGACCGACGCAACATAGATCGATGCAACATAGGGCTGACTGATAGTTGACTGCAGTTTTGTTGTAAGCCACTGCAAGCCCAGGAATTGTTCAGGGCTGAGAGGTTGTTCAGAGACTGGCTCTTGGGCTGCCAGGTCTGAATGCAGAATGCAGAATCTAGACCCTGAGACATGATATTCTGAGCATCAAAAGCAAATTGAAAATTGCTTTGAGTAGGCTCCCTGAATAAACAGAAGTGACAAGGATAACTTTTAACTTCAGTCCTCATAAAGGTAACAAATAGTCACTGTGTTTGGAACAGGAAACTGAAGACATCAGACATATATCATAGTGCAAACTGCAAGGCACGGAAAACAAATACTGAGCAAGTGTCTTCCAATTGAACTGCATAAAGGATGTTAAAAGTGCAGATGGGGAGTCATTTTAGTTTGACTTTTCACGCCTTGCTTTTTTGGGGGAACAAAAATTTTGAAGATAAGTACAGAATATTAGCATACTAAAGACCTGAGAGAAAGTGAATATTTTTCTTGACAGTTATCATGCCATCCAATTAAGATATGATACCTTTTAACTGCTGGAGTAATGTGACCCATTACTACCTCAATGAAAAGGCACGGACTGTACTACATGGACTGTATTACTGACAATTACATGACAATTATTACATGACAATTAATTTCTTTGTTTAAATAGCCCATTGTGTGTGCTCACAGCCAGATACTTTTAACTCAGTACATTGCTTACTCCCTTTACTTGCAATGGCTTGGAGAGATTTTCTCTTTTGTTTGATTTGCTTCTGGTGAAATACACTGCTCTGCTAGCCTTCAAAATAGTTGTAGCCAGAAGTAAAATCAGACAAAAGAAGGAAAACAGTACTGAAACTATACTGTGAGAACATTTAGTTGATTGCATCCTCCTCCTCCAAAGCGGGATCAACAGTACCTTAAACCATTCCTGGCGGAGGGGAATTTATCTTTACCAGTAATTCTTTCAACACCAAACAAAAGGATTCTGGGTTTGCCTACAGTAACATAGTATCCTTTTTGCTTTGCCAAGCCACATACCAGCAGGACTTTGACTTTATCCTTCTTGAAAAATGGAGTTGTCAGCAGAGGTTGATTGTTTATGATGGGTTGTACAGGTAGTAACATCAGATAGCTTCCAGGCGAGCATAATGCTTGAAATATATGAACATCAATAAGACACAGCAAAAACGAGAAGTAGGTCTGAAAGTTTCCTCTTAGTGTGAGACAGACAAAGCGTTGCAAAACCGTTCGCCAGTTGTTACCAGGAAAACAAGTTGGTCCTTTCCATTGCAGGACACCAGAAGCTGTTTCTGGATTAAGGAGTAAGATTTGAGACTTGTTCATATCTTTGCTCAGTCCTAAAGAAACTGGCATCCTGTCCCTTTATATAACAATGATTTCTAGGTTTGTGCTCTAACCTCAATGGTGGATGCCAGTTCATGGATTTTATGTAGCCAATGGGACAGGCATGAAAAGCTGTCAAGTGAATACAAATGGTAACTATACTTTTGAGTATAATCTTGGAACAGGGCAGATTTCTTCACTTTTTCTTCCTGGCATATCTGAAGATCTCTAGGGAATGTAGCATATATTTCTATATACAGCTGCACTACCGCTTCACTGTTTACATGTGATTTAAAGATGCATTCACCCCACCTCTATAATGTACTAAACAGCCACCAGTACAACTAGATCACTTTTGAAAACCAACTCAAATGCTGCAAATTTTGGCAAAGTAGTAGTGCTAGATGCTTCTCTACTTTGATGCTCATGTAATTCTTTTATTTTATTTTAGGATTGAGTCCCTGCCAAGTGCCATAATTTCTGAACCGGAAGAAAAGATATCTTCAGGTTAAAATGTCACTGTGCCCATCAGTCACACTTCAATGCATAGCTGTAGTTCACAAGTTATTCAGCAGTGCAATGAATAATTCCAGTCTAGAACTTTTCTTCAAGTTCCTCATTATTATGTCTGAGGCTACAGTGACTGGAGGCATGAATTTTGACTCCTTTTAAAAGAGTTTCTTTCACAAATATACAGGAATGAAATTCAGGAATACAAGAATGGATAATAAAACAATGGTGTCAGATCTACAGCATACAATCAACATGTATTTATAACACTGTGAGCTTCTTGTTGGCGGCCACATGTCCTTGTCCAGTGTGATACAGCTGCATACTTGGGCTGACAGTAAAGTGTGTAGCATAAAAAACTGGGGAGAACTTTTTAACAGCACCCATGGGTACCAAAAAAAGGGCCAGTTTGGTTCATATGTGCTTGGGCAATTAACTCCTAAAGGATGGAGAGCTTTGGGTTCAACAGATAAAGCGTATACAGGGTACAGAGCACAGTAGTGACCTGGTCCGTGACCTGGATTCAGCATTGTCTTCAGTACTGCCTTGAGCTCTGTCTTCAGAGAGATTACCTTTCTTTTTTATTATCTCAAACCTGAATGTATTCCCTTTCACTGTTCTTTCTCTTCTCTCTTAAACTACTATGATGTAAATGTGTTTTTTGTAGTATAACGAGTTACAGGATTTCACAACTGTAATTTGGGCAGTTTGTAGAAATAATGCTGTTTGTTAGAATCTTTCACAACAGACTTCTTATACTCAAATTTTTACGCAGATATTTGCATTAAAGAGATGTTAAAAGAAATGAAAAGCAAAAAAGTAAAACCAGCCCAAGAAAAAGACTTTTTGGTAGCTTATATGGAAATTTTTTTTTTAATGATGTTAATGCCCACCAGCTTTAACCACTAAACACAAAAAAAACCCAGAAGATCCAGGTCTGACTGCTTACACAGTAAGACATAACCACAAGTCCCCTTTACATACATATACTGTTGTTGTTTTAAGAGATTTAGATGTTCACATTTCTTCTTTATATTCCTACTATTTTTAAGTCTGTATTTAAGGTTAACATTTAGTTCTCTGAAAAAAAAAAACCACTTCGTAAAAATGTTCATAATCCTCATTTGTCCACATCAATCAAGTTTAATTGCTCAGTTAAATTGCCTGGTTACCTCAATTTGGAAAAATTCAACTGTTTTTATCATTTATCCTCACACCAACACCCAACTTTAAAAATAAATGGCTGCTTTTCCATGCCTCATGGCTAATTGTTCAGTTACAAGGGCGTGAGCAGTTCTGGCATTTGAAAGACGTGTGAAAGGCCACATGCGAATAGCTAAGGAACACAGAATCAATGACATTTATACATTATGTGTTGTTTCTATGCTTCCAAACAGTAAGTGTATTTAAGTACAAATAGGTGGAAGAACAACTTCTAAAATTAAGATCTACATTTTTTTCTATGTCTTCTGTTCAAACTTTCTTGGCTTTCTGGTCCAAGTAGACCATTTTAAAACTTTCTCTCAGCAAAAACATCCTGCAGGAATATTCACTGCCCCATCAGTCTACCTGAAGTCAATAGCTCTACTGTAATTCTGCAGTGGAGAGAGTGGGGACTGAGCAGACTTTAATGTCAGAATTCACAGTGAAAATGACAGACTGCAGGACTTGGCCCAGGACCACCTGCTTTATCTTTGGAGAAAGAGATCCCCATTACCCTGACAATTCCCACAGTAGACTATGTAATAGGAGAGTGTGTGGAGGACTGCTGTCTTTCCATTGGCTTTCCTTTCTCCTTGACTCAAGGTTTCTTACCTGTTGGGTTTTTTCCCCTTCACTGGCTCACCTTCTGTTTCTGTTTTTGCTCTCTTTGGTTAAACTTTTTCTCCTATCCTCTACCTGCCATTTGATGTCATTTTTCCCTCCTTTCCGTCTTGATTCCTCTTTGTAAAGTCTCCATTCTTTCCACTTCTGTCTTTCTAGTTCTTTCCTCTTACTCTCTTCTGGCTTTTTTTCTTACCCTCTTATCTTCCTTTTCTACTTCTCCTCTCTGAGGACTCTCTGCCTTTGGCCTTTTCCTGTAGATTGGGCTCAATGGTACCACTCATGAATGCTGATTATCCTGGTTGGAGCTCTATGAGTATTATGCCAGCTGAGTAGCTCTTCATTTGAATCATGCCTTGCAGCCATTTAGGAGGAAAGGAGTGTCGCATCCAACTTTGACTGACAGTTGACTGGCAGGCAAGAAAAGCAGCCACCATCTCTCATGGGAATGCTCAGAAGCTTGCAGAGGGAGATAAAATGTCAAACCACTGTGATCTGCAGCCTTTGCTAAGAGGCTTGAGAGATCAAACTATACCAGACACAACCCCATTTTAGTTTGGAAAACCAAGCTATATTGGTATCTGCTTTGAATGTCATCATCAATAGCATAATTTCTGCATTCTGCAAGACAGACTCCTATAGAGTATTGCACCTTTGGCAGTATAGACTCTCTCTAGTCTCTTACCACAGGTGCACTAGCTCTGAAGTTCACATAAAGGTTCTTACCTACACGGGGTCTGCTGCTCAGGGAGGTGGACATTCTCAGAGTTAAGCTGTGATTTGTCTTTTTTAAATAATGTTTTACAGACCCTTTTCTAACTGTCAGCATACTTTGAGATTAGAAATTTTCTGCTGCCTGTTGCTTCATAGTGTATACAGACAGCGTGCTTCAAACGTGGTTTGTGATATGTGGCTTGTGGTATGAAGGTCACGTCACAGAGTCCTTAGTGAAACCATGAAACCTCATCAGAAAATGGCTGCAGCGCTGTTGTGTGCAGTGGGGAATAAAAAGAGAAACAAATTGCCTTTGCTGGGTAGGGAGAATCCTCACCAAAAATGTAGGTACCTGAATCCTAACTTAGACCAAAACATCTTCTCGTTTATATAGTTTGACTCTAGCAAAATTATTGAGCATGAGGGAAAATACATTTTAAAGCTAAAAATCTGGCCTAAAAATAAGGTGCATTATTTCCAGACAAAAAAATAAAAACTAAAATCTTTAACAGAATTGTGCATGATTTGCCATGGGACTTCCTCATTAAATGAGGAATGTCTTCTTGTTCATTACAATTTGAAGCTGAAGCATACTAACCTTTTTTCTGAAAGGTAACCAGCAGAAGCTGGGCACATAGAAAAGAGAACTAAAAGTAATAGCAGGCTTTGTTCTTATGTACTTGTTATTGCTGGCTTTTCAGCATTTCTAAAATCAAAACTTAGATGTGTATGAGAGAAGCTTACCTTGCCAACGTACTGGTAGTCAGTTCCTGTGTATTCCTCCAATAAAAAGAACTGATTCCACATCCAGCTCCTTTTGGAACGATGGAGGTCTTGTCTGCTGTTTCCAGACAATACCAAAACCTTTTCCTTTGCTGGAAAGCCACTAGTCCTTTTAGATAACGGATTTAAGAAGCTTTGGTGGGGCTGACTAGCCCAAAACAGCAGCCAGAACCAGTGGTAAGTTCTCATCATGGCAACACAAGGAGGTCTAAATAATGACTTTTTGCCTTGTCCTCAAACTAATCTACTTTACTGCACTGAATCCAGTCTCATGTCGTCTTCCTTCTTTAAATAGTCTTTGCAGTCTCAAAGGAGCTCTGAAAAAAAAATAACAAATTTTTAGCATTTCCAAAGGTACTTAACTGTCATGACTGCAAATAGATGAGAAATAATGATTGCCAAAAAGCTGGGCTGTTTCTGATTCAAATAATCTGAGCAACTCTATATTGAGTAGGAAGAAGGAGTCATGATATTTGGATGTAGGGTGTGGGGGAGTGCCCTTTAACTCCTTTTGCTTCCCTTTGTCAAGAAAGACAAATCAGGCATTTCTCTTTTTACTGCCTGAGCTTTGGGATGTAACTGACAACTTTTTGATTGGGGATCTTGATCAGGTTACCTTATTACATCAAGGAAGTGCTAGCAAAAGTGCATACTGTCTTCCCAGGAGGCATTATGTTGCTCCCCTCACATTCAAGGTGTTTTGCCTTTGACTTCATTTAGAAAGGGTCAGCTAAACAGGTTGGTGAAATAAATGTGCGTATTTGTCATACAAGAGCTGTTTGTCACTGCATAGGAAGCGGACACTGCTTTTCTCATTATCTACTGCCAGAGTTTTGTACCGAGTTTTGTATCTTTAAATACATAGTTATATATGTAAATGTTTTGACTAATAGCTTCTAAAAATACAAAAAAACCCCAGCTGATCATTGCAACCTGTGGGTTTTTACTAGCTACTGCTTCCTATTACTAGTAGTAAATACCTGTGCACCTACAAAATAATTACAAAATGATCTCTGAAGACCTCATAATTTTCAACATGCAAAATGCGATACATACAGTACTCTAATTTGGCATGGACAGTTCTTCTATTTTTTAAAAAAAGCTGGAACCTTCTATTCAGGAGGAAGAAATTATACTATTTGTCTCAGAAAACCAATCATGCAAAATGCCTAACTAACAGCTGTGGAATATTTTATAATGTGAAGAAAACAATTAGTGGACAGAAACATTCCACAACATATATTTTTGTCATAATCACGCTGACAAATTTTTAGTCCAAACAGATCCATACTCTGAGAGAAGGATCATTTGATTATTTTCGTTTCTTTTCTCACTGATGCTCTTTGAAAAAGTTTTGGGTTTTTTTTCAGTTTTCTGATTAAAACCCGATAAATCATCCTGAAACCAGGTCAAAATTCAGTACAGCATCTCTCAGTATATAAAGACAGTGGAATGATAATCTGACTACATCAAATTGCAAAAAAAAATTTTTGTTTGATTTTTTTAAGCATTTAACACAATACTACTTGTATCATATTCTATATCAAAGACCATTTTCCTCCCTATATGTCTGAGTTTTTTTTAAAAGTGTACATTAGACAGAATTTAGCCTTTGAGCTACACTGACAGAGTTAAAAGACCTACAGTGCCTCCAGTTAGCTGCTCTTCTGGTTGTTGTTGTTGTTAGTATAAATTGTATAAAATAACCTGAAGTCTCTTACAGTTCCTGTTAGTAAATAATTTTCTATAACGAAATACCACTTATCTTTTATATGAATAGTAGATAATGGAACAGAACTGTTCAAGCAATATTGCTTTACTGCTTCACAATGTAAAAGAGCTTAAGAGGTAACTTCTGGGTGGGAAGGAGTCAGTTTTTCAGCATTAAGAGGAAAATGGAAAAGGCACAATTAATTCTGAAGCAATGTACGTTCCTCTGGAGAAAAAAGGAAGGTTTCTAGTTAGATCTCGTGTGCCAATGAGCTTTCTCTGGGTAAAAACAACTCTGTCCTGCAGGTCATGGGAGCTGTGTCCACACACAGCTTCAAACGTTGTGAGAGAGAGACAGACACATGGGTGTACACACAAATACACATAAACATGTGCACACAGAACAAGGAGAACAGAGACGCTGACCAGCACAAGACCTTCCCAGAGGATGAACAGAAAAAGCCAGCATGTCTAAGTTTTACAATGTGTTCAACAATTGCCTTCAGTGAAATTGTTGGAGCGGTGCCAAACCAGGGGGACACGGAGCAGCAGATTCAGGCATCGGGCTAGGGAGAGCTGAGGTGGCCTTGACTCTATCTGTATTCTCCCTTATCCTCCTCCTGTACCCTTCTGACCTGCATGGGATCTTGTCCTTTACAACTCTGCCAATATCCACTCGAACCTTGGCTCTGAGTGGACTGTATTCTGATCAACATCTTCATGTGATATGACAGAAGAAAATGTGTCTCACACAATATTTTTCATTTCCATTTTCTTGCCAGGTTGCTTTGTGGTGAGGTTGGGGTTGCTCAGGTTACTTAAGCAGTGCCCTGAGCAGTGGCAGACCCGGTGAGCTGCCATGTATCAGCATGCATGTATCATCAGGATGATCTGTGTTGGAGGGCAGATGTGAAAAGATGGATTAGACTGTAGCTCTGGCAGTGCACATGTGACTTGCCTTATTGGGGAGGCAGAGTCTGAGGTGGGGAGCACAACACATGAGCAAACCTATTATTTTGCTATTAGTGAAGCCTGCATGGACTGCTGAGGCATAAGGAGTGAAAATCATCACCTGACAGACTCCTCCAGTGCTCATTCCATTACCCCTGTGGCCAATCCCATGGTGAGGCTCCACACCTGCACATAACATTTCCTGAGAAGTGCTGCCTGGAGCAGCATTACCTAGACAGGATTTGTGCCAGCTTTTTAAAAGATCAGTCCTTCAAATGCCAATTGCCAGGAAACAATTATTCCTGCAGGGGAATTTTCTGCACTTGAAGTCAGCTATATTTCACAGCTCTGATGTCATGGGAAAGGTTTTATAGTGGCTCATGCTGAAATATAGCTTACAAGAATGATATCATAGCTGTGAAATACAGCCTTCTACTCTTCCCTGCAGAGAAGTGTCCAAAATGCTGAAAAATAAGGGCATGATCCCATTATGTCCTTCTTGACTGCATCGTCTTCATGATGAAGCAGAGCGGCTAAGCCCTAGCAGCTTCCCTGTGAGTGGCAAGAGAGGAGACACACCTTTAGAGACCTCAGCTTAAGCATGTAACTGGGTAAGTACCAGCTGAATCCAGGGTGTCTTTGCCCTGTAGGTGCTGATAACTGTTTTATGGGTCATAGGGATAAATTCAGTTGAGTGAATAAAAAGAATAGGAGCCCTATATTCTGAGATGAGCTGTTAGTAGAGTGAGCTCTTGTGGCTCTTAAATGCCATTTTGTGCTCCAGTCCCAACATCACATGCTCCAGAGAGATCTCTGCAATGTAATAGTTTCTCTTGTGCAATCTCCTTTCTTTATTCTGAAAACAAGTCATTCACCAGGGATATTTTTTTTTCTTTAAATGCAGATGAGACCTTGGGATTGGGGCTAAATTTTTTTTTCTTCACATTGCATGAAGAGGCACTTTAAAAAGAAGCACTTTAAACATGGCATTTTTCTCAACCTTCAGCTGGTCAGCTGGCTGGGGAACTTGCTGTGTTAACCAACTGTCAAGAGTGAAAAACAGTTTTAGTGTTCAACAGCCTCAGACAACTGGCTTAGCTCTGTCATCTCAAATATATAGCAAATCTAGGGTTTTTATGAGAAAAGAAGAAATCTGCACATCCAAGCTTAAAAATGATAGCAGTCTAACTTTAGCTATGATCATTGTTAACATAAAAGCAATGTCACTTGCAGCCACAGAACTTTCTTCAGTGTGACAAGTCGCAGATTTAAAGTTTATGTTCATTCCTCTTTGAAGGATCAAAACCTCAGAGAATTGCTTAATCACTATAAATATCGACTTCAAAATTATTTCCCCCAGGTGATGATAGTCATAGCCTTTCTATTCACCCTCTTCCCCAAGACTTCATTAATGTAAGTAACGTCTTAATGTGAGAATTCAGTGCAAATTTACACCCTTCCAGAGAAATACTTAAGTATTTCAGCTATATATCACAGAGGAAATGCATCCATTGGAGTTACTCCTATAAATCTAGGAGCTCTGCTCTGGAGATGTCTTTTTGGCACAGTGGCAGGCATCAGGTAACAGATCTTTGGCATAAGGAAACCCAAAGAGGTTCTACCTCCACTCCTACTCAGCACTCCCAGCTGGTTGTTAAATAAACCAGACTAGAAAAGAGCCTTCCCATGAGAGGCATTAGCAAGGAGGGGGAAAACAGTTTTTCCTCATTCTTTTCTGTTCAGCTCCATTGTACTCACTACATCAAACAGACTCTCAAAAGGAATATGCTTTAAAAAGCATCCTAGACTCTGGATGTGAGCATAATTTCTTTTCCAAACCCATGCATTTAATTATGTTTCTGTATGAATTTATACATCTTGGATGTTATGGGCGGGTGATTATTAGATTTTAAATAGCTTCTAAATAGGCTAACAACCATTGGTGTCTCTAAAGTTTTTGGCATCACCTTTATTCAAACAGAAGTGCCAGTATAATAGATCCTTTATTCCCTAGTCAGATAGGTACAGTTTCATTGTTTCACTGTTGGATACAAAGCTTCACACATTTGATTAAGGTCCATTAGTACATTGGAATGAACATTAATTGTGTTTTCAAGAAAGGATAATGTACTGCTATTCTCGCACAGAGATTGAATGAGCGGAGACTGAGGTGAAAGTAATAGATGCTTTAGCACAGTAATTTAGGAAAATGAGGATGGGGAATGTTTTAGGGTTTGGGGCTTGTTTATTTATTTATTTGTTTCTGTGACACAATAAACTGCATCAATCCTTACAAAATTTGCTTAGGTTCTTCGAGAAAAATGCACAAATGCAGAGAACAGACTCTACTCTCTCATTCTAGATTAAAGTATAAATAGATTAAATGATTGCGCAAGTCTATGTGCCTTTACTGCCCCCAAAGTAGGTCTGATTTATGGCTGTTCCTGGAAAGATGCAGACTAGTCCCTGGCTTCATCATTATATGAAGTGTTTACCACTGGTGGCCTTTAAAAGAAAAAGAGGGCTCTGCCCTGGAAGCTTTAATTTATATTTAATTTTGTAGAAGATGTGGGAATGCACTAAAAGTATTCTGACATTCATTTTCTATATGCTTACCCAGCCAGCACCAATTGAGTTTGTCAGGCAAACTAAACTTGCTTAAATCCCAAACAATTTGACAGACCCAGCTGCCAGCCGCAGGAACTGGACTGAAGGCTTTGCCTTCACAGTTTTTTTGTACAGCAGAATCAGTTTCTAGTCCCCCAATGAGACCATGCAGTGCGAGAAACTCTCTACACTCACATAGTCTTGCTGGAAAGGACTCTCCCCTGCCTCAAACATCAGGTGCAAGTGTTAAACCTTTCAAGCCTGAGAGAGGGGAAGACACCAACATCACATTGTTAAAGCCCGAGGAATGGAATGTGGGAAGGCCTTAATAGGGGAGGAGGAAAATGGCTTAACAGTGACTCCTGTGTTTGCTGTTGTCAGGTGTGATAGTCTTTCCCTCTCCTTATTGCAAAACCAAGCCTAAGGAGAAATGTCCAAGTCCCTAGGAGAATTTATATGACCCAGAGGAGCCAGGACCATAGGCTGTCCTTGAGGCTGTCCTCTCTAATGTGACGTATGTGATTCTGCTTGCCCACAGGCAAGACTGCAAAGAAATGATTAAGACTTTAAGGAAAGTCTGCAGAAAAATTGCTTTCTCACCATGGAGGGGGAAAGGTTATAGTGGCATTAATTGTACAAAGAAAAGCAAGTATTCCAGCTAACTTCAAAAATTAGAAGCTTCCAAATTTATCGTATTCACTTCTTTTCAGTGTCATATTCATATATTTTAATACATTTTAACGTATTATATATTAGTACATTTTCATATATAGGAAAGAATTTCATTATATTTTCACTAATAGCTAAGTTTCATAAGCTGTAACACTGCAGACTTGTCCATAATTGACTTGGACTTAAAAAGCAGTTGTTGAGTTGGAGCTCACTTTACAATTATGTTTCTCTTATTCAAATTTGTAAGTCTTCATCTAATAATTTTCTCAAGTGTGAATAAGCTTTTACAGCACTGAAACCCAAATGCTTTTTTTTCTTTAATGTCCATGAGGTTTTCCTTTGTAAGTATCAGCCATAAATGGAATAAAATGTCATTTTTCCAGTGTAAAGGTAGCTGATGAAATTTTAATCTTCTGATCACTTTTTTTATATTTTTGTTATATAAACCCATATACTCTGGTGATCATTCCTGTAAATACACCTCTTAAATAACAAAACACAACAGAGCCAAGACAGAATTCAGACTGAAAGATTTGTGGGTTTAAACTAGAGGTACTTTATGAAGACATCAAATACACAATGTAATTGCAGCCAGCGGCAGTTGATTATAGTGTCTTTCAAAGTAATTTTTTTATTCAATTCTCTCAGCTGGAAAAAAAGGTCCAGAATGATAAAAATAACTAAATGCAGCAGAAATGCTAAGATAACTATTACCTCCGTCCTGCACTGGAACTATTAACATGGTGGCTTTGCACAATGCAAGTGATTAAATCCTAGCGGACCTCAATGCTCAGAAGCACCAGCCCTCACAAAAGCACACAGTGACAAAAGAGGGAAAGTGAGCAGTGTACCTCCTGCTTTGATTCATGAATGGCTGTGGCAAAAGATGACTGTATGACTTTATTCAGCAGCTGGTGAGTTACCTGATGATGTTGTCTGCTCTCAGATAGTTTGATTTTTTTTTCCACCTGGCATTTGAAAAAAGCCTTTAGTGTCATCTTGTTTCAGAGATGCCCACTCTCAGTCTCTGTAGTTAGCCACACTGGGCTTTTATCCAACTGTCTCAAAACACAAGACAGGAATGGCATAGGAAAGGAAATCTTGTTTCCACTCTATGGCTGCACTGAGTGACGTTTCTGTGGCAGGGCTGGAACCTGGACTTAGATTCCTGAGGATTACATCAGTATTTTAATGACAAGGTTATTATTATTCCTTTCTGAAGGAAGACTAAGACATCATATCTGTGCTTTAAGCACCACATGCACCTTTGCTGCAACCTACTGGCTGGACATTGGTGTATGCTGGAGGGTGTGTGGACACTGTAGCTGGAGCACCCAGAAAAGGATCTGACATTCTCTGGGTGTGAAGGCAAGAGTAATAACTGCTGCAAGAGCAATAACCACAGGCTGGTCACCTCTGCAAGCAGTGATATGGAACAGGAAGGACAGACACAGCTCTAGCTGATCCTACGCTCTTTGTGAGCTACCTCTGCATGGCACTAACAGGAAGTAGGGGCTGGTCCTGGGAAAGGTTTCTAGCTTCTTTGGACTTTTGCAGGTGATGTGGGGACAGGCCTCCACTGTATTTCAAATGTCCCCCTGCTAATGCTGCATTAATCTAAAGCAGGGGACAGGTATGTGACTAACAGGGAATACAAACTAATACTGTAAATTATACTAAGTTGTTCCCTGATGGAGAGAAGACTTTAATAGTCAAGCAATCAACTATATTTAGCAGGAGAACAAATCAGTAATGTTCCTACTGCTGTGCGTATCTGGTATATGGGTCTTTTATTCTTAATCAATATCTTAATGGCAAAGAGCAGCAGATGTGCATGGAACCATAGCCAAAGAGTTTTCAGCAGCATCCAAAGTAAGCCTGAAGCCATGAAAATGCTGCAGGAAAACCTTATTCCTTGTTGCAGTACTTGGTGGAAGTCTGTACTGCTATCATCCTGTTGTGCAAGTTACTACTGTTCTCAGACATGCAATATCATGTAACTTGCAGCTTCTTTTATAAAGTTGGGGTTTTCCCTAACCCTATTCATTTATTTAAGAATAGGGAACTAGCAAGCTCTTCAAAGCAAGAGTGTCATCAAAAAGAAATTAATGTCTGAAAAGGAGCCTAGGCTCCATACTCAGTTAATAGAAAGTGAAAGGCTCTTGGGTGACTTGAAGTGCCTAAGTTAAAGTGTTTTGTCTCCCCGCTGAAAAAGCTACATGGTACGGATACCTTTTCTTCTGTTTCTGTTTGACACTGAAATTGGGAAGTCTCCTAGACAGGCTCTTGATCAATAACATTTTAGGCTTTTCATTGTGAAGCAAAAATAGAGCTGTTTTGAACAAGACTCCAGTCTGAGAAAGGTACAGGATGCCACCACTCTGCGGTAAGGGAACTATTAAAAATCTTTGACATATGAAAGAAAACCCTGGCCAGCTTCTCCCTGAAAACTGTTTTTCTTATGGTTTAGCTTTATTCCATGCACACTCAGCCTACCATTTATTAGCTATCTACCTCCATGTCATCTGAAGAAAATTATCCACAAGCTCCCATAAATAAGATAGAACCAACAGCAGCAAATCCTTTCTGTGCTGATCAGCAATTACTCAAAACCAAAGATACTCTCTAAAAACAAGAGGAAAATCTGGGCTTGCAGATGCTTCAGTGGCATTTAGTGGTAAGTACTGGAGTCGATAATGAAGGCAGAGACCATACTGCCACATGCATAATCAAGAATAAAAGAAAGGAGGAGGTAAGGTTTCTTTTTCAATAGGCACCAACATATCTTCCTATCAAAGACTGACTATTTTTGACAGTAGTAATTAGGCAGTTCAATAACAGACACAAGTAAAAGAAAATTCTTTGACAGGAGTGTTTTGGATGTGCTTTGGGCAGTGCATTGTTGTCAAACATGATATTAATTGCTAACATCCTGCTTTATTTTCTACAGAAGAAACCCACATACTGTGGTAACAGAATCATTATAGCAAGTGGTACAACTGAGGGAAAACAGGTAAGCAAAGTTCCTATGATTCTAATTTAGGTATGTTAGAGCTTATGTACTTTTCTTATGCACAAAAGAGATTGTTCTTTTCTATTTTTTATTTACAAATGTCTGTAACTTCACATTTAGATAGCCCCAATCCCAATGGCATGGCTGCTGTCTCTCCCTTTTTTCCTTTTTTTAGCGACCTTTTCTGCCTACTATATAGACTCTCCTGGCTACCCCCGTTCCCAGTGTGTCCCATTTTTCTGTGGTAGAGCAAAGCAGTTGTCTTTCTTAAGCAGTTTTCCATTCACCAGCTGCTGTTTGCTGCTTCTTCTCTGCTAGAGGCTCAGTGTTTTTCTTGATTTCTTGACAGAAACATATGCTAATTTCCCATTCCGAAGTTAGGTGAAAACAAACTTGAGGTGGAACATAAGATACTGGACCTGGGGAGCATATTAGAAATAGCTAAACTTTGGCTTTTATTTGATTGTCAAGGCTTTCTTATTTCTCATAGAGTTTCATGGTCATTTACCAGTGTGAAATGGATGCAGAGTGCTACCAAATCAGAAATGCCTGCAATGCTCAGCTCATCGTGGGCAAATGAACTCCATTTGTGCAAATATGCTCCAACAGGAGAAATCAACTGGAAAATAAAGAGATGCCCATTAAGACTAATTTCATTACGAATGTGCTATTAAAAGAACTCTGGATTAGTAGGTCATGTCTCTTTTTTGATGAAAGGGTCTGTTATTTCTTTGATCATGATAGTAACTGGCTACACTAAAATGCTATAGCTTCTTTAAAAGCCTCTTAATATTACCTCTATTAACTACACAGCCATAGCGAAAGAGAGGAGTACTAATGCACATGGGCTGGCCTCCCTTCTTAGATCTTTGGATCCTACTTGGGATCCTGTTAAGGATCTAGGAGATCTTCCCAAGCAGGGCTAGACTACATGGCAGAGAGTGGAAACAGTCCTGAGGATAGACGAGGAGGACTAGCATGAGAATCAAGCTGCAGCAACGAGAGAGACTGACCATTTCTGAGTGACTTCAGAGCTCCTAGGACTGGATAATGAGTATTAAAAGTGGGAACAAGGCACGCTTGGAATTCAGGGTGAATAAATACCACTCCATGCTGACAGGGATGTTCTAGCAGTTTGACTAGTACGACATTCTGGTTCCAGCAGGATGATATTTATTCAT
The DNA here is from genome assembly GCA_013397135.1 of Pachyramphus minor. Classification (NCBI taxonomy): domain Eukaryota; kingdom Metazoa; phylum Chordata; class Aves; order Passeriformes; family Tyrannidae; genus Pachyramphus; species Pachyramphus minor. The sequence goes on from VYXB01008722.1 coordinate 320,132, forward strand.
TGTACAACTGCATGCCAGAAGCATCTACACTCTGCCTGTGACTTCAGATGAGGCAATAAACTTTACCACTTCAGTGTATATTTCCAGCCACGATGACTCATTACTTAACTGAGGTTTTGTGAACAGTGAGTGATGTTTCTGAAACTCTTGAAGTTTCTTGAATAGGAAACGTGCATAGTTGCTTTTCAAATCACTAATCTGAAAGGTGGCTTTCTTCCTTGAAAAGGGCCTTTTAATATGGTTTTGTTAGTAATTTTATGTTTCTCAGAATATGAAAATGTATAAAAGAATAATGTTACTTGTGACTGAATAGGTTCTGAAGTATTTAATAATGCCACTTATGTCACTAGTTCTTTGAAAAATCTTAATGAGTTGTTTAATTAGTAATATTGAGGAAATTTGAATCACACAATTTTTTTTCCCTCTTGGTTTATACAGCTCTGTATACATACACTGTGAACATCAAATACTATACAGGTGACTAACCCCTTTGCTTATATTGTTAAAGCATACTCCTCTGGGCATTGAAACCAATGAGATGTATATGATCAGATCTCTGTAAAAATGTTGCTTCTTAGGAACGGGGGGAAAAACAACAAGAAAAAAAGCAGGAAAGACTGTGATGTGACTTAAAACAATTGGTGTTTCTGGTGTCAGTGAATTCTTTGCAATTATATGCAGAATCTCTTCGGGGTATACACAGAGGCTACATTTTTGCAAGTGGAGTCTATAATGGAATTACTGAAATCTTCCCCTTGAGTAATGGAGACTTGAATATGGTGCTTTATTTTTAAAATCTGTTCCAGACAGACTCTTTTCTACTGTTTTCCACATAAGGGAGCTGGAGCCATGCTGCAACTCGTAACTCTATTGTTAATGCTAAATAACTGTGTGATCATCATATGCAACAAATTGGGGATTAGAAGCTTCTAGGACAGCTCTGCTTTTATGTATAAGACAACTGAAGGAGCTAACTGTAAAAATACAAAACATGTTACTCAAGTGGTTGTTCTCGGTCCAGGATTCAGCGTAACACTGCTCTGTGAAAGCCAACGAAGACAGCAAAATTGGCCTTCTTTGCTCACTGGAGTTTTGGTTTTGCTTCTGAATTAATTCCATGGAGTTGCCAGGATTGATAACCAAGATCAAAAACACTGGAGAAGTAATTTGGGAGGAGCAGAATTATAAGAAACCATTTCTGCATAATTTCAGCTTTCATGCCTGTAAACAGATGTCTCTGTTTAAAAAAACAAAGAGATACTAATCTGGACAAGAGTGACTTACTTCTATTTCAGAAAATCCTTTTCATCAGGTATTCCCCTGAGCAGTTAATGCTCAAGAAAATGACTTCCAGTAAAAAAAGAAACCTTCCATTAGGGGAAAGACTACGCCATATATTTTCAGTATCTTCTTGAGCCAAAATTAAACTCCTCTGATGTTCTTACATAAAGCAGTAAACACAACCAACCCACCTCAGTTTTGTTAAAAGAATTTTGCATCATTAGAGCCAGCATGTCACTCCTAACTTTTTTTTAAATGCTTCTTAGTTCTACTATTGCTTCTTTCAACTGTTGCTACTTTTTTCTTATTGGCAAAATTTCTGTTAACCTGATTTTAATGACTAGAGCTGAAATTACTGGATCTTAAATATCACTTGAACTGACCAAATGTTTACTGACTATATCTTGGGAAATCCATGCTTTTGTGACAAAAGATGCAATTAATTAAATCCCAAACATTTCTAAAAATTGCATTCCTCATACATTCCACCTCAGTATCTTAAATATTACATGCACTTGTAGTGCACTGTGACTGTCGTCAGCTTAGGCTGCTTCCTTCTGAAGAGATAAAAGCCTCCTTCCTGTCAAGGTCACTTAGCTTTGATCCTAAAGTCCTCCCCATTTCTGCTTTCCTGTTTCCTTCTCACCTCTAATTATGGGCAAACTGATGTAAGCTGAAAATTGTCAAATTGTCCTTAAAACAAACATCAGTGTTTATTCACCTAAGGTACCCACATAGTCCCAATTACCAAGGAGTTTGATCACTTAATAATCTTTACTGTATTTAACCTCAGAGTAATTTTGGGAGAATTGCAAAGCTACCATTCCTGAACACAGAAAGTGAATGTAAAGACCAGATCTTCAAAGGCATTTAGAAACCTAACTCTTACTGCAATCAGGTCAATGGCACTTAAGCCTCTTATTCCTTGACAGTTTAGCAGTAACTCAGAAACAGAAGACTATATGGACATCAAAAAAATTGAGAAGTTATTATAAACTGAACATGGATAAACTCATATACATACGTTTCCTTCTTACTCTGTAAGATTTAATGATTTTCTACTCAAGTCTTGACAACTTTGGTTTTAATGATCTTTTCTCAAGTTGTATGACATTTACAGTTTTATGATATTCCTCACGCCGGATGAAGATAAATTTAAAAACAAGATCACACCAGCAGTTTTTTAGCTCTATCTACACATTATCTGTTGAATTGTCTTGTGATTACATGTTTTTTTCTTCTTCAGTTATATAACAAATCCCTACTTCATCTGTTTTAAACCAGAAATTAGATTCTTTCTCTTATTTAAAGCCCTTGCAACTTAGCAACCATGCAGGTATTAGATACACACAGGTAATATGAGGGGAAGTCTGCCCCAGAGTTCTCTGCTCTGTTCCCTTCCCATAATCTCTAACCAATACACCTTTCTTCTGATTTACTGCAAGCTGTTTTAGACTGTAGGTGGTAAGAGGACTTTTTATCAAGTATGGGCACTTATAAAGCACTAGGGATTACCCAAGATTCAGGCTGTTTATGGAAAACATGGTATTCCATTAAATGAGCAATCTAAGATTTATGATTTGAAATTTTATTTCCTTTTTGTTTAAAAGTGCCTGAAGTTTGTCGGAAATGTAATATATTGCCACTTACTTATTCCAAGTGTTGAGCTTACATGTGTATATATAATATTTAAAATATAGATATATTTAAGCCTGCACCTGTGTGCTGTACACTACTACCTATACTAATAATGGGTATTGTAATGCTAGTATTGTTGGTGGGAATTGAACTTTGATTTCGGTGCTGAATAGCTAAAGCGTTTCTTTGATGTTAGTATCCAGAACAGGACAGAGGCTTAAAACCACAAGCCACCGTTCCTCAAAATGAAAGTGTCACTCTATCAGATGTGAATAGAGTTGAGTGATTTCAGCCTGAAAGAAAACCTCAGTGTTTGGGGAAATACCATGGACCACTTGGACAGCAATTTGTTTGGCTGTAACTGGAAAAAGAAGAGGTAAGAAGAGTTTTACTTACATAAGCATTGATGTACTTGGTATGTATAAGGCTGCATCAGCAGTACCACTGTGACACAGCTTTTGTAGCCCTGCACCTTAAGAAGGAAGATGTTGCCATTGCTACCAAAACCATTTTGTTTTACCTTAACACAGGCCACTTCAGGTCTTGCCTAGTCCTGAGCTTACATTAGCTTGTTTTAGCTGAATCAGCAACCGCCCAACAGATGCCTAATGTCCAACTTATTTTTTGTGCTGGCTTCACTGTAAAATTGCCTAGTTTTACCCTGAAGAAAATTATACCATGTATGTTGTTCCAACAACTCTTAAGTGAATAATCTGTCACTAAAGTTGGGCACCAATTAAAAAAGTGATATTAACAGACTGTATGAAAACCCCAAGAACTAAAAATAATCAGCAGCATAGTCCTCCTAGTGAGGAATTTAGGGCACTAATTATTTGCTGTTGCTACTCATAAGAAAGGTGAGTGTGATATGACAAAAAGAGGCAGATACCAGGAAGCTGGTAACTAAACAATTGGGTTGTCATATTAATGAGAATTAGCAATAATTAGATAATATGGACTATAAATGTTAGCATCATTGTAGCTGGACTTAGAATAATTGTTTGATTAATTTTGATTTTACTGTTGAAACATTAATTAGGCTAACAATAAACTCTAATTGTCGGCTCTGCATATAAGGTGTGTCCCCCTGTGCCCGTAATGAGATTTTGACTGTAATACTCTTTGTCAGATGGACAATTTTTATGCGGCAGAAGTGTGGAAAAAGGGAAAATAATAAGTAGCAGCAAGGAGAAAGAGGAGTGGCAGCAAAGAGGCTTCTAGCTTGGCAGCACTTCAGAGCTGGGACACAGCTGGTTATCCAGCTGTGAGCCTGGGATGCAGCCAGACAAGGAAGATTCAGGGCACACCCCCCCACATGTACCCTTTCGCTACATTTATATTAAGCTCATGCCAGCAGCACTCTGACATATCGACCATCAGTGCAGGAGTTGGGTTCCAGCCCGACAAGGAATTTGAGTGGGTGTCTCTCCCCTGTGCTGTCTGCTTAAAATCGGAGGCAGGGCACTGTGTATGGTCATGAGGGCTGTGATTGCTCTCTTGGCCACAGTTAATTTTTGCTCCTGAAGCAGCCCCCTGTTCTCAGTAGTTTTACACTGCAGGGACAAGCCCCATGCCAAAACAGAGCATCAATTCATTAGTCAAGGCTGACTGAAATTCAGAGCCGCATCTCAGAGGTGCAACCCATGTGGAGGTCTGAGGGAAACATGGATGAGGGTGACTTTAAGCAGCCTTGCTTTCTGCCAGCTTCTGGGGCCTGAAGTGGTCCCTGACAAAGCCTAGGCAGTCCTGAGGAGCTCTGTAGTCACTACAGTAGCCTGTGCTTTGCTGTTTAGCCTCTACATGCCCAAATCCAAGATCATCCTTGGGCATGCTCCCTGGGCTGATAATAGGTTTGAGCAGAGTTGTGAAATTTGGTTCCTATGCAAATTATGAAGTCTGAGGGAATGTGTCCTTCCTGGAAGTGTCTGGGGCTTTTAAGGTTCCTTTATCAGCTCCTTAAATAGATCCTTTAGTAAACACAGGGAATCTGGGAGAGTGATGGATGGGTCCGTATTCATATCCAATTGCAACACAAGATGTGACAGACAATTTGATTTCCTCAATCATAAAAAAAGAAAAGAAACAACATGCCTCACTGCTCCTGAAAGCTAAAAAGGGAAAGAGAGCATTTCAATTCAATGGAGTTGCATATCCGTTGAACTGACATGGTGGCGGAAAGGGCCAGGATGCAGTTCCTGTGGGGGCTCCCAGTTAAAAGGCACTCAAGCCATGTGTCCTGAATAAGCATAGGAAGGAAAATAAACTGTCTTCAAGGAAAAAATGACAATGTCTGGCCTGTCTTGCCATTCCTTCTCAAATAGGGAGGACAGCCCTGCCTAAACTCTGCATATTCTGTTAAGGCTAACATTTGTATTTATTAATAGTACAACTTCCCTCCTCCATTCCCCAAGGATAAGAATTCAATCTTTTTTTTACCCTAGAAGCTGCATTTTTATGCATACTTATGGGCAGGCAAGGTTTGCAGAAGGTGACTCCCTACAGAAAATGTGTGGCTCCTTAATGTCAATTTGTTTCTGCATTTGCTGAAGGACCCTGTAGTAATCTGGTTGAATACTTGCTGTAAATTGATAATAAGATATGATGTCCTAGAAAGTATATGCTAGCATAAAACACGAGGGAAAAAGAATCCTCATTCCATTTTAAATTAGCAAAGTTGTTACAAAACGGAGATTTCCCTTTGTGTTCTGAAGTAATTTATATGGTGGGGTTTTTTATTACAGCTGTTTGGTGAGTGGGATGGGAAAGAGACAGGTAATTGATGAANGGGGATGTAAGCACAGCTTCCGGCTGAGGGAGAAAGGAAGATTAATTGTCAAAATGTATACAAAATTCTATAGTGTGGAATCTACACCTTTTAAAAGTCCTTTTCTTTCTCTGAGTATATGTGAACATCATACTTGCAGTTTTAGGTTTGCCAGGAATTATGTGAAAATGCAAAACTGCAGGAAGAAAATCAGAAATAGAGTGGGTCACCATTTTACTTCTGAACATTTCAGAGCGCAGGAGGGATGGGAAAGGAGTAGCAGACAACTTTGGATTGGTCAAACAGAATTTCCCCTTGGGTTTAAAGGAGGGTGTGTGCTGCCATTGCATCTCTTTCAGCCACTGTGAGAAGACAGGACCTCCTGAACACTCCAGGTATCAACCCTCATCCGTTTGGTTGAGAAACATCAATCTCATGCCTGTAGGTCCTCTTCTGCTTTTTGCCTGCAGCAGCACTTGTTTTAGTCATGATTTGTTTTTTATCCTGAATTGCTTCTAATTGAACTTTAAAGCTGTTTTATCCTACTTTATTTTCATCCTTATAGCAGAAGGGCAAAATCTATAAATTCTATTTTAGACAAAGAAAAAAGCTCTGAACAATATTTTAAACTGTTTTTGTGCTTACTGTTAATTATAGGCTTGATCTCCAACCCCATGCCCTAGCTCACCTCTGTACCAAACCACATTAAGCCTTAACAAGAAAATCTTTAGGGTGAGATCATAATAAATAAATAGCTGTTTACCCAAGAGTCCTTTCTATTGTTTCTCTTTTTTGTGTGCGTGTTGTAGTATTTCTGTGGTTTGACAGGATCAAAGTAGTCTGGCTTTTGTATTCTCATAGCTGGTCACAGGCTATATGAATTTTTCAAATTCAACCTTCCACCCAGGACATGTACTAGCTCTCAAGGAAGCATAAAGGAAACATCCCAATCCAATGACTGCTGCAGATGTGTTCAATAAAAGAAGAGCTGTAACTACACAAATTACCTTTGCTAAGCTGCAGGGTGCTGCAGAACTGCTGGAATGAGTTTCTCCCTGCCACACTTTTCATTCTCTCTGCTGGTTGGGAATGAATACAAATGAAGAAGAAATCCCTGAAAGAGGTTATAGGCCTATACAAATATCTTACAAGAGAATTGGGCTGCTCATGCAGGTTGTTTTTACATTGCAGAAGGTTTTAGAATGAAAGAGATGCTACCTTAGAAGCCTGAGTAGGGCAAGAACATGAGATGTTCAGCACAGCTGACTGGCAATTTCATTACAAGTCTTGCAATAATTGTATTCGAATTAAAGCCCCAGCTCCTGCAGACTGGTGATTCTCAGAGAATCTCCATTTTCTTTTAGGAAAGCATGTTTCTACTCTGATGTTTGCCAAATAATATTTGGAAACATAAACTGTGTCCTAGCCTCCCAGTAACACCTGGGCTCAAATGCAATGAAAGCTGATCTGTATGTACAACACTTTTTCATTGTTTGAGACAAAGCAACTCCTGAGTGGAAAGCCAAACTAACACACATTGGGGCTGAGCCCTAGACTTTAAAATGTGGAATGGTAAATTCTGGATGTTTAAATTCAAGACCTTAAACATGCTGAGATTGAGAACAACAAGTTGGAAGAAGCTGCCAGCAGCCTATCATAGGAAGGAGAATGGGGACTGTGTGGTGTGGGCACAATACCTGAAGGGATCAGGAGGGACAGAACAGTCATAGCAAACTCGATGTGCTAGGTGCATCCCCAAGAGGAGGAAAAGCATGCTCTCTGCCAGGGAATGAAAAGCTATCAGAGAAAATTGCTTTGTTACCTTCTACTGAGGAAACCAGTTTCTTACAGAGGTTGATTTACTTGCTCTTTTGGCTTCAAAATGCCATTAAACAGTGTATTGAAAACTGCATGAAAAAAACCCCTAGGCCCCAGTTTCAGTCCATAGATAAGCCATACTCTCTTCAGACCTCTATACCTGGCTAAGGCTCAGGAAGGTTCTTTCACCAGTGGCACCCTCAGCTCTGCAGTTTTTAAAAAAATCCACCTGCTTCTCCTCTGAGAGTGCTGAAGAGTGGAACTGGTTGTATTTTGGCTTTGCAAATGTAGAAGTAGGATTTCAACCATTCTTCCATAGTTACAGGACTGTTTTATTTCTCCTAGCAACTACTTTGTAGAGTCTCTCCTGCTGCAGAACAATGGAAAACAAGACCAGGAATTTACCTACATGAGAAATATATGCTGCCATAATTTTTATTGGGTTTTGCCTTTTTTTTTCTTTGTGAATTTGCTATGCACAATCAATTTTAAAATGCCATAAAAAGAGCCAACATGAAAGAAATTCAAAACCCTTAGTGGAGTGTTGCCTTTAAAAATAATAATATTTTGGCTTCAGGCCAGACATGTGGAGAACAAATAGATGAAAAATTCTCTTAAAATATTTAATATTACACAGTGGATTATACTGGATTACAAATAATCAAACGTGTCTGTTTATTTTTAAAAAGACATTCATGTCAAGTGCAGTTCTGCAGCTTTTCATGTTTGTTTGTTACTACTCAATAATATTTTTATAAAAGCCTCTTACTGGCCAGAAAATAATACTTTGTCATTGGGTGTTGCCTTTTTCTTATGTCTACTCAAATTCATACAATTTCTTACATGGACTACAAGAGCAGTAGAATGGAATCCATTTTCAATTAGCAAAAGGTACCTTGTTCCTTCCCTATCTCATGAAACCTGTCACTTTGCAAACACTTGGAGAATGGTCATGGAGTGCACTGAATCATTGGTGCAAATATGCCAGTTTTACACATTATCTGCTCTAGCATTAGGTAATTTGATGTCTTTTTTTCTCCCAAACGTGGCTGATAACAGTCTCCACTTACATAATTAGCAGAGTTTTGGGAACAAGCTTTATTAATTTGCCAGCTTTTAAAAGGATCATTACATCAGGAAGAAAAAAAAATGGGAGAAAGGAATGGAGTAAGAGTGGTTATTATGTAGGATTTTGAATGGATTAGTGACATTTGAGGAACAAAGTGGGTTCCTCAAAGTGCAAAAGCAACTTTCTGATTACAGAAGGGATATTTGTCCAACCACTGAAATAAAATATTCAATATGATCAGTGCTCCTGGACAGAGAACTTGGCCCTTGAAGCTCAGAATTTCGAGCCTTTGAACCTCTTGTCAGCTGCCAGCTGACCCTGGTGGTGCCAGAATTCCCCAGGCACTTGTGCTTCTGTCATCAAAGCCCTCCAGGTGCGTGCACTTCTGCTATTCAGAAAGGGCAAAATTATGCAAATCTGATGCAGGCAGGCAATGTGGCAGCTAAACACTTGGCATGATTCACAAGCTTCACCCTCCTTTTCCCATTTTCCCTCAGGAGCCTCAGCTGGGACATCAAGATGTGTCTACCAAATTGGAACGGCATTCAAGTCCATTTCCCACCTCCAGCCACTGTGCTCTGGTGGGGCTCTCTGACTGAAGTCCTTTTCAATTGGTTGTGCTAAAGCTGAGTACCTTACTCTAATATTTATAGCACCCAGGCTGTCCATCTGCACTAACCACCACATTTGGGACCCTTCTCCAGCCTTTCTTTGGCATGGTAGCAAAGGGAAAGTTTTGGCTCAAGTTCTTTCTCCTATCTGATTGTTTTCCCTCCTCCCACCTAAAGGGATAGAGCATAAACTGCACTCCAGCTCTACCTTACACAACCAAATGGGCTCAGATGGAGGAGCAAACTCTTGTCCACATGTTCTCTTTCAGCTGCAGCTGTTTTGGCTTAAGAGCGTTTTTGTCACCAAGTGCTCATCTGTACACCCTCCCAGGAGAGAAGGTTGTTGGCTGTACTGTGCATTAACCCATCTCAGTTGAAGTAAACCTATTGTAGCTTGCAGATCTCAAGCAAACCTACACAGTCTTGACACAAAGGAGATGGCGACGGTCCCCAGGAATTGGTCGATGTGAACAACTCTGGGAAGGTGGTCTACAGGTGGAAGACTGATGTCACCTCCATCAGCACAGAGCAGTCAGGAGAGGATGCAGGAAGAAGATTTGAACCACATCGATGCAGATTCCATGGAGAATAGATGATGGGGCTGAATTGCATCTGAACTCCTGTGCTTGCTTGGATTTTTTGGCCTGGTGTTCAAGATGCCAATTTAGCTATTAAGGTCTAATAACAAAATGGAAAGCTTAATTATAAAAGATGAAATGTTGCATTAGAGCTTAATAGAATGGTCTGATAAACAAACCTGTTGTAATATTTCATCTCCCTGTTAACAAATTACTGGTTTGTCAGTTGTTCACTTCCACCCTTCCCTACTTTCTTTCTGTGTTTTTTGCTTGTAATGAAGTTGCTCATATACTGCCTTTTCTTTGAAGATAACAAAATATAACTAAGACTAAGCTACGTTGCTTTAGCTAAAATATCTCCAGTTATTTTATTGCTACATTTCCTGTTTCAGTCATGCAGAAAAGGATGAAATGGGAATCAGACTAGGGGGATTTAATTGCAGTACCAAAAGGCCCAGTGAGCCCTGGGGAATCGACACCCTCTTTTAGCTGTATGATGTTGACACTAGGGAAATTTGAGATGAATGTATCTGATAGAACAGAGCTTGTACATCATCTCCATAAAAATCCCCACTGTTTTCAGTTTCACTGAACACTGTACACTTAGACAGTTCTGCTAGAGTTGAAAAGCACTTTATAGGCACTGAAAAGAGCCTTGCAACACATCTTTATGTTAAATGCTATCTTTATTTAAAAGATTTAAGGGGGATGGAGAAGAGGGAAGGGAAGCCAAGAGGGACTAGTGCCAAGAGAGACCTACAAAAATACTTGTGCAAGTTAACTTAATGGGAATTAGACACCCATCTGATTTCCATGCATCCCATGAAGGAATCTAGCTCCCATGGATGAACTCCCTCAGGGACTTTTGTAAGTCTCTTGAAGTAACATTAAATCTTTGTAAATCTCATACAGAACTGTATGTCAAGCTGGAGCCAACTGTGATTATGGCTGAATGTTTCTCTCATTGAAATAAATGGAACTTAGGCCTATACAAGAGGTCAGCCTACACAAGTCTAAGAGGATGACAGTCAGCCTGGATAATCCAGGAGCCTGCAGTGCTAGTTGGCCAAGTGTGCTCAGACATGAAAGACTCCACATGCTCTGGCTGTGCATCCAGGACCGGTATTTATTTGGAACTAAGGGCGGCCCTCAGTAGACCCCAAAAAGCTAACACCTCTGGGGTGACTTGTATATGCCACTTTGTAATGGAGCAGGAAATACATCTAGCTCATCTTACATCAGCAATGAAGATACACTTCTTGGTGTAGTTAGTGGCAGAGTAAAGAAGGCACTGAGGCTGTAGAGACTACAATGAAGCAACCTGCTTCCTCTAAAGTCTTGAGATACCTGGCAGCTCTTTTGTGTCCAAGTTCAGGAAATGCTCAACATTTGTGGTGCTAAGTTTTTTTCTACTTCTGATCTTTATGATTACAAGCAGCCTCTACAAGCCTTTCAAATTAGACGATATGTTTTAAAATCTCATTGTCTTTTCAAAAACCAAACAGCATCTCCTTTCCCCAAGAACTCAGCAAGACAACTGACAAATCCACGCTTACAAGCAAAAAGTATAGAAAACACATAAAGTACATGGACAACAAAAAATAAGGTAGGAATTCAATTATATGTAACGTATTGCACTTCTTGAGCACAACTATAATGCTAGCTGAGTATAGATGACACACTGTCAGAGCTTTTGAAACCTCTTCATACATTTTACAGTGTGCTGCAAAACTAGCAGGCTTGGCGCCAGTGCTTCTCTGATCACAAAGCAAAGAGAAAAGCAGTAGCAGAAGTGAGAGTCTGCTGATATAGTGAATGCTATATAACCTGCTGGAGCATTGCTGCTGCACGTAGGGGTGTGTGTGTGTTTGCTCAGGTGTGAATATATGTATTACTTTCCTTTGTTTACATGGATGCTTTGCTTTCCTGTGTTTATACAAGCTTGTTTTAAAGGCTGGCACATCTCATGTTTGAAGCTGTGAATCCTGCAAATTCCATCCAAGCACACTGCCAGCAATCCACAGCTGCACACAGCACGAGCAAGTGAATAAACCAAGTGTGACTGGAAGGAAAGCAATGCTGCTTTGCTCTTGTGTGAGCTTTCTCTTTAGTCCTGTGAAAGACCCAATTTAGCAGAGCACTTTGCTTTCAAACTGTATGCTTTTACTGAAGGCTGCTAGAGGACCCAAAGATGTACCTGAATGCTTTGCTAAATCGAGGCCTAAAAAGGAGAGCATAACAGAGAAAATGTTGATCATTATCTAAGAAATGATGGGCTGGCATCATGCTGATAGAAGTACTTTTTCAGTGCACATAAAAACAGTAGGGATTACAGGTGAGGAATGGATTTCTGTGTCTTATCTCTCACTCATGGAAACAAATCGTTTTATGTTTCCAGCAAGTTTATTTAACTTATTTTTCCAAACAGGCCTTTTGTGTTTGAGCTGGGTAGGAAAGAAGGTGAATGAACACCTCTGATTATCCTGCAAGTTCAGGGCGGCCTTAGTTTTTCTCTAGTGACACATTTTGTTTTATGTGTTGGCAAACCAAGAGTGAGGTGTCTGTTTATACACTATGCTGGAGACCACCACACCTAGCCATTTGGAAAATACAGAAGCATTTCTGAAACTAGGAAAAGCAAACAATGGTCTGGGAACATAAATGTCTTCTCTGAGTTAAGTGTCTCCCTTACAGAGAAAGAGAAGGGAGAGGAGAATTTGAATTTGAATGTGCCCCCCTCCACACACACTCCATATACACCTCCCTGCCAAAAGATGCATCTGGTTCTATAAAAATCCCAGATCCTCTTGCATGAATGCAATCTAAAGGCATAGGTTTGCATAAGAACCAAATCCTTAGCTAGAGGGCTGTGAAGGATCTGTCAGCTTGTCAGCTGGATACATACAGAGCGAGCTATTTAGAGCTGATGTTGCTGCTTGGAAGACAGGGACTTGGTTATCATTTTACTTGTGCACACCTGTGGCCTATCTTACTTATTTCATAGTGCTTCTACTAGGTTTTACCTCACCTTCTTTGAGCTAAGGGCAACTTCAAAGCAAGTGGCTAATATTTGGGTGCTATAACCCTTGAGCATGGCAAACCTCTACCCACAGACGGTGAGGCAGCGTGATGCCGAGGTGCTATCCTGTGAGACGGGGAGGGAGGGCCCTACATGCAAGGAGACAGCTACATGGGAGGAGAGCCCGACGAGCATCAGGGGGAGAGGCAGTCAGCAAAGCCAGTGGGAGTGCATTTGACACATCTGATCTATGGGGAGGCAGCTTGGGAAAGGTTTGTTCTTATGAAGGAAGTAACTGCAGCACAAAAAGCGCCATATGAAATAATATCAGGCAAGATTCAACAGAACCTCCTACCCTTGGTTCAAGTGATGTACAGCTTGCTTTAATTTCTGGTTCAAACAAACTACAGGCTTTGAATAAAAAGCCAGCCAAAAGTATGCAAGCTAAGCAAACAGGCTTTCAGAAATAGTGCATCATTGACCATAACATCCTGAAAATAACCACCTTTGTAACAGAGGGCAATAACACCACTGACTCTCTACTCTTTTAAAAAATAAAAGGAAAAAAATTAACTATGCTTTTGTCTCTACAGGTGAGCAACAGCTCTCTACAAACTATCAGGTTGTTACTCAGAGGTTGTTACTACAATGCCTGTAATGCTGGTGCCATCAGAATCTCTTTCCAGAATCAGGTGCTGGCCAGCAAACTTGAAATTAAATCCCACTGTGATGTTCTTTTCCCTATTCTACCAAAACAAATGGGGTAGTAGTTCACTGCTGACTCCTTCTCAAAGTGCGGTCTGCGACAGTGATCTTGGAAACAGTTCTGTGAGGCAAGCTCTCCCATTCCTGCTCTGAAGTGCTCTAGCAGATTAAAAACAGTGGGATGGAGAAGGAGAGGTTGCTGAGTAGTTAATGGCACTAGAATGGAGAGATTGCGTGTTGTGATGAACATTGCCAAAGTTTGTGACCTTGCCTGGTGCATGTGGTGCTGATTATACCGAAGGACCAAGCGGATGTGAGGGAAAATTGAGTTTCATCTCCTCGCAGCTATCACAGGCCCTCTTTGGTAAGTGGAGGACTATGATACTTTAGGAAAACAGCATATGTATCTGTGCGTGGCTGTAATAATGATGGATGTTTTCCCCCAACACAAGGAACCGTGATTGATGCAGCTGGCTGCAACCTATAACGAACACTAAGGTTAATTGGAAACAAGGGCACAGCAATCCTTAAATAGAATTATTCTGTGGTGTATTCATGTGCTGTCATTAATTTTCCTACTTGTTTGACTTTACAAAAAGGCATAGCAAAACAATCTGAAAAGAACAGAAATAAAAGCTCAACTATACCTCTTACCAAGGTAGTACCGAGGATAGTGAGGAGCTGAATTACCCAAGTGCTTGATGACATTATGCTTTTGTACAGCCTAACGCCTCCAGATAACTGGGGAGCACACTGTGCAGTGGCATTTGCTACATCTGCACTCCTCTGTCTCTTCTATCTTGTTGGTTAAAAGATTGTGCATCATAACACTTCCAAGCCACAGCTGTTTTATTACAGCTGAGTTCAACCTGAGTCAGAATCTGAACTCCTGAGGCACTGAAAAAATATATGGAATGTTGCTCTGTGTGAGAATGAACACATGGCAGATAGAGTCTGGTGTCTCATCTCTGAAGGTGACCAGAATCTGGTGGATGGTCAGCCTTTAGAGGAATGGTCAAAGATCCCAGTAATAGGCTAGTATGGGGATAATCTGCTTTCCATGTGGGGATCTTCACCTGGTAGAGTTAGAAACTTCTTTAAACTCTGAAAATCTGAGGTATTATGGACTTTCCAAAAGCAGTTGTGGGGACCCTGGCGCATTCTCATTCACAGTCTGATGTTTGTCCACACACATGCCTGTTTGGACACTAGCAAAATTGAGTTTAGCAGGATTATGTGTTGCAGAGGTTCCTGCAGTATATATTCCTGTTAGATGAAAAAAACCTGCATTTCTTAGACTGTGCATTTATACATTTAGGGATGGAGCCATAAAGCTTAGAGCACTGGAGGGTTCTGCAAAGCAGCCATAAGAGTGGAATGTAGCAGGAATTACAAAAATACTGTAAATAAGAACCAATGAAACATAGTTTCTTGACAAACAGTGTTTGTCTCTGCTGATCCCACAGCACTGCACAAACACGCAAGGTAAGTCAAGCCCATACAACATGTCAAACATATGTACTTGTCAGAACACTCCAAACAAAAACCTACCAGCCTACTCCCTCCCCTTCCAACTAATAATGTAGTATAAGACCTTTCACTTATAATAAAGTCAACAATCAGAAACAATTCATATGCCTATACAAAACTAATTTTTACAAGGTTTTATTTGAATGAATGGTGATTGTCAGCATATGGTTCTATCAGGATGTGTGTAAGGATGGCTTTCAGTGTAAAGTAAATTCAGATTACAGGGACCATTAGGTCCAGATGATCCACCTGAAGTGAGAATATAACTGTTAATACCTTTGTGATATTTCAGGGCAAAAATTAACATCAGATGCAAAACCTATTGCCAAATTAATTCCATGATAATGGCCAAATTATGATGTTTGGCCATCAAAAATAAATACACACACCAAGAAAAATGACAAGTGTCTCTGTACTGCCTACAAGTAACTCCATTTGTGCCCTTTTTCCCACTTGCACCCTTATAACATATTGCAAGTGCACAAGGGAGAGAAGGAAATGAGAGCGGGGGCAGGATTCCTGCATGTTACAGATACTGCTAACAGGTTTTTTTTTAGTCTTTTCCTAAGACCTTCTGGTTGCTGTATCTCATACATGAGAAAATTTCAAGATCCTTCCCTTGTTAGCACTGATTCTAACAGCTATCTGTGCCCTGATGAGACTATTTTCTTGGGCATATTCTTATTAGAGCTCTTAAACATGTCTTTTGATTTGCCTCCTTTGGCTCAACAGCAGCACAAAGCTGTAGGCATACCATTAAATAAGGACATAAACTTTTCCACATTTTTGCAAATAGCTAGGCTTCCAAAGAAGATAAACTGTTATTGCTTTTGGACTACTCCTTTCTTGGAAAAAATGAAGCTCTGCCACTGTGTCCAGTGTTGCATATTAGTTTACTGGGTGAGCAATAACATGCCATTGTCAATCTAACTAATAAGCAATGGAAAAGCTGGCAAGTAAAATTCAAGCCCCTGAAAATAATTTCTGAACATATTTCAATTATTCATTAAAAAAACCTAGAATGACTGACAGGATCACAATCCTTCTCAGTGGGCCTTAAAGAGTAACCAAGTAAATGTGGTGGTGTTTTTAATGGAAATATAGCAAAAAAGTAGGAAAAGAATAGGTACAGTTTGAGGGAATGCATTCCTAACTCATTATTGCCATGTATTACAAAGACTGTAGAACAACGTTCATGTGTCATGTGAGCCTGTATTTCAGAAGGGGATATCTTGACAGGGACATAAGACTTGGCGTAGTACATCACCAGAGTGAGCAAGATCTTGCTTTTGGCCAGTATCAAACAAACCTATTTTATCATGCATTTTTCAGCTCATCAGTATAACATTACATGATCCAGCAGAAACCACATGGTACAAACTCCTACACACTTGTGAAGCATTCTGTCTTTAAAATCAGTCCCACAAATCTTTTTGTCAATGCTTTGGACTTCTAGAAAGGATTACAAAGTTAGCATTGCACAAAAGCAGCATAGGGGAGCCTGACTCATGCCAAGCTGTGGCTTCAGAGCAGCTTGGGAAGCAAAGGTAAGAATAAAGGTGGCCTTAAGACATCCTTATATACTCCGTCAGTTTCTGCCAGGTCATACCCTTGATCTCTTCCTTTCCTTTCCTTTACTGCAATGTTTTGTCATTTTTAAGCTGCTTCTGCATCTTGTACTTCAGGTCTCAGGTGGGTTACAGGGTGTAGTGAAGGGTGAAGTGTGCTGTGTGCTCCCACAAATTGGTGTCTATTATGTGGAGATGTGATTATGGGAGAGCTGGACTTGTCTCAAAAGGTTCCTTCTGGAGCTATGGGAACATGGCACTAGAAAGTACACTAGAAATTCAGCAATATTTAGAGTAGTCTGAAGGCTATTTTAAGTTGTGCCAGCTGCTAAACACAGCAGGGATTCAACAGGGTGATAAAGGACATTTTAGACCAAGTCCTGACTTATACTCTCTGCAGGGAGGGTAATATCAAAATTGTTAGGAAAGCTCTGCCCAGTCTGCGAATTCACCTATTTTAGGATAAGCCTTCCAGGGCTGAGTGAGGACAGATTTATACAAGAGGAATGGTGCCAATCTACACTAATGCAAACAGGGCCTGAATGCGGAAAGGGAATAACAATATAAGAATCATTTAAAGCCAAAGATTGATATTTGAGGCCTAGCTGGCTGAAGGCTGGGCTTTTTTTTGGTATTTGATTTTTCATTCATTAAACCGTTAACTTAACCAATTTTCGTCCCCATTAAAGCAACTGAATTGCATCAGTGCTTTACCAAGCTGCTAAAGGAGCCATCTTATAGAAAGGAATGGGTAAAATTGTGTCTCTGAACACAGACATAATGTATTGAGCATGATACAGTGCTCCTTCATACTCTCACTGGGGCTAGTAAAGAGTAAAGAAAGGCTGGGATGTTTGAGAGAAAATCTCTAAGCTCTGCACTCTATATGTGATTCAAAAGCAGGATTTTGAAAGGACGCTAGCTGGTTGCAAACTGAAGTTGCAAGAGGCAGCAGTGTGTCTGGGTAAAACTATGCTGCTTTGTTATAGGTATCAAAAGAAGAATACTGAAAAACTTAAGGAAGAGTTGATACTATCAGCCCTTGTGACTACTCGTGCTTGTTGATTTTTTGTGCTTGACCAGAAAAAAAATATTTATCTCCCATGGCCTGCCTTTTGCTAATATAAGTGGTGAAGAGGGGCCAAAAACACCACCATTCCTCATGGTGGGCACAGGCTGATCCAATACATAGGCTATGGAGCTCACTCAGGCAAGGGCTGTAGTAAGATGACGGAGCCAACTCTGCAGGGCTCAGACCAGAAGGTCCACCACAGCACCTCAACTGGGAAGTCTTTGTCCCCACACCTGAACACAGGGAGGCCCCCACGGGTGCCCCTCTGGCACAGTCAGCCCACTTCATTCACATATCAGTTGAGGATTTTTTACATAAGCCCAGGCATAAGCCCAGGTGCTGAACCTCTATCAATACTAACTGCTGGTAGCAGAATGGCAACATATGACTAGTGTCAAAAACCTCTTAAGCCACTGCCATGGCACTGTGCTGTCCCATGGCTGAATGCCTCTCCTGTCCAGGCTCAGTGGAAAGATGGGGTATTTTCATCCTGTGCTTAACAGCTTGTGCTACGTTTGTTCCATCTGCCTGGTAGGACAACACAGCGCTCCTTCACGGAGGCTCCTCTTTGAGGGTATGACCTGGCCTTATAATTGCAACTGCACCTGATGTCCCCTGGATCACACCAAAGGGCTGTGGCACCCAGGGCCTCCAGGGCTGGAAATGAGGCACAGACCAAGGGGACGGCTCAGGCCACCAAAGTGTGACCATAGTCTCTGGAGGAATTTGTTCCCCTTCCTTCACTGCTCTAGGAGAAAACCTTGCAATACTAGGCACAGTAGAAACAATGAAAAAAGGGTCTTTTTTAAAAAAAAAAGAAATTAAAATGATTCTTCAGTGCATTTTTAACAATGTATGTTCTCATTTGATGGCGGGGCTGAAATTCTGGTGGACTTGCACAAAATCGCAGGCGCGAGAAGCGTGACCTGGCCCCGTTCCCGGTTCCCAGCTCCGGCCGCCACGCGGGGGAGCTCCAGGCCTTGCAGCCGGCCCGGGACTAAACTTGTCCTCACGCTCGGTCCACTGATACTTTAACAAAAAATTAAATCGGTGCTTTGATGGGATACCGGCAAATAATTTAAAAGTAAAAGGGAAAGGACCGCCACTCTTAAAACAAACAAACAAACAAACAACCCCTACCTCCTTCACTGAGACACATTTTAAACCAAAAACGGCCAAACCTTTCATTGTTTCCTAGTAAACTATTTAACTGTGACAAAAAAGGGTGGGTTTTTTTTAGCATTTTAAACAGCTCAGCTGGAAGCAGGGAAATTAGCACGAAGTGAAATATTTATGGGAGCTTAATACAGTTAAAAGATTTTTATTTTCCCACAAGACATAAGATACCAGGACCAATTAACCATTTCCAATTAAGTAGCTTAAAACAGAATAGCACACAGCAAGAAACAGGGGTGACCAAACTGCAGAATGAAGAAAGACTGGCCATGGAAGGGAGGCAAATAAATTTCTGATACAAAAGTATAAAACTACTATAGCATGAAAAACTACTATAGCATGAAAAGGCAACAACTGGGTGAAAGAATGAGAAGGAAACATCTTGCTCAGAAGTGGCATTATTAAATACTGTTCTCTCCAAATCCTACCCAGTACATGTGAAGCCTTTTGTTCACCTAGATGTGCAGCATACTGCATCGCATAGCCCTGCTACACAAATGTGTAGTGGAATGCACTCCCCTCTACTCATCTGCCAAATTCCAAACTGCTGTCATTTTTTGTTGAGATTTCTACAGAGAAGAAAGTTAAACATATACACTAAGAGAAATGTATTTCATTTTGTCTTTAAATGACCAAAAATAGCTTTAGCAGGATGTCACCAGGCTGGCATTATGTCTGTTTTATTACTACAGATTTTTAAAAATTATTATTTTTAATGCTTCAAGTTTTTTTGCCTCTAAGGTGAAACTGGAGTTGGCAGTTTGTATGTCCTTGTCTGATTGGAGAAGAGAGTTAAAATTTCTCTGAAATGGATGATGTAATGTGTATAGATTCATAACCAGGCTGTTGCTTGTGCTGTTGTTTGCTCTTCAAGGTTGGGTTAACAGTCTAACTGCCATGGTGACTCTCCAGAAACCCAGAAATGCAGAACAGCAATTCAGGAACTATAAAAGACAGAAACCTAATGCCAGCTTACAGTTCTCCTCGTAGCAAGGAGCAAATTTTGGAAGAAATCCTGCAATCCCAGAGGTTGCGTTTATTTTCACATTGGTGATTTATGATGACAATTTTCTCACACTTTGTAATGACACCTCAGGTAAACTGTCTTGCTCACAACACAGAACCTGGCCGCAACGGGGAGAGAAAGTGCACTTCAGCCTCACAGGCAGAACCTGGCAAAAATCTTAAGATGCTCTGATACTTTTAGGTGCTAAAAAACCAAGCTCAGAGTGGCTTTCCAAGTGACAAATGTTTTCCTGTGAGCCTAGGATGAATATATACATCAGCAGTTATTTTTCAACTGTCATTTTTTCACAGTTCAGCCAACTTTGAATTATTTGTGTTGGAACAGTGTCTTAAAGAGATGTAAAAAGGTGTGGGTTTAAGCTATATTGTAACAATGATCTTCCTTAAGATCATTGCATGTAATGATTAGATCTTCTGAATGATAAGCATTTGGCTACACACACAATGGCTCAAGACTATTTGTGTCTCTAAATTTATCTATCTATGTGCAGAAGTATTTGCAAGAGTGGGCTCATCTAACTTGTGAATGCCAGAGATAATTCTCAGCTTAGCTTAAATCAAATTTTTTTTGCATTCATCTGGTACCCTGATAGCTTTGTCTTGCTATTACAAAAAGCAGCAGTGACTTTAATTGCAAGGTTTTTTTCTTTCTTGTCCAAACTCCAGAGATGAGACTGATTTTCATCGACCTTGCATTCCCATTTCACAGCACTGCGGAGCTCAGACTAATGCATTCCTGTTCTGGTCTGAACCTGGGACAATGTGCTGTGCAGCACTTGCTGCCTGCCATCCTACAGAGCTGTGCTCTTTGTCTGCAGCACACTTGGAAGGGCAAGCCTACAGTGTTGTGCAGCAGAGTGTGATGTGGAGAGCCCCCACCCCTCCCTGCCTCTGTCAGCAGCTCCTCCGTACCAGCACCTCATCCATCCTGCTGACGGGCAGAGTCTGTGGGATCTCTGTCTGGTGCTGGACTTGGCCCTGGTACAGGTACCAGCAAGCGCCAGGACCTGCAGCATAGCAATGAACCCCTCCATAAAGACGATCTTATCACCTCGGTATCAAAATCAACAGTACTGCTAGCAAACACTGCCTGGGAGAGACATCTGCTATTTAAATGTGTTCTAGCAGATGAAAGGAATAGAAACATAAAACCCAAACACTTCCCTTTTTTCCTAATGTAATCAGTATTTTTAAGCAGTTTATCTGCTTATTAATAGGAAGGTTTTAAAACATTTTGCTTGAGCTGACATTCTTTAATTATAATATTCACACTGCTGAATTTGCAGTCACACCAGCAGCAGCTCTATTGTGAAGGAATGCGCAGATTCAATCTGTTTCTTTCTCTGAATTTTTCTGACTTGGTCATATTTTTCCATTCATCATTATTTTTTTGTTTCCGTCTCACATTTCTTTTTAAATGTGTGGGTTTTTGCCTCTTACTCTGTTGTTCCACTTGAAAACACCAGGATTAGCATGCAGATGTTTTTTGATCAGAGATTTTTTTTTTTAAATCATTTTCATTTTCCAGAGTCTATTTGGGTAACTGGGGATTTTTTGTTTGTTGGTTTGGGTTTTTTTCTTTCTTTTTTTTTCCTGTTTAATGTATTGTCCTAGTCTGAGTGTAAACACCTTCCCTTTTGCTATTGTTTTCTTAAAGCAGCATTTTAGAAAGTTAACTTCTTCTAGTTAGATAGATCATAGGCTATTCTACTCTGCCAAAAAATTAATACCTTCCATATCTGTAGTGCTTTGATAACCATGAAAGCTTAGGTCAAGTATATATTGGTTATAAGGTTTCAGCATGTTTGTTATCTGTGGTAAAACTGTGCTGTAATACCTTTTAAAATTGCTTTTAGAATTCACCTAAGTTATAGCACTTACTGAACATAGAGCAGGTCAATGAGAAAAGGAATCATACTCCTTGCCAATAAGAAAGGACCAAATTTTCATTTTTTATTCAAATAAAAGGAATAATAACCTCTTTAAATGAGCTCCATCTGGACTTTTGGCTAAGTTGTTATCTGCAGGCTATCATTCACAGGTACACTTAATTTTTAGAAAGTTGAGAGAAAAAGACATTCAGCAGCTTAGCCCAGGGAAACTGCCACTGAATGCTGCTTAAGCAATGACCGGCTGAAAGAATACAAATCAAGCTGTTACCACCCATGAAACTGCAACATCAACCTTCATTAAATCTATATTACAAACACTGAAGTCATTCAGAAATGCCTTATCTCTTGCATTAGAATGAGTGATTTATGGATTTTACAGGGCTGGTATTTCAAGATCAATTTTTAATGTCAAGAAACTAAAGTTGGGGGTGGGTGTTCTTCCATAATCCTGCACACTGCCAGTAACTACGGTATCTACCACTGCTATTTAGTGGGTCTATATTTCTTTAAGACCATCCATGCCCAAAGCATCCGTGGATAGGGAAGCTCATCTACACACCATCCCTTACAAGGAAAAGCAAAATTGCCTTCAGTGATGTGTGCTGGGCAAGCTCAGAAATGCCACGAACTTGTTGTTTGGGAGCCTGACCAAGACAACAGAATGCCCTGGTCGTTTCCAAAGTTTGTTTAATGCTTAAAACTTTGTTGGTTAATGGTTCCCTCTTATCCAGAATGACTTTAGAATCTGGTGGACAAGGGTAATTGCATCACCATGACCTGGAACCCCCAAGAAGCATCTCCAGGGCACCCACACAGAGCCTGGAGGGCAGTCGGTTCAGTAGTGAGAAAGCACAACACACACCATTTAGTTACCTCTTAGAAAGTACCTGCCACCACCTCTTCCATGCGTTGGACTTAATTCCTGGAAAGTGTTATTGGCTGAAGCTAAAGATGACATTGAAATGGAAAATTTCCCTTTAAAGTTTTTCTACAAGTAAGTAAATGCAAAAAAAATAGGTGATGCTTTTTCCTTTGTTTCTAGACAACTCATTAAAAATGTTAAATTTTTTAAATATTTTAAAAAAACCTATCTTTTTTCCCCACAAGATAAAGCATGAGGTTATCTATTATCTGTTGCTATAATCAGATTAATATTACAAATCTGTTTTTTCCCCTGCAATCTTATTTCTTTTTGCTCAAGTAATTAATATTTTGTGGCATCACATAATTCAAGGAAAAAACACAGGATGACTCTGCTACAGCAGTACAGCAGAGCAGCGGAGATTTTTTTTTCTTGCTCTGCAGCATGTAACTGAAAATGCTTTAGCTTTCTTTAAACCTCTGGCCGTTAAAAATGTTTTCCCAACCTTTTTCCCGTGTTCTATCACAAATAGACAAAGGTAGAAGTTCCTGTAGCCCTGCAGCCCCCTTGCACCAATATAGCTGAAGCAAAGGCAATGTAGGCAAGGTACAAATCTCTCCTGAGTAGGTAGGTGTTTTGTGGGTAAGTTTGGATGTGTGCCATCTCCAGTGAGGAACCTGGGTGCATAAGGTTACAGAGGGATTACTCTAAAGCTGCTTCCTTCTGTCTTATAATCTAGCAAATTCCTATCCCAACACAGCAGTTTATTACAATAAGAGCACAATTTAGCATCTTCCTGCACATACTATTATTACTGAATATATTGTAATTAGTTCCTGCCTGTGAAGCACTTGGACACAGAGGAACATGCAAGTGTTAAGTGTTACAGTCATTATCATTCACCTTTACTTGATACATTTCTGCTTTATTAGGCCACTTGTGACTAAGGCATCTGTGTGTCTTTGGACAGGATGCACACGGGTGGGCCAGTGAGACCACAGGAATAGAAACATGGAGTCCCGAAATCTGCCTTGCTACAGAAAGCTGAGAGATAAGTTTGCTGGTAATGTAATAAGCAATTAGTCAGCAAGGAAGTAATAATTTACTGCAGTTAAATTTACTGTATTGAAAACGCCAAGTCTCCAAAGAAATCATAAGTTGGATTGACTTAAAAATAATTTAAGACTGTTCTTTTATATTTTTTCCTTTGTTGGACTTCATGTTTTCAAGGCTGTTTTTATATGCAAAAGCTACAGACTTTACTTTTTTCGTAAAATCCCTGTATCATAACAAATTTACCTTAACAGGTCAGAGCTTTAAGGAAATCAATGCTAAGAGTGGACAACAAGGAATGACATATGTAGTAAATTTTGAGACGAAACAGACACCACCAAAAAGCTAAAATACAAAATATTAATTGCTTCTAGTCACATAAGCTGACAACAATTTCATTAGAATCTATGTGTAAAATCTCAACCTTGCAAACTCACAGAAGTCCACTGAAAATGTCACCAGGATCTTCAGTGGAGAGGGAGGACCAATAATCCAATTTAAATAAGAGTGAATGTAGGCCCTGTCATTTGACCAGTCTAAATGACAGAAAACAGGATCATGTCCTGTTATAAATTTCATTTGGTTTTGCTTTGCTTTTTCCTTGGACGAATACTGATGCGTTTGTCTGATGAACTGAAACTTAAGGCTGAGCTTCAGATCTGACTTGGAATTAAGTGTAAGAAAAAGATGTCTGCATGGGATGAACAGATATATGCATTTGAGATGCATATACATCTATTTGTGTGAGGGCAAAATCGGTTCTACTTAAAATTACATGCCATATGGTCTCTTTTTGCATGCCTGTGCTTCTGTTAAGGTGATGTCTACAAAGTTTGCATACTCAGACAATCTTCAACCCTCAACATCCAGATCTGCAAACACCTATTCCAGTGAGTCACCACTGGCTTCATGAAGTAATTTTTCCATTGTAAATTTGCAAGTCATCTGCTTTTGGGTATACAGACCTTAAAAAGTAATGATTAGATGCACTTCAGGAAAAAATATGAACTCAGCATGAGTAAAATCACTCATGAAAGGGACTTTAAACCTTGACACTTAAACCTTGAGTTACCCGATTCCTTTTCAGGATGGCCGTTGCGAAACTGTAAGTATCTTTAGTGCTCCCTTTCCGGTTCCTCCTCCATCATATGAGATAGCACAAGCCAAAGTTTTAAGATTTAAAAATGTGGCCTGAAGTGGGTATATACACTTCAAGTCTTTCACCGCATGAGTACAATGTGAGAAAAGCGAATTCCAGCCTGAGGTAAGAGACTCCCCTGTCTGCAGATATGAGAAAACACAGGCCACAGGCTCGCTCTTTGAGTAACTCAGGGTCCCAAAAGTTCAGGGTATCTTCCCATGCCTGTCTCCATGGTAAACCAGCTACCTCAGAATGAGCAGGTTTTTTCCCCCCGCCTCTTTAAATCTCTCTACTGATACAATGTTTCTGCACTTAGGCACTGGCAGCTGCAGAGGCTGAAGGCTTTTATCTGTCTACAGAACAGTTAATGGGTTAACAGTAATGGATGTTTATTCAGCCCACCTCACCAAGGAGCCTAGAGTTCACTTTGCAATGCCATGCTCCACACCACTTCTGCTACTGGTTCGTGGGCCAATGCCACTGAAGTTCTCAATAGATGATGCTATTAGTACAACCCACTACTACAACCCACTGCTATTTATTTATTTTTTTTCTGTATGAAAGGGAATTAAATACTTGTTTTGCTTACACAGTCCTGTGAAGAGCCATTAGGTGGTACTAATGGTGCTTTTGACTGCTGGCATCTGTTGTAGATGGGGTTTGAGTAGGGGCCTTGAAGGTAGTGGGCTTTCAAAATGCCCTTTGCTTGCCAATCCCCTGAGGAATAACAGCTACGTTGGTACCAACATACTGAAAGATGTGTGATACCAGCCAGCAAGCCAGGTGCTCTCAATGGCAAAGTAATAGTTTATTGAAAGAGACAGGCATGTGAGGATGAGCTGTGAAGTAAAGATACTGAATTGCTTTAGTGAGGCCGTTTAAACATTCTTACTGAATTACCTTGTTCAAGTAGCATTATTTAAAAACTTTTGGAGAGTGTTCTGTTCTGTCCAAAAATATCCTTCCTCCAGAGGCATTTATCAATCCCCCATATTGTGAGAAAAAAAGATTAATGCTAAGAGTCTTTTTCTTTTTGAAAATAGACAGAATTTTAGAAGTAAAACACAATCATATTCTTTACAAATTGTCACAAATTGTAAAAAATTCTACATTTATTGCATTGACAGTTCTGTATTTTTTCCCAGTGCCAGTGGCCTGAATAGTAATGGTGTAACACAAGCCAGGCTGTCACACACTACTCCTCCTGAGTAGAACTCAGGGTAAAATGTTCGTTCCTGTGTCTAAAAGAACCAGGGTTGTAATTTTAATCTTTTAATTGTTTTTGTTTTTCTGACAGAGGAAGAAAATCCCACAGACAACCAAAATACCCCTTCTGGTGTGAAATGGTCTCAAATCCTTTTCCCCCTTTGCTTGTGGCTTTTAAAGAGATCATTTCTGCAAGGAGCTAGGATTCAGCTTCCTATTTTTGGCACAGTGTCCACGCTTCTGACTTTGCATGGGAAGGGTTAGAGCTGAGAAAGCAAAGCTGAGTATTTACATTACAAGGTATGTGAGCTGTGCATAGAGCCAAGCAGCTAAGAAGTGCAGAAGACTTGCAGTGCATAGGTATACACCCTGTTCTGCACAGTGGACAACAACCAGAAGGCTGCCTCTGTGAAAACCTACTCCCTCCCTCTGGCATCCATTCAGGCACACAGAAACAAGGCATAACCAAAACGCTCCAAAGCATCCTCTGCTTTGCAGTCACAGAGGTCCATACATCAGCTGGTAAAGGCGATGATAGTTCCTTAAAGTTACTGGAGTTAGACATGGATTTACTCCCAAGGAAAGACTTGGCCGAGATTCTTTTTTTTTTTGCCTTTTTAATGCATTAACAGATGGCAAATATGCACTGAGCACAGACAAACTACTGGTTTTTGAGGGCAATGGTTGCTTGCAATGCTAATTTTGGGCTTTATGTTTATGCAAGCTAACCTGGAGGGACACATTTCAGAGCTGGGCTGAAGCAGCAGAAAGACTCAAGCAGTAAAGTGCAGAATACCAGTAACCCATTTAAAGCTGGGGTGTGCAAATGCAGGGTTGGGTGTCTGCTCATTCTGATGAGATTCAGAGAACAAGGCAGGAGCAGATGTTAAGAGATCACAACTTCATGCATTCCCCTCATTCAGTCATGTCAAGATGAGGCCATTTGTACAGCCTTCATCATGGGAAGGTAGTCGGCTTTATGGCTTGGATTCAGGCTAGCTGACACTCCACTCCAAGTTGACCTCCACATGTTATCCTGGATATGACGTCCACATGAGAACATTTTAGAGCATTGTTGTGTGGTGGAACTCTACTAGTAACAAGCATCCAAAAGCAAAGGTTGAGAGATGTTTACAAACCAGGTTGACAGACTGTTTTCATCTATCAATCCTTTTGATGAATATGCCACGTCCATATCTGCAAACTGTGGTGACATAGCCAACATTTCCCACAAAACTCTGTTAAAACTTGCTGCAGAATGGAACCTGGGATAACCACAAAATACCTATTGGCCAAGGTTGAACAGTTTATATAGTTCAGACTGTGTAGTCACAAAACAGAAATAAAATCAAAAACAAAGCAAATAACAGGTCATTTTGCTGGCAACAGTCCTACTCACAAATACACTGGAAAGATGTGTGGCCCTGAGGGCAAAATTTATCCTGAGGACTACTGAAGTCGCATAGTGTGGTCTCCCCTGACCCCAAGGAGCTCCCAGAAAATGTTTTGTACCTCGTTTTTTATTTCCTAGTTCTTTCTCTCACTTTTTATAAAGAATTGTCATATCCTACATTAGGCCTGATACCATGCTGCTTTTCCACATAAGACATTCTTGTGTG
Source organism: Pachyramphus minor (assembly GCA_013397135.1). Taxonomy (NCBI): domain Eukaryota; kingdom Metazoa; phylum Chordata; class Aves; order Passeriformes; family Tyrannidae; genus Pachyramphus; species Pachyramphus minor. The sequence continues at coordinate 347,760 of VYXB01008722.1, forward strand.
TTATGGTCAGACCATATGGTCAGGTTGTTTGATTTTCCTATTTCAGATTCATTTAAGGGAACCAAGTAGCCATCATTGTGAATAAAAAAAATCACTTTGATCTCACTGAAAATTCTGTACGCAGAAGACTTTAAAACCATTCCAGTGGCTATAGAATAAATCATAATACAGTAAGCATACAGCTATCTTTTTTAATAAGTATGCTTTAACTGTAGAAAAGCATAGCTGACATGTTTAACTTACACATCTATTACAGGGTAGAACTCACTTAACCACTCTCTTCCAATATGATTTCCTTTGAAGTTAGCCGTATTTTGGTCAAATAATCCTGCAGCTAAGACTAATTTCTCTGGACATATTTGCCAGCTGGGACTTTATCAGGTTAGAGCACTGTTTGATGCAATTAGGAGCTGTAGACACTAACGTCACACAAATAAATATATGTTGCTGTAGAATAGTTTTGATGAATAATTCACCACACAGATTAAGCATGAACTATTCACTTGAGCTGTTGGTTGCTGTGTCTCTGGCCACAAAAGTCCTGTGATACCATTCCTGCTCTCTGACTGCATGGCTGAGGAGTTTTTAATGGGAGAGCGAGGAGAGACTGGGGAAAGCTGACCGCTCTCAGTTCCTGGACATGTCCACTGTTGATAATTTATTCACACATTTTCTTCTGCTTCCTTGGTCTGGTTCTTCAGCTCATATTTATCATTACAGCTCCCTGGAAGTCAATGGAATAGAATTCACTTGTCTTCTTTTAACTGAAATCTATGACTAGATAAAACTTTAGTCAGAACTAAAGAAAAAGCTAGAAACCTTCAGTGTTGTTAATCCAGCATCTAAGGGCCTTATTCCTCGTAGGTACTGCTTCCTGATTCAGCACAATCTTTTGAGCATTTGTTTAAATCCCACTGACAGTAATAGCCCACAAGCACACGCCTAATGCAAGCATCACAAGAAAACACTCTGATTGCAGTTCTCAGAGTCCTCCTAACAGCAGATCCTTGAAAGACCAAGACAAAAACTAAGTTATTGATTAAAAGAAAAGCCATGGACGTGTTGAGAGTTCAAATAAAGCAATGAAAATGCTTAAATATCAACATTTCTTTAGAGCTTTTTAGCGTCTTACTGACTAGATAAGCTCCAGAAGACCAAAATAACATCTCCCTTGCTGTGATCCAGTGGAGCTCATAGCCCCTAGCTGACAATATTTTCCCTTAGCTCTACAGGCTATGACCACCACATCCAGCCCTTAGTGAAATGAGTGTTAAATCCACTGAAGAGTATCAGAAATGAAAATATACAGGGGAAAAAAGAAAATATGCCACACAATTTTCTAAAGCAGTTGAACTTGAACAAGACAGTCAAGGAGGGGTAGTATCAGGTCTGTTTGAAAACAGGTAACAGGCCATTGTTATTATTTTAGATTTGAACACTAAACAAAAAAAAAAAGGAAAGAAAAAACAACCAAACAAAACAATCAAAACCAGCTTTGACAGAACCAGAATAAATTCCACTCTGTTCCACTAAGCTGCACATCTTTGGCCTGATGTCATGCACAGGAGAGTGAACAAAGTTTGGCCAGCAGATTTACTGGTATCTACTCACCACCCCTTTCCCATTTGACAGTATGCTCCTTTATGGGCTGCCTCAGTAATATCAAAAAGACCAGCTCCTGGTCTGCTGCATCCCAGAACACGGCAGCAGGATCACCCCCTGACCTCTCTCCTAGCAGCAGAGGCCCAGCAGCAACCTCTAAAGCAAGGGTGGGAGGCTTATAGGAAACTGAGACACTGAGAAAGTGTTGCTACTAGCTGCACAAAGTAAATGTCAAAAAGGAGAATTCCTCTCTGGGAAGGTATGTTAGGCAAGCCTTGCTCATGTACATCTGAATTTCACTCTCCAAAATAATGTTAGCTCAACAACATTCAGCTCCTGGTCTTGCAGATCCCAGCCTGACTGCTAAGTGCAGATCACCCTCTGTCCCTACAGACTTCAGGGACAGTGAAGACCAATTGAAACCAGCATGAGACAAAAGCCACCATTTTGCAGGATTAAGCCCATCACAGGACACAAGAGGCCAGCTTTCCCTCTGACACATATGAGGGGATGAGGTACTGACAGATCATTAGAACAAACTGGTGCTTGCAATGTTCACGCATAAGCAATGTTTCAGAGGCAACAATAGTAATAAAAATAATAAATAATGAAAATAGAAACCTGGGTATGGTTTCTCTTAGATGCAAATTAAGATTTAAATATAAAAATGATAGGCTTCTGCTAATCCTTCTTAGGAAGTCATAAATTGTTAATCAGACCTTAGGCAGTGTTGTTTAATACCAACTTTAATAAAATAGCTGCCTGAAGCAGAAAGACAGTTGGGATCCTGACTCTAAAACTTTGGTAACCTCATCCACTTTTTTGTAGCCTGAGGCTCTTAGACTACCATTGATATCAACTCCTTTGAAATATGCTCATTTTTTAGGTTGCTAAATTATTAAACACCTTATTAGTTAAAAGATTAGATGGAAAAAAGTCATCTGTATGAGGGAAAATGGATTGGAAGAGGAAGGAAAAGTTGAGGGAATATTTACATAAAAGATACAGCTCTGTTGTTGATATACAGAGGTAATCCATAATCCATAATTCATTTAAGAAATGAACCCTTCAAATTACATCACAACACATGACAAATTGCTACTGTTGAGCTATCCTACAATAAATTACATGGAATCATTCCTGTCGAGAGTAAATTTTGTTTGAGACTAAAAAAACAATGTCACTACAAGGTTATTTCCCCTGTTGTTCCGTAGGATTTGTCTATCACAAACCGTATCTCACACTTCCATCATGTACTTTGATTGGGTAGAAAAATTTCCCTGGTATGGGGTAACTGCAAAGTCTCCCAAATTAACTGCTTTGGAAATTGCAAGAAAAGGGGAAAGGAAGAAAAATGATAATGTTTCTTCCCCATTATTTCTTAATACTTGTCAATTCCTTAATATTTGTCAATTAGGTGATCAGACCTTTAGATTAAATAATAAGAAACAGTCATTTCCTGAAGTGTGATGCCTTCTCAGTGTATGTCCAGAGCAGCTTGTTAGCATGCTAATTGTTTCGTTTAATATGCAATACAGAGCATACTTAACACTTTGAAGTGCTTATTCATGATGTCATGGATATTAGTGTATATTTCTTAATTACACAACAGAACAATCTTTCCCCTTTTCAACCTACACTTTCTGCTGCTCTGATTGGTTTCTCTAACTAGCCAGAATAATCATTTTGCCACACAGAAGCAGAAAAGAAAAAAAAGAAAGTAAACAATTTTAAAAGCCATTTTAATTTAATAACAAATTGGGAGCTGCACTTTGTGTTAAATTAGCACTGGAAGCCTCATATCAATTCAAGGCAAGGTTCCCTGTTCGTTACCACTTAATTAATCCATCCTGTTTCCATCTAAATGAGAAGTTTTCTCTCTCTTCCCTATCATCTCCAATATCTCATTTCAGGCAGCACATCAAGTTAATCTTGCTTACATTAGCAACTTATTTCTAATGGCTCAGCTTAGTTATTTACAATAATTCATCCTATCCCAGCTTGCAGCTGAATCCTGCTTGCTCTCTTTGCTTTGTTCAGGCAGTTGGAGTCAATGGTAAAACAGCAAGTGCAGAGCGAGCCCCTTAATGCACCATCTGAGGACAAAGACCTACTTTCAACACACTGAAGTCTACTGAACTTTTAGCCTTCTGATGTGCCTTGTCTTCCCAGAGGCAACATGGCACTGAGAGACTTGGTTTAGAGATGGACTTGACAGTGCTCAGCTAACTGTTGAACTTTATGATCTTAGCAGTCTTTTCTAGCCTAAAAAATTCTGTGATTCTAACACGCACAGAGCTGGGAAAAGGATCATTATCTTATAAAATAACAGATGAGCATGAAATCATTCCATGGAAGATGAGAAATTTGTAAGGGAAGGAGAATATGGAAAGTTGAGTGGTACCTGAAAACATGTCCTTATTATCCTTTATACAGCACATCCTGAAAATAAAGCTGGGATAACCAGAAGTCCTGCACTATCATCAGTAGTGTACATAAAAAATATCAAATATTCCACCATGTCACCTTTGAAAGAAGTGAAGAATGGGACTTGAAGCACCATCTGGTTGAGTATCTCCTTCCTGCCATTCCTGCTGGAATTCCAGCTGGAAACTGCTGCCACTGCCATTAAGTCATACTTTCTACCACATTAGCAAAGCACACTAACTTTGGGACTTAACAAAAGACCTCTGGTGTTTTGGATTGCACCAACCTAGTGCCAGTCAAACACTTACTGAAGCTGCAAGTCACTGGTATGCCCTAGTCTATGCATTTGGCCTGCTCAGTTCAGCTTCCAGAAGTAAGTTTTCTGGCTGCTCCCGGCACTGGGATGTCTGCCCATGTTAGGACGCCTGTTGTTAACACTGAAACCTCCCCCAGCAGCACCACGGCTCCAGCAGCTCCGTCTGCAGTGACCCACAGCCTCTGAGAATGTAACAGATACTTGCTCGTGTCAGGGCTCGAAACTAAATCTGCACCTGAGGGGCCTGCACCACGTGGAAGCTGTTTTTAATGCCAGTGTGACAAACATAAATACATATGTAATAAACACAAAACACACTTAACATTAAATGATCATTCCAAGAGAACAACACCTGTGGTTCCTAAAAGAATCCAAGTATTTACTTTTGCTCATCCAGGATTCAGGATGTTATTGAAACAGGAAAGAAGGATGTGCAGCATATTTTTTGACCTTCTAGATTTGCAGTAACCAGCTTCTGACCTCACATTTACCATCCTGGTTGAAATTACAACCTGTTGCTAAGGAAAACTCTGTCATACATTAAAGTAACTCTGATATCAAGTAGCTTTGAGATATCTGACAAATGAATTACAGTGGCTTAATGAAGGCTTGCTTCAGAAATCCTGCAAAAGAGATACTACCATGTTACAATACGGTAATACATTTCATTTAATAACAATATAAATTATATTATATAAATTATATCCAGAGAAAAGTGGGAAGACTGTTTTTGTGTTGTTTTGTTGTGGGTTTTTTTTCCAAGAGGAAGACAAGTCCTTCCTATAAATCTGTTTCTGATGCAAAATGGTGCTTTGAAAAGCACTGACTTTCAAAGCTGCTTGAGATTAGATGATCTGCAGAATTGTGCTGATAGCTGTAAATATTAATAATTATGACACACTGGGCCAGCTTTTTTCCTCAGATGCTTATGCCCTGCTTCCTCATAAGTGCAGATGACCTGAAGACACAGGCACCAGATGGAAGAATCTGAGATAAGACTTAGTCTTAGAGATGCAACACACAGTGACACTTGCACAAAGGAAGGATGCTCCTGCTCTGTTTCAGGAGACCAAGCCAGTAAGTGAAAATCTCAATCCAGTCCTATGCAACCCTTCTGCAACTGCCCCCAGCTGCTGATGGGAGCTGAAGGATAGCAGAGAATCCTTCTCCATGCTGTACAAATGATCTAGGGCTATATCGCTGAAGGGGATTCAATGGGAAATTATGATTATTCCTTGCACAGGTTTTTTTTCCATCCCCATTTTGCCCAGTCTACTATTCAGGGATACCAAGTATACAAATAGTTGGAGGTCATGTTGTGGTCACCATGGAAATAATTGCAAAGCTGTAAATACTTCATTACAGGATCCTGACATCTTGGGCCAGAACAGGACTTACATATTGAAACAGCCTTGTGGACTTCAGTGCAGTTTATTGGTATGTTTAAAAGCAAACTGCTCTGGGACTAGGTATGATAAGTCAGAGAGACAGAAGAACATGCTTTGTTTATAGCAGAAATAACTTGGTAATTATCAGCAGTGAGAAGGGAAATACCTTAGCAGGGCATTCATATTATTTAACTTAAATGGAGTTTAGATGAAATAGACCGGTTTATAAAACTGGTTGGCACAGCATGAAGTGCTTAAAGGTGGACTTTAAGCATCTTTTTCCCTTTCAACTCTGACAGACAAATTGAGCACCAATTTCACAAAAGAAATTTGCTCCCCGAAAGAGATTCTAACTCTATATATTCCTACTCTGTGATCTGCCAGAGCACTCTTTGCACTGTGCAAGTGAGGAAATAGGTTCTCTTGAATTCTTGCAGTGGTTGATCAATTTGCCAGGCCAGCTCCAAAAGCATTAGGGCATACTAGGTGGCACAGAGTTCAGAACCTGGTACTACTTCTAGTAGTAATCTAAACCGACTATATAACTTGTAAATTAAATGCGTCTTTTTTTAATGTGCCTTTTTCTACTTCTCCCTCTATTTTATTTACACTAAGATCAATACTCATGTCAGGGGTATTGGTGTACACCATGTCCTTATTCAAGTTACTTCCCTTTGGCTCACCTTCATATCTATGCGCCAGGAATACTACTCCTTAGATGTTTACAAAGCAGGGGTGCTTTGAAATGAATTCATACAGGCATGGACGTGAACAAGAGACAGTGTGGTGTAACCTCTGGCTGCCCCAAACCACGGGCAGCAGTGTGTAGAATAGGCAGCCTTTTATAAGACCTTTTTTTATCCCCTTCTCTCCCACAGGCATAAGTAGGTGGAAATGCATGAGGCAGGGAATGGTACAGAAACTCTGTAGCCAGTCCAATTGGGCCAATGCAGATAGGAAGGTCATCACCACCTTGCTTGGGGACAGCTCAGATTACTTTCTCCAGGGAATAAAATATTCAGTCTTGTCCCAGATGGCTCTGGAGCTACCCAGCCTCCCCCTTCCCCTCCACACAAAAAACAAGGCTGAACAAACAAGCAAAAAACAACCAGAAAATCCTTTGGGGAGAGTGTCAAAGCAGCTGCAAGGAGTCCTTGAGAAAAATAATTGGCTTTCTTTTGGATGAAAAAAAGAGACCCAAATCTGATTTCCCCCACACGCACATCTGTTCTTTGATCAGCTCCAACAACTAGAGTGAGCAGGAGAGAGGCAGAAGGGTTAACTGAAAGCCATACTTGCTTTAAGATCCTGGTTCAGCATCCCTGATGTGCTATGGCCTCCTCATGTGACCTTGTGCAAGTCACTCACCTCTGTTGTGATTCGCTTCCCCCTACCGTAAAACAAAGCCTATTATACAGGCCAGTCTCGCAGTGGGGCCGTGGGGTAAAGATGTGGAACTGTGGAAAACTTTAACAGCTTTTGAGTGAAGGCCCCATGTTGATAAACTATTCTTTGCCTATTCCTTGAAGCAAGACTCCCAAATGTCCCCAAAGCATTTTACAATGCCTGTTTTATTAATTGGGGTGTGTGTGTGTGTGTGTGTGTGGTTTTTTTAGGCTACTATAAACTATTTCATTTTCTTTTTGTCCATAAACATACTTTTGTCAAATAATGATGGCCAGACTAATGACACCCTAAAGTTAAAAACCACCAGGCACTCAAAGATAATCAATTCAGTAAGGAAACAGATTTCACCTGAATCCTTAGGGTAAAACTAAAAGTAACCGTTCTTTTAATTATTTTTATTGCAGTATTGCATCTAGGGGGGATTAGGGAAGAGGACACATGGATACCTTTCTAATGGAAAGGGCTTTCCCTTGGGTGAGAGTGTCAGTACAGAGGCTGGCCCCCGTGTTGCTCGGTGTGGCACCCCAGCTGGGACCCACAGTCACACATGGCTCTCCCACCACCCCACAGCCTCTCATGCAGGTCTGGATCACCATGACCTTCAAGAATGCTAAGTGGAGTTACCATCAGAGGCAAGTATTTTCCTTGAGTTTGGTGTTACCTGCACAACAAAGCAAAGCTACATGCTAATGATCGTGTTGATTAAGCAGCCTTTGTGCTCACAGAAGCTATTAGCTACCAATTGAAATGCACCAGATAGGGAGTAGGAGGCTCTGTTTTACACCATACAGGCACGCACCTGCAGTGCCTGGGGAAACTTGACTAGTGTTTAATTTCTGTACTAATTTTCAATTCCTGCTGACCCTTCTCCCAGGTCCTCCTGCTCTGGTTCTGCGATTTGATGCAGAAGTGGGAATGCTGAAAAGATACACTACCTATTATCTCACAGGCAGCTGTAAACATTACAGCAAGATAATGAAATTACTTTAGCTGGGAGGAATTACCATACCCAGATAGTACAGGACCGATCTCATTCATAAAGTGCTCTCTTCTGTGCATTGCAGTGTGTCAGTATGGGAAGAGCTGAGGGGTTATGATGGGTATTTATGTTGCAAATCAAATCTAATAGTCATATACTCGCTAGAATTAAGTACTTTCTGACTATATATAAATATATATGCATATCCTGAAAGGACAGGCTAATTAAAACATAAAATATTTGCCCACAATGCTAAAATAAAGCTATTATTGAACAGGTTACTTAAAACATAGCAAGGCTGGCACCATTCCTGAATGAGACTAGATGGATATGTATACGCACTTCTGTCTATGTGCCTGGCAAAGAGGAGAGTATGGAGAGGGTGTCTTATGGCTGGGTGTGAAGAAAGATAATGCAGTATCACTGTAATGTTGGATGCTTCAGCATGGCCCTACTAAGTGCTCTGGCACCATCACAGTTAAGCAATCACTTTGCTTAAAGCTTCTTGTTGGAGGTCCAACACCATAACTCATGAGGAACACTATGCTAGATAAGCTTTTTCCCTCCTGACAGGGCTCACAGGCTCCCCTCAGCAGAAAGAGCTCCCCTTCTTCATCAGCATTGCTCCTCACTGCTGCTAAAGGGGTCTTTTCTGGTTTGTTTTGAAAGAGAAAAATACTCGAGGAGTATTTTTTCTTTTTGCCTACAAGACTGGATGTATCAACAAATAATATTAATTCACACCACTTTATAAACAGTCCTGAACTACAGTTATCCTAGTTTCTTCAGGGAATGCTCTTGTTAACAAACAAACAAAAGCATAAAAACAAATATTTACAGTCTTTGGGCTTTCAGTGCTAAGTGCACAAATAAAAATAAAAAAAGTGGAAGGCAATGGTGGCAAGCAGCCACACCTGGAGTAAGTACAGGAGATGCTCACGGGTACAAGGAGGGATAACCCTGTCTGCAATGGGGAGGGGAAGACGCTGCTGGGTGATGAAGATTAGGAAACACAGCAGGGCCCTGGAGAAGCTTAGGAACCTGAGCCTGGATGGACTCCCAACAGATATCAGCCAGTCACTGGCGAAGAAAAAAAAAGCAACTCTTAGGCTGAGATTTACAGCATAGAAAGCCCAAGTAGATAAGAAGTACTCCAAGTTTAAAAATGCTTTTATCCAGCACTTTCCCTACCTAGTTCCACTACGTCACTCTAGCACAACCTGGAGTCAATGACTTTTTCTGCTGATGTTTTGCATTAATTATACATTCTTCAAGGGTGTTTTTAGAACTCATATAGGGAGTCATAGTCTGCCCTGTACCTTTTGTTAAGCAATAAAGACAGATAACAGCTGGGTTTCATTGTACTAAACATCCCCTCTACATCTCTCTCCCCATCCCAAAGGAAATGAGACATACCTCTCCCCTCACACAGCACAGTTTTTCCTGACCCCTTGGAAAGGACTGCCATGACTAAGCAAGCATCATGAGCAAACCAGCTGCTACTGAATTTTTATCTCAACCAGAGCAAACTTAAACTTAAGAATGCTGCTTTTCCTGCACACAGAATCCTGCAGAGAGTGTCAAAACCCCTTTACTTCACCTGCAGGATGGGGGACTCACTTTAAAGCCTTTTTATGTTGAAAAGGTCCTGAACTTGGCCCCAGCATGGCAGTCAGGATAATCAAAACTAAGTTTATCAGGCCTGTTTTAAGAGGAGTGAACGTAAGCAATTATTTATTAAAAAAGAAAAAAAAAAAAGAAGCAAACCCCAAATGATATAAAGACTTTGAAGAAATCAGAACAGGTATTGCAGTTAACTAGGTCTTCAAGGGGTTAACGAAGAACTCTCCCTAACACCCAGCTTCCAAGGCAAAGCCTTCCTGCATACTTATGATAATCAAAAGATACTGAAAACCAATTCTACTTTATTCTGGAATAACTGCGGCAGAGCCACTAGAGGAATTGCAACCATTATGTAAGATGAGGCACTGTCACAGTGGGGCCTGCTGTTTCCAATGGATTCTACCAATTCTTTTTTATAGATTTCAGCTACCTTTCATTTTAGTAATTAGCCACAATTTCCAAGGAGGTCCATAAGCAATTTCCTGCAGATCTTGAGCTGCAAGATTACACTAGAAAGGCAATGTAACTTAAAAGTAGTCAACAAAGGGCAGATGACACACTGAAAAGTTCAGTTAAGCAAGAGACAGAGATGACCATTTCATGTAAAAACAGAGAGATGTCGATGCTGTCTTGATTTGTTTGACCACTACACAGAGCACAGGCATCCACTGGAAAACCCAAAAGCGGTTCCCTCCAAACCCTGCACGATTCTATTAACAAGCAGCACATCAGTGTGCCAAAAACTTCTTCAGTCAAAGCAAAAATGATGTAGCAGACCTGAGATAGTGGTCTGCAGGGAGGATCCTGCCCAGAGGAACCTAGTGTGCCCTTGAGTAGAGGGTTGCTCGCTGAGAGATGGATCTCAGCTGGTGACAGCACAGGCTGTCCATAACTTCTATTAAGTTCGCATTAGTTTCAAGATCTTCAGCAGAAAGCACAGGAAAAAAAAGCCCTCATTTTTGAGTGTGTGTGTGTGTTTGGTTTTGAAGGAAGTCTCTCAACTAAATATTATTGAAACAGCAGATGGCAAAATGCAAACTTTACGAAAGGAAAGGCTGCCTTGAGCGGTAGGTTACTGTTTGCATGGAAGAGCTGTGCAAGGGAAAGAGAGAGGGAGGGAGGGAAGAGTCAGAAGTTGAGATGCATATTTCCAGCTGAAGAACTTGGTTAGAAAATTATGACAGTGTCTATAAACATAAACTTCCATGTGCTGGCATGGAGATATGAAAGAGCTGTGAACTGGTGTAAAAACTAAAATACCTAGAGGGACTAATAAGTCCCTACACGGATCCCAGTTCCTTAAATGCCTGCAAAGGATAATTGCAGAGAACTACAACAGGACTGAATCAATGCCATTTTCGCTGGGAAATTAAAAAACAAAAAAAAAGTATTGCTGCCTCTGATTATGTTATTCTGAAAAGACTGGCTGCTTTCCTCTTCTCTCCCCCACCTCAAAAGTCAACTGCAAACCAGTAGAAATATGTCCAGAAAGATCACAGTGCAGCTGAAAGCCAGAAGCATACAAGATTATATGTTTACTGGTGCTGTGTCAGATAATATGTGAGAGGAGAGGTAAAAGGGATTCAGCCTTACAGTCTTTATTAGCATGTTTGGGCTGTTTAAAGGAGCTATCCAATTGTGTCATTGTTGCCAGGTCTTTAGAACTGTATATATCCATGATAAAGGAATCTACTTAATCTTGATCACAAGCCTCCAAACCCTACCCGACTCTCCTGTGACATGCAAACTTATTGCCTTTAAACAGGAATCAGAAAAAAAGAAATGCACAGGGATGCACCATTACCCATAGCATTATATTGCTCAGAACAGATGTTAATCAATTTTATGGAATGTTTTAAGTAACATGCAAGCACTTTTGCACGGAACTGTCTGCATAGTAGAGATTTCAGCCAAGAAAATACACGAGATAAGCCTTTATCTTGACTGGGAGAGTTACATCTATTTAGATCAAAACCAAAGAGGTTGCACATTCCAGCAATTTTATTCCCTTGGAATTATGACATTTCCAGACTGCTATTACATACGGTCCTGTGACAAAAGGGAATGGAAATAACCTTGCTCTTTATTGCAATGTTCTCCTTGTGTAAATGTTCATGCACATAACTCATGAAGTACACATGCAGGATGTACGTACATTCCATCCTCACAGATTCCTGAATATACAAGAACTGTACTCTTCATTTCAGCTGTGCTAGAAGAACAGTACATTTGGAGAAAGGACTGACCTTACACGCTGTAAGTAATCTGTACTGCACAACCTCTCATGCAGTACCAACAGAACTTTAAAATACCACATCACCCACAAGTACAAGGAAAAAGATGCCCCATCTTCTTGATTCATATAAAAGTAGCAGTTGTGCCATCGTGCTGGGACTAATTCTGGTCATTAAACTTCTTGGTCCTTGAATGTCATCAGGAGTTACTTAGGCGACCATCCACTTGCACTTAAAAAGTACTGCATTTAACTCTCCGTAAAATATGGATTTTATTGCAGCAGTGACAAGACTCCTTTCCACTGCCACTGACCTCTACTGCTATTGCTTATCTCTTGACTCAACCTTTTGCATGACAATCCACACATGTAGTATGCATACTGGTTTCCTTGTGTGTGCAAATCAGTAGGTGGTAATTACATATGAATATATAAATAGGTTAATCTAGCTGACATATAAAGTATGTTACCAGCTCCTTAGAAACATTTACTACATAACCAAATTCAGTGCTTTCTTTCTGCAATTATAGAACTTCTCTTTTGTAAAAGTGCTTATACGCCTACCTTCTTACTTCCCACCACCTCCACCACTCTCCAACCCCTTCTTTTATCAAATAAAAGACTTCACATTTGTCAATTCCTGTAACGTCCTCAGATCTGCCCGCTCTGCCCCCTTCCTTTCACTGAGGGAGCGCCTCATTTCAACTGTGCTCTACATTCAGTTCTGCACTTTGCCTCGGATTCTGCTCATGATCCGAAGGCTTTTGCCCTGTATTCATATCATAGCAACCAGGCAGTGTCAAGAAATAGAGACAGACTTTTAAAATAATTATTATTTTCTAGTTATTCATTGTTCTGTTGTTGTTATTACTAATTATTGCAATTATTCTCTTTCAAGTACCCACGACCCTTCTCCCGCTCTCACCACCGCTCCTCGCCCGAAGTGTCTTGCTGGCGATAACAATCCCCAGGAAAACGCCGCATCCCTTCGCCTGACTTACAACGCCAGCAAATGTGGTCCCCACAAGCCCCTGAGCGCCGGGCACACTGCGGAGCCCCGGGGTGGGGGTGTCACCCCGGCGCGGCGGTGGGGGACAGAGCCCTCCGCAAGACAGCTGCCAACTTTGCAAAATAAGTGTTATCATCCCCTCCCCGCCCCCCCTTAATTAGCATTCCCAAAAAGCACGGCAAAAAAAGAAAAAAAAAAAAAAAAAAGAAGAAAAGAAAAAAGAAGAGAAGAAGGCAACTGGCTGGTGGCAGCTGGAAGTTACCCCTACAGCGGTGCAGAGCACCCACTTACCGGCACGCAGGGACGGCGGGGCCGAGCCTCACCCGGGTCGGCGGCGCGGCTTCCCCGGCCCCTTCTCCCACCGCTCAGCCTCCCCGCCTCGCACTGGGTCTCCCGCTCGGCCAGCAGCACTTTTTAACTCCGGCATGCAGGCAGCCCGAGCCGACGGAGCTCTCTATCTGATTGGTTTCCATTCACTGCTGCTGATTAATAAAATANGCCGGATCCTCTGGGCGGGAAGAGATTTGCAACTGAATGCGGTGGGAGGGCAGAAGGGGGAGGGTTGTGCTAGGGAGCCCCCCCTTCCCCCCCGAGAGCCGCTCCATGCTCGAGGTGGAGGGCGGCCAGCTTCTTCCCAATCGTTTGGTGGTGGTAGCTAAAGCAGAATAAAACCGGAGGAGGGGGAATAAAGAGGAGGCATGCTCCTGTGTTGTGAACTGTGTGTTTGTGTTGTGCGGCTTCTCATCCTCCGAGCAGGTCTTAAGTCCTTCTCTCGGCACCTGAGATGCCCCGCTGGTCTTTTCCCACACTTCCCAGGAACTTCCTGGACTTGATGAATCAAGAAATTTCGGTGAATTATTAATGGAGATGATACTTCGTGGCGGTGATCACATGTCGCGGTTTCTATGTGAATGGGAATCAGCGGAGGAGGATTTTCCAGATGCCTGCCTTTGCTTGGTCCCTGTCTTCCCAGAGGTCTCCCTGCACACGAGGTTATGACTAATCTTAATGCAGAATGAACTGAAATCTCAGCGTTTGTTGTGGGACTCATGGAACCCCTCTGCACACTTACAAACTCCCCCCTCCCCATGGCTTCCCTAAGTCTAACCTGAAATAGGGCTTTAGGTTTTTTTAATCTAAATATTAAATGACAAGATGGAAATTGCCTGCCAGTTTATTATTTACCTCACATGAGTCTACTCCAATTCAGCTGACAGTGTCCCCTTAAGATTCATGGCAAATGTTGCAAGTGAAGCTTTCTGCCATTTGCCTCTCACATCTCCACAGTCTTAGGTTTGACCTTTATGATTTTTTTCCCCTGCTACTGAGTCTAAAGTAATCTTCTTTTTCTTTTTTTTTTCCTTTCCTTTTGCCCTTCCTCCTATCCACCTTTCACAATTTCTGCTTGTTGTATGTCTTAAGGATGGGTCTGTGCTGGCTCTAAGCCACCTTTGTGTCCTGTTTCTGGACCATTTCAAGGCTTTTAGTGTAATTTAAATATCCTGAGCACCAGGAATTCACGTAGCAATCTTGCTGCTTGTGCTGTAATTTGTACAGTGCTGCAGCACCATATCCACAGCATAGCTGTTATCCCTGAAACTGGGCTTGTTGCAAAATGTGGAATATGTAAAATTTTCTTAAGAAAGTTTTTAATGTTTGATCTTTGTGTACTTTCAAGCCTAATCAACAAGAAGGGAGATTTAGTCTGTGAAATAGATTACATGCAAGCTCTAAGTGACGTCCAGGTGTTAGAGAAACAAATTACTTATTGGTATTGTCTTGTTAAGGTTTAGGACTTGACATGCCTCAGTGATCTCAGGCCTAGGGGGAGGTTAATAAAGCTTGGAAAGAAGAATGTACCACTGATAGTGGACACAAAGAATGAAGAACTTGCGGGCCACAAGGACATCTAGCAGAACTCCCAAGACAAGGAAGAAACTATTAAAGCCAACTCAGCAGTTTTGCTTGAAATCATCTCCAACTGGGTAAAAGGTGAGTCCGGCATGGGGAGATTGCAACTACCAACATGTGGACCACTGACCCAAGAAACCCATCAACTTAAGAGAAAGTGGGACTAATTTGCAAGAGAAGTGAGGGAATCATTAATCCACTGAAGTTGGAATATTAATTAATAAGAGAACTATGTAACTTACAGCCAATGAGCACTAATTCCTTTGCTGAAATGTGTAAAAATCTTGATAGTTGGTGTGCTTGATTTGTGGAATACCACTGAGCACCCAGGCTTGTGCAACTCTGAAATAAATAATGTCTCTCTTCAGTGTGTAATTATTGGCTTGTTGCACACTGGACAACGAATCAGATTTCTGTGGACAACAGGCTCCTTAAGGAAGCCTTCAAGCTATTCCCCTCTGTGTTGGCAGAGTCCTTCTTCGGTCCAACACCAGGCTTTTAAGGAACTCTGTATGATACCTACCAAAGCCAAAGTGGTGTAAAGAGGCTGGATTCTGCTTTACATATGTTTGTGAACTCTAAGCAAATCACCTGGAAAAGAGACTTAGGTACAACTGCCATTATCTGGCCATTTTAGTCTTTCCACTGCACAGTTTTTCCAGCCTGCAGATCATTCTGATTGTTCTTCTTTGAACTTCTCCTAGTTCTCTCATTATTTTTTTTTTCCAGCAATGACAGGTCAGAAGCTCAGTGAGTATTTGCAGAGTATTCCCACAGGAGCTTTCTGGATACTGTCTATCTCTCCTGTATGACAGACCACATTTGGAGGCTTTCTTGTTCCCTGCCATATTGCATTGTCAGTGTCTGAATCACTGCCCTCTGACCCTGAAGTCTCCTTGGGCATTATTCATTTCTGGATGTGTCACATTCTGGTTAGCTTTAATAAGGTTGCTTTTATTTATTTTTTTTTATTTTATTCTAATTCTATTTATTAATTCCTCAGCAAGGGTAGGATTATTTATGTCCAAGAAGGACTTCCGTATTTTTGTCAAAAAAGAAGAGTAAGTGCAGGAACTGTTGTGTTCTCCAGAGCATGTGCATGAGATTTTATCTTCTAATTAATTATATGAATTTGTAGTTGACAATTTTAAGTCTATACCTGTGTGAAGAAAACTTCTTTTCACTTTTGAGGGACATTGTCAGGATGGTACTTTTCTTCCTCAACCCTCTTCTATTGACAGCTATAATGATATTTGAATTCACAGAGTAGATCACGTCATTAGCCCATGAAGGGTCCTGTATGTAGCTGATACATTAGCTGCTCGAAAGGCTCAGCTAGGATTGTGAAAATTGATCAAGATAGCATTGGTTGAAAAAAATTTCACTGTCATGAGGTGGAGAATTTAAAAAGGCTCAAAGAAGGACTGAACGTTTATGAGTCTAGCTAAGAATCTAAGATTGTAAAAGAAAATATAAATTATTTTCTGGTCTTGAACAAATCTCATATTTGGAAATCAGGATGAGTACTCCAGATAAAACATGCAGCTATCTTGTCCGTCTCCTATCTTTTCTGTGGGTCTTCTCTTAAGCAAGCATTACTACCCATGGACTCACACTGCATTAGCCAGAATGAAGATCCAAAGTGGCAACTAATGCCTCTGCAGTCTTTGTGAAATGCCCAAACCCTGCAGACAGTCCATGAATTTCAGTCACCAGCACAGAAACAAAGTACAGCATGAGCTAGGAATATATGATGGTATTATCTTAGCTATGCAGGAGATCCTGTTTCCAAACAATAAAGGATATCTCTGTTGAATTTAAAACCTAAAAAGCCACCTATGGTACTCTACAAGTTGCAGTATCTATGAATGTCTCACTTTGTAACTCCATACTTCGGAGTTTTCCCAGCCCTGCTTATCTTCTAAACATGAAGAGAAACCTTACTCTGAATTTATAAAGGGTAAACCTCAGTCTAAGAGAATTCCTCTTCATTTTTTCTTTTTTTGTTTTTTTTTCAGGGGAGGGGGGAGCTTTGCTTTCTCAAGCTTGAATGCCATGTCTTCCAAGTCTCTAAGTCCAGTTCTGTAGATCTATGTGCAGTGATCAAGGATTAGCCAGACGATTGTAGGGGTTGAGATAGCGTCACAATTTACCTTTCCTTAAGCAAGATGTGCTTCCCATAGCACTTAAACAGACCTCCTGTGTTTTCCTAGTCCTAATCTGTTGCAAATACAAAACAAACAGACTAGCACAAAATGCTTTCCCGTCTTCTCCTCTCCATTCCCCCTGATCTGCTCGACCACTGGAGGAGTGATGGTTTGCTAGCTGGATTCCAGTGATTGCATGCAGCCCTGTGTAGCTTATTTGTTCCCCTTCTCTGAATAGTTTTGTTCTTTGTCAATCTCCTTCTTCCCATGAGGCTCCCAAAATTGTAGAAAGATATTATTTCAATGAATCTGAATCCCTTGTTCTACTTTGAATTTGTTACATGTTTTAACCCCTTCTAGAAGTGATGAAGAAAAGCAGGTGATGGTTTGATTGGTTGCTTCATAAGCCATATGAGGAACTACTATATTTCTGCCTATTCCATGGATGGTTTAAGGTGGAAGAGACTCCCACTGTGCGATTCAAATGAACAAAGAAAAAAAGATTTGCATCAGATCTTGCTGATTTTGTGGAGGTATTATGTGACCTGCTTGGTTTTTCTTGACTTACTGTCTGAACCTCTCAGATGCCTCCCAAGTAGGGAACCTGGTACTGAAATTCTTGCAGTTTTGCAGGTTCTCAAATATCTAGCTTTCCCTGTTTCAGTGGTGAAAGTCAGGGAATGAAGGTGGCTGGAAAATAATAATATTTTTGGTTTATCCTTGAAATAGTGGTATTTATTCATTAATAGTGTAACTCCTCTGAACAAATTGGTACTTGCATCGTCTTGTCTAGGTTGAAGATGAGAATTTATTTTCAACAGTATTCTGGAAATTTGGTTTTCCAGGCAACTAACATGTTAGCTATTCCTCTGCTGCTCTGGGTACATGTGAACTGTTTCAAAGAAACATAGTTTTTCTTCAAGGAATAGCCATTAATTCTGAGTTGAATAATCCTGATTGTTGTGGCCCTTTGACAGTTTTTCCGTTGGTGTCTAGTCCATGTGGTTTGTTGTTTTTTTGTTGTTGTTTGTTTTGTTGTTTGTTTTGGTTTTAATTTTTATTTTTGTTTTTATTCTGTTATTGGGGTTTTGGTGGTTGTTGTTTGGGTTTTTTGTTGTTTTTTGTTTTGTTTTGTTTTTCCTTAGGGATGGCAAAATCAATCTCATTTTGGATTAAACTCATACTGAAACAGATATTTTCAATGCTGTCGTACACCTTGGAATTCCTTACCTCTCCTAATTCCAGAGGTATTAAAATACCGCAAGACCAGCTGTTGTTATGTTGCTTGTGGAGTCATTACAGAATTGTGTTGTGAAAGTAACGAGCTAAAGGGTGGCAGGTAAGTTTCATATACATCTAGTTTAGGTATGTTCAGCTGGATCGAACCTTTGTATTTCAGGTTTCACCCCTCGCTCATTGCAAACTACAAGGAAACTCTGCTGTTAAAATTGATGGTAACGGCATCTTTCACCTTTCGCATTACCAATATGTCTGATTGATCATTCCTTACAGAAGCATAAAAATGTCAGCATATCACTTAAGGTGGGCAAATAGCAGATAATGCCTTGGGAGTTTCATTGCCTCAGCAGGTACATGAAGTTATAATTGCTCTAATCAGCACCCCTACAAGGAGCTAGCACTTCAACATGCCAAACTTGCCATAGGAAAGGCATGAAAGGATGGAAATTTTTACCATTCGAAACACCACAGTGGTCAATTAAATCTCAACTGGTATGATCTTTAAAACCTAAAGCTTACATCATTAGGATAAGTGAGATGCTAACATACATATGCATGGGATAGCAACAAATGGAAAATCAGATTCTATCATTCTAGCTCAATAATCATTATACAATAAAATCAGTTCATGACCAAATTTCACTGTAAGTCATCCAGCTACAGTTAGACTCTTGATAAATTCCCTGTAACTGATAAGAAATGTTATCAGTGATCATCTGATGCTACTGTTGTAGGAGTTGTTAGTTGTGGACACTAGTCAGAATCTGTACATGTTACCACTTTCCACATGCAATGTTATTGTAGCAAAATTGGAAGTCAGTGCCATTTTTCCAGCTCTGACAAAGTTTTAGGTTCTTCGGGAATATTTTACAAGAATCACATAAACATTTTTCAAGTAATAACTCCATTTTCTGAAACAAAACAAAACAAAACAAAACAAAACAAAACAAAACAAAACATCTTTTAATTTATTGTGGAACCTGCAGAACTTTTCTACAAGATTGCATTTGTTGTTGTAAAGCTCCACTTTGGACATGAAATCTATTATTTATTTGTGTGAAGCTAGCATTCTTACCAGTCCCCTGTCTGTTTGTATCCATCGATTCTCTCTTCTCTAAGGGCTCAGACTTTCTGTGTAAGTTACCATGGTTTAACCAGTTATTCCTCACTGCCTGAGCCACAGTGACTGTCTGTGTGTACTCTCAGATGGTAGAGAACACCATGTAATTTGATTTAGTCAATCCCTTTTCACTGTGGACTAGGCTGAAAAGAATTATCTTCCATTTGTTCCTGGCTAAGAGTGCCTATATGAATAGGTACTATGCTTCACCTGATGTAGGCTACTCACTGTGCAGTAATAACTTGCTTGTGAGTCTGACATGAACATACTTTGTATTTTAATAACCTCTGGAGAATTGACTGTCTTTTCTACCTCTGCTTGCACAGCACCTAGTACAATGGGAGGAAAAGCTCTGAAAAAGTCATGCAAATAATTAATACATCAAAATCACAGTGTATTTTTCAGTAGTTCACACACAGGCACATCCATTTGCAGATTTCCTTGCCCAAAGGATTTGTCACCTAAATCCAGCTGAAAGGCAAATACTAAAGAGGAAAATGAAGAGATGAAGTGAGTTAAGATTCACGCAGCAGGTCAGTTTAGATCTGGGGATAAAATCCAGACCTGATTCCTACTCTACTCTAGCTCACACCAGTGTTTTATCCTCTTATTCACAGTGCCTGTCACGGCTGGTTCCTACCAAAGGTTTCAATCCAGGCATATCTTTCTCATTTCTCAGATAAGTATTGCTGAGAACCACAGGTCACTCCTTCCCCCCAGCTGATCAGTGCCTCCTTCTCAGGATTAGGATTTAGTCCAGATCTTCATCTTTCCTGATAACAGTGTTGACACATACACTTATCTGTTAGGTTAGGTCATCCACGCAAAGAATAGTAGATAATTTTTGAGTAGTTTTCAAAAGAGTGGTGCTTTACTTTCTCCCACTTTTTGATTCATATAGTCCCACGTATGTTCCTTACATGGCTGCAATGAGCTATGGGGTTACAGCACTAATGTTGCAAAGGTACATTGCATTTTTCTTAACAAAGCAGTATAAGCCATTTGCCCCTCCTCTGCCTGTGAGCTAGTCACTCCTGCTTCTGCTCAAGCTCACCTCTCTCCATAGTTTTGTCATCAAAACTGTCTATGGGATGTGCTGTAACCTGGTGACAGAAACAATATGGTTAAAAATTACTCTTGACAAAGTTAGTTTTGTAACTTAGACCATTTGAGTCACCTGTTGTAGTGGCAAAATCTGACAGAATGATGCACCTCTGTATATGTGCAGGAGAATGGTGGTTGGGGGAAGCTTCTTAAATGACTATGTCATTTGAAAAAATGTAGCATCACATTACACATTAAGAGATACATTCACTTTCAGGAGAAATTATGTAGCAGCATAGTAATTAAAATGATGAAAAGTCCGTAGGACATTTGTGAAAAATAGTGCTCTATCTGTATACAGAATTTGAACTGAGCTTTGTAGTAGAATTTACTTGAGCTAATATCTGCCTTTCTACTTGACAACTGCTACTGTCATACCAGAAGAGACAAACACCCTTTGCACTACGGTTCTTTGTATGCTACTCACTATATCTAAGAACATAATTTGCTGTTCCTGATATTTACCTGAATGCAGGGGCCTAGCAAAGCTCTTCATGAAATGTCACATGGGCTATTTTACAGTTTTTTGTTTTGGTTTTTTTTTTTAACCATCCTTCTTCTCATCTACTTCCTCACAAAAACCTTCATCTGAAAGTTGGAAATTGCAGCTCCTTGTGTTTTTCTTTGAAGCCACCAGGTGAGTTAGTCATTACAGACCTCTTTGTGATCCCAGTTTTTAGAGTCCAGTGACCAGAACATTTTCGTAACTTTCTCATCCCTACCTATTGTGGATGTAAAACTTTTGTTACTGAAGGATAATGACACTATCCTCAGTCTGCTTCTTAAGAGGGCAGGGGTATTTTGAATTTAAGTGGATGTCTAAATTTCAAATGAAGGTGTGATTGCAGCTGAAAATCTAGAAATGCCTATGCAGTGTCTGTAAGCACATATACTTTGCCTAGAAGACTGTAATATTTTTAGCATTTCCAGCTCATCTGGTTCCATGCTGGTTACTTGTAATCCCTTATCCTAATCCTTCAGAGTTACTTACATGGTTGCCCAGTCATCCTGCATCCAGCACCTCCAAGCCCTGTCAGTTTAAGGGAACTTTTAGAAAGCAGGAGCCAAATTCTTGGCAGAATTTTTTATTACTCCCTTCGAATGGAATTGCACAGCTACCCTATGGGCAACGTTAGAAGTAAAGTCCCTAAGGATGAGGCATCTCACTACAGGTTGCCATGAAAGGCAAAGGAAATATTAAAACTGCATAATGCAGCTGGCTACTCAGCCTGGTATTAATGTAATTTCAGGTCATTTTTCCTTAAAGGAAGAAAAATATTCTCTCCTCTGGAAAGGATTCCCAGATAGAAAGAGAAGCAGCAACATTTTATTTTGCATTTAATGAGAGTAGCCTCCACTGGAAAAGAACATATTGTCAGGACCTTTTTTATTTACATTCTCAATTAGTGGCAAACTGTGATAGTAATTCACAAGAGAATTAACACACTGCCTTCTGCATTTCACTGTCTTCTTTTTCCTGTAGCTATTTTAGGAACTGCAACGCTGTGGGATACACCTAGTTCCTGTTAATAAGTACTATACTGAAAAGGAGAAAGCTAAACATCCTCTACTCAATCCTCTTTCTAACCTCTTATTCAATCAGCCTTCTAGTAGGGTGGGAAACATTTTAGAAGGAATTAGAGTGTTGCAGGTAGGGTTTTGTAGTAAAAGACCATCTTGTAGTTGAATGAAAATAACTGTACTAGCAAGCACCCATGATAATACCGGGGAAGATAGTGGCCACTTTGGAATTACTTTTGAAAATACTAGTTTATTGACCTAGGTTGTAGTTCTGCTAGTTAATTAGAAACAGACTGAACCTTGGGCACTTGGGTAGTCCACTCAAGTCTGGAGTGTTTGTCTTGCATTTTTGTTGAATCAGGGCTTGAAATACTATGGGATTTAGCAGCAACAATAAGCCCCACTGCAGACTACAAAGAGTTAAAAAAAACTGTTTACATGTTCTCCTTGAATTGAACCCATAGGCTTTGTTTCACACTTGAAATACTGTATAGCCTACTTGCATATTTTTATAGTGCTTAACATTAGCATCTCACACAGTTTACATTACTTTGACTTATGGAGGTCCCACTGTGGAGGATTGGGTAAAACTAAAGTTCTGTATTAGTAAACCCGTGACAGAAAAAGGAGGTAATTATCTTTTACTTTAAAAGCTTCGAAGTGTAATTCTTGCAATTAATTCCTACAAGGTTCAGAGAATCTAGGCTGTATTTGGTTTATGGTAGATATTTACATTCTCTTTGGATCAGCTGTATATTTATATATGAGAACAGTGATTTCACTAACAATCTTCTACTTAAACTCACAAATCAAATAGATCCTATGGGGCATCTGATGTAAATTACTGAACTGCTGTTAGAGGTCCAGCTGAGTATCTGGTGCTATGGATAAAAATATTGCCATGCCTTTGCTCCCCCCCCCCCCCCCNCATTTTCTCCCAAATGACTAGTTATGTATTAGCTAAACACCACAGTAGGGAAAACAACTATTTGGAAGCATAAAAAGAGCCTGATGTAGCACACATCCAGTAGGAACATAACCCATAGGAGCTGCTGGGGTGGGACCTTAGGAACAAGCTATGATTTATAATTGGCCACTGCTCATCTGATAAAAAAGAGTGAAACTGTTAGTTCAAAAGGGACTTCAAAATGTGAACCTGTCAAAGCTTGTGCATTGTATTTGCTCCGGATAGTGCATTAACATCTCTAGCAAAGCTTATGCTATTTTGAGTGATAGAAGTCCTACTGTGTAGAGCTGAGGAAAAAAAAGTTAAGTTCTGTATTAGTAAGCATGTGCCTGGGAAAAAAGGCAATTATCTCTTTCTTTGAGAGCTACAAAGTACAGTGGTGGTAGCTTCTGACAAGAGTAAACTAGAAGTGCACAGCTTAAAGGCAAACTGAGGACATGAAGATAAAAAGTTCAGCCCTCTCTTCCTTTCCCCCTCCTTTTTTACCCACCCTTGTGATCCCTTTGTTACAGTTTGAGAGAAAATCTGGGGCACTTCTTTCTTTTATTTCTTCCAGATTGTTATTTTATCCTCATTTTTGGTAGAGTGGTAATGATATCCAGTGGCTGCTTAGATGGATCACTGATAGATATTCCTTAGGGATATTCCAGAAAAATGCATCCCAGCCAGGACTTATTTCCTAAGGCACAGCATGAATTTGAAACCTACACAGTCTGCCAACAGTAATCAGCTCCTGTCACTGGTCAGGTTTCCATTATTTTTATCTTGGCACTCTTCTTCAGCCTTTATCCGCCTGCACCAGCAATTAAAGACTGCAATGAACCTCTTATGCACGTAAGAAGGCGAGAAAACACACAGAACCCTTTCTTACCCTTTCATTTTATCTCCAGAATACTGTCTTTCCTTTCTGCCTTTGGACTCACTAGCTTGTACTGGCTTGGTTGGGATTTGCAAGGTACTTCCATTTCTTTTCTTGGGTACTTTGCAAGAGAAAACCTGGCTAGAAATTTCTCCTCTCTGAAATCTACAAGGAGCAGAGGCATAATTAACAGGGGGGAAAAAAAAACAAAAGAAAGAAAAAGAAAGAAGAAAGAAAGAAAGAAAGAAAGAAAGAAAGAAAGAAAGAAAGAAAGAAAGAAAGAAAGAAAGAAAGAAAGAAAGAAAGAAAGAAAGAAAGAAAGAAAGAAAGAAAGAAAGAAAGAGAATAAAAAATATTTTAGTGAAAAGACAGGTGAGCTCTATTCAGAGATCTGAAATCTTGAAATGAAAAGGGACGTGTACGAAGGCTCCACACTCTACATCCATTAAGGAGGTGAAAACTGCTGCTATATTCAGAGAATGCTTCTGAAAGTGTGAACTAATCTCCACAAAGTGCAGGTTGTGTCACAATATGACTCAAGAGCTTTGGAGGGTGTTCTGTTATGTCGAACCAGTCATCGGAACTTGAACCATGCTGGTACTGACTAAGATTGATTTCGAACTGGGAACTGACTGTTGCAGAAGCTGTCCCAGGGACATTACAACATCTCCCTGTAAAATCTCTGAGCTGCGGCATTACCTTTTATGGAAAAGTTCCCCTTCCAGTACAGCTTTGGAATGGCATATCACCTCTCCCTCCTCAAGAAGGCCTTTCCAGTTGGCCTTCACTGACTGCATCAGCTGCCAGGTGGAAAGCGATCCATCACTGCTTTCGCTCTCTTACACAGTAGGCAAATTTTTAGAGAAAAACGCCATTAGATCTGGATGAAACTAATTTCCCAAGCCTGCACTACAATGTATCTATCTCCATAGCAGTACTGAGAGCTCCTGCAGACAAGCTGACGTGATATTGAGTGAATGCTGCTGGCTTCCTTGCATGTGCCTATCCTGCTGCTGCTGCAACCGCTGCTGGCACAGAGCTGGGGCAAGCCAGGCGTGAGGCACAGGGAGGGAGTGAAGCTGCCTTCACACCAGCCTTGCCCAGCCTGTAATTCTGCACTCCTGAGCAGTGAATCCATACAGCTAGGTTGCTGCACAACAGGCATCTGGCCTGGATCAAGAACAGACTCACAGTTGCTTTTTTTTTTGGTCACTGAACATAGCACAGATTCACAGTAATGGATGATGGTATGTTGGTATAGTGGCTGCATGTTGGCTATAGGGCAACAAACAACTGCTGATACAGACAACGGTAAAAATTCACCTGTCAACACTGGCAGAATGAATTGATACACTACGTCCGCAATCTGTGATGAACTCTGAAGCCAAATGTACTGTATTGCCAAAGCACAGCCTTACTATTTGTGGGATTTTTAGATAAGAAACATGCAGCTTCTAGGGCTGCAGAGTCTGAGGAGGGTGTAATTGCATCTTATGTTTGGGAAGGATGCTTGTGAAATGCTGAAGACTGCATTGCAGTTCACCATCCCAACTCCCCCAGCTCTGCTGACACAGCTGGATAAGAGCTGAACCAGTGAGCTAGGTCACTGAAGTTGTTTTGCTGTTACTTTTCAGGGTTACTTTTAACCCCAAGCATTTGAGTGATCTGGTTTACAGAGCAGTCAGATAGATAAACAGTTGCTGGGGCTCACCAGGGAGGGTAAGGCTGCAGCATGAAGGGAGAGGCAGAACGGGTAGCTACACTGACCCAAACACTCTGCTTTGAGCTCTCTGGCAATCTCTCCGTGTCAGAGTTGAAGTATATGGTGTGTATTTTTGCAGCACTGCTCCCAGAGGTATGAGTATCTTAGGAACAGCCACTTCTCACTGTACAGTCTTCACCTTAAAATAGACAGAGCAGGCTAAAAGATGTTTGTTTACAGTAAAACAAAAGCTCTAGATGGAGCAAATTAGTCTTGTATTTAATTTGTGATTCAGGCTCATCTTCCAGTTTCTCTGCAAATAAAATAGCATGTAACTGCATGTAAACATTTAGCCTAGTCAGATTTAGACTTGAATGCTAAACTTTTCTTACTTTTCAATGGCATTTTAGTGCTACTCTTATTTTTTCCTTTAAAATCAACCCCAGGATTCTAGGTGGGTTTTTTTCCCCTTTTATTTTGTGTCTGGTTTTTATATTATAGGGATCAGGTAAATATTATGCAATTGTCTCACTAGTATTGCAAAAAACCGTCTATATAATACTGCCACTTCTATAACAAAAAAAAAGACACACACATAAAATTTTTAGCAAATTCTATCCAACTAGTATATTTGCAGAGTGCCCTGTCATGATCAAAAAATTCTGTTATTATCGCTGTAGGAGAGTCCCAATGAGGTCACATTACATTACCCCCTGCTGGGGATTTTCTCTCTCATGTCTCCTGCTTGGGGCTAAAAAGATTGTAAACTGGGTGTTCAGTGTCCCACAGAATTAAACAAAATCTCAGATTAGAAAGCAGCAGTTTCTACTTATTTTTATCAACTTTGTACAAGTCTTGTTCATCATCCTTTCACCAAAAGAATTGTTTATCCCAATTTTGTTATTAGATCTTAAATTAGTATCAGCCAGGGGAGGCACAGAACCTAATTGGAATAATGAATATACTCATATTTGGTGATGTGTTTTAGCATACTACAATTCTAATACAGCGGGTATGAATAGTACTTAATAAAAGTTTGCCTAGTGGGATATACACTTAAAAGGTACATTTTTTTTTCTTTAGATCTGACATCACTATAGTGGTGTACTTTCTCATGTTATGCTTCCCTCTGCCTTTGCAGGCCTTTATATTGCTGATGAGCAGAAGGTGGAGGAGGTAAGGTCACTCTTCTTTTCCTGTATCATTGTCATCATCATCAACTGATGTAGTTGCAACAGAAATGACATTATTCTTGTTTGTTCTTTCCTCTGAGACCATAGAGAAGCTCTTCTGAATGTTAACAAAAGGCTCATAGTATCCGTCTGGTATGTACAGAAAGCCCTCTGTCATCCCGTTTCCTCCTCCATAATACCGAAAGTAGTTGCCGGAATCATAAGCCCAGCATGGTGGCAGTTGCCTCACACAGCGACTCCATTTATTTTGTTTGCATAGACCTTTGAAGTTGGATCCTCATGGTCTTTTAATCAGGAGAAACTCAGTGACTTCTCAGACTTCTCTTTCAAACACTGAGTTATCCAAGATGTGGGATCAAAGACATGGTGTGGAGCAGGCAAAAGCTGAAAATCAGAAATGTGATATTTTCTAATGGGATATTTGGATGACTAAGAAGTTGGGAAGTAGACAAACAATCTTTTCCTTCCTTGTTGGTTCTTTATCCTCTTCTACTGTGTAGGTGGTAGGTACATTGTCACCCATCCATGTCCATGATCTCTTGTCACCATCGAGAAGATGTTCTTGGGCTGCAAGACACTCTTGTGTTATTGGCTTTCTAATCACAGAAAAGAGAAACTTGCTATAGCTACTTTGTAGTAAAGAATAAAATCTTTTTCTTTCTGTCTTTCCATATTACCTTACCACATTCTTTTAAGAAATATGTGCATTCTCTGGAACAGACCAACTGATGAGGTACAAATCCATCTGCCAACTCTGTATCAATTAATTCCTATGGATATTTGTCTAGATGCCATTAAACAATAATAAAAAAAAGGAAAAAAAAGAATCCCCACAAAACCAAAAACAAACCCAAGCTTGCTTTGTAAAATATCACCCAACTACCTTTGCAGTTTTTATTGTAGTTTGAAAGATTACCATTTGCATCAGTTATCACCGATCCTATTTTTGCAGATCAAGGCTCTGCCAAACAATGTGCTTATGAGCACATGTTCTGTTTTTCTTTTTTTCATATCCACCTATGAATTGAAACAAATTTCAAGTGTACCAATGTATTTTTCTGATATTGATATGAATGACTGAAAGAGTGGCTGACAGGCCAGGGGGTCATGCTGCCATCCAGAGGAACCTTGACAAGTTGGAGAAATTGGCTGACAGAAGTCTTATGAAGTTCAGCAAGGAGAAGTCTAAAGTCCAGGACCTGAGGAGGAACAACTCCATGCACCAACCCAGCGCCACCCAGCTGGAGAGCAGCTTTTCAGGAAAAGACCAAGCTGAACATGATCCAACAGCATGTCTAGAAACCAAGAAGATTGATGGCATCCTGGGTTGTATTCAGCAAAGTATTGCCAGCAGGTGAAGGGATGTGATCCTTCTGCTTTATTCAGTGCTTGTGAGACCACACCTGGAGTGCTGTGTCTGGTTCTCGGCTTTTCAGTACAAGAGAGGCATGGACATGTTGGAATAGTCCAGTGAAGAGCCACAAAGATGATGAAGGGAGTGGAACATCTCTCTTATGAGGAAAGGATGAGAGTGGAGGCTGTTCAACCTGGAGAAGCGCAGCACTGGGAGCTCGATATGTATGAATACCAGAATGGAGGTCACAAAAAGGGGTGAGCTAGGCTCTTCTCAGTGGTGCCCAGTAATAGAACTAGAGGTAATAAGCACAAACTGAAACAGAGAAGTTGCCATTTTAATGTTGGGAAACACTTGTCCACTGTGAGAGTACCTGAGCACTAGTGCAGGTTGTCAATAGTGGATGTGGAGTCTCCATCCTTGGAGATATTTAAAAGTCATCTGGACATGGCCCTGGACAACTGTCTCTAGGTGATCCTGGATAAGCAGGAGACTTGGACCAGATGATTTCCAGAGGTTCCTTCCAGCCTCAACTATTCTGTCATTCTGTCATTCTTTGAATTAGTTATTCTCCTATTTAACCAGGAGTGAACAGTCTGTAGTTATGGAAATTAAGCTGTTCAGAAACATTGTTCCTGAAAGATTATCACCTAAGAAATGTTTCTGTCATTTGCTGGAACAACTCTCTGTCTTCACTCCTGCCCTGCCGCTGCATGCAAACCAAGCGCATAACCAAGGGCATTTCCAATTCTGCAACAGTTTTAATGAACATCAAGACTTTTCCAGTTCCATGGGGCATTACTAGTTCCAGGTCAGGCCATTACTACTGGTCAAGGTGTGTGATCAAAGGGTGAGGTTGCACATTAAAGTAGCAATATTTATTGTCAAGAATATGCAATTTTACATGCTCCTGCAGGGCAGTGGAGTGGCAACAAGGTTACCCAGGTCTCTTTCCAGCTGACAGTGTTCCCGGAAGGGTTGCTCCACAGTAGGAATACAAACTAGCAATGTCTCTGTGGCCAGAGTGGCATCTGCCTAGAGTGCAAGCAAAGTGCTCCAGAAGATGCCATTATCTTTCTGCATTATCTTTCTTGCCTATTGAAAGGAAATAGAGAAATGTTTCCCCTGTTCCCCTGTCCCAGACTCTCCAAGGAATCAGGCTGTAGCCTGCCAGTTGGATTATATCATAGAGTGAGTTGAACAATACAATTATTTTTTTATACAGCTCTGTAATTTCCAACCATAAATTTAATTGGAAATTTTAAGGATAAGAGGCAGCTAAAAGTGAAGTGGTTTAGAAGTTATTGACTGAAGTAAAAAGAATTGTGAGCTAAACAGGAATCTCAATTGCAAAAAAGAAAATTAATTTATCTGTTTAATTATTTGCATAGGTAATATCATAGTATCTGAGCACTTTAGAAGTATTATGAATTTTCTCAGTTCACTGTAGCTTCATCAGAAAAAGTTCATGTTCTGAAGTGAGAGCAGTATTGAGCTCATTAAAGGTGTGCAACGCTTCTGCCACTGAACTATGTATGAATTTTGCCATCTGTGGGAATTGGCTGTTGCCCCCACATTATGAGAGTATTAGCTGACAGTCACATACGAATAGAGAAGATGGAATGAAAAGAGTATGAAAATAATCCACCAGCAGTTATATTTCATTCTTCTTCTCAGCAGAGTCACTGCCACTGTACCTTAGAGCCTCTTTGCCTATAGGTCTACAGAAACTGGGATGTGGAGTGTTTGCTTTCTGTTAGGTCATGGTCCTGTAGAAAAAGGCTTAAGGGCCAGAAGAAACCCTTGGCAGGGGGCTCAGGAGATTGCTCCTTTCCTGTGAGCAGCTGAGCATATTCAAGGAGAGGAGGCTATGGACCATGGAGCAGGTAGAGGGAACTGGGACACTCTTGAAAAGAGGCAAACACATTGCCAGGCATCAGAGATGGCATAAAGAAACGAAGTTCCTGGGGACCATATGGCATGATATAGCATTTTCTGCATATCTGATCAGATGGACTGAAAGAAAGCCTGGAGTCATGAAATTCTCTTTAAGGACACAGTCAGTGGGATGAAGATTGACTATAGCCCTTTTTTATTTCTCTTCTGCCTCACCAATTCTTTTGGTAACTGCCTTTGACAAGTTCAAATTTATACTAGATTTCCTGTATTTCAAAACGTTGATTGTCTTAGTTTATGTTCTCATCAAAATTAGGTTTAAATCTTAACAGAGTATTTTGAATTTGGGGGGAGTTCTTCTCAAATTAAAGATGTAGGTAGAGCACACTGAAATCTCTTGCTGATAGACAAGCAGTTGAAAGAGAGAGGAAAAAAGCTCTGATGGTAGAGATTGAAGAATGCAGTGGGTAGTCTGGCAGCGACACTGGAGGTTAGAAGGTGCCACTGGTGTGTCTGCAGTGCTGCTGCAGGTGTGCGGATTTTGAGCGTTTGCAGGTATGTTTAATATAGAGTATTGCCACCTGAGCTGAACTGAGTACTCCATACCCAAAGTAGGTGGGAAGCATGCTTTGCTGAAGACTATCCAGGTTATCCTAGCTCATCATATGCAGACTGGCCCATGTGCACTGCTGTCGTGCATCTCAGTATCGCCAAGGGATAACGGATGAGAAAGAGATAGGATGAAAGCATGTGGATTTATATTCAGACTTTATTCAAGACTTCTCGACCACTAGTACTGTTGCACTGACTATATCTGATAGGTTGTCATAAAGGACTAGTGTGAGTTGGAGACAGTTCAGTGTGGATGAATAACCTACACTGACCTCCATGTTACTGTGTTAAATTTATTGTGTCTAGTATTCACACTAGTTGGGTGGAAATTTGATTAAGTATCTCCATACTGTGCTAAAGCCATGGGTGAAGCTGCAATGTCAAATGCAATTTACAGTTAAAACTGACCATATAAAATGACAGATATGAAGCTCCCCTAATGGCAAGAGGAGGGACTTCAGTGGACCAAGTCCTTGTCATTCAATGTCAGGGCCCTCATTATTCACCATAATATTTGGCAGCTACAAAATTCAAAAGCTCTTGTCTTCTAGGATTTATTTTTTTAAAATTTTATTAAGAGTATTTCAGAGGTCACAGAGGTTATCAGATGACCTGGTAACAAGGCCATCATAATGCTATGTCAGATATGGGAATCTTAACTGCTGTTTCTCAGCTGGTAGGTGTAGTCTCTTTAGAACAGACATATGAATATCTCCCTCTTCTAGAAGGAAGGTAGCCGATGAGCATTGGAGGCAAGCCTTCTTTCTCAGAAGTGGCTGATTTGAGGATGGAGAACTGTATTTTAGGTCACAGCCTTTCAGTGATCCTTTCAATAGTAGGATCTCCTTATCCTGTCATCTCTTTTCATCAAGCTCACAGGAATTTAAGACTCTTCCAGACTCTGCCCTTTTGTTCAACTTGTCTAAATTTGGCCAATGAGTTCAAAAGTCATGCTAAGAACAAGCTCTTGTAGAGATGAATATCCACGCAAACAGCAATATCACGCTGGAAAACAGTTTTGAAAACAGTACCACACTAATATAGAAAAGACTGTCTTGGTTTGTGTGGTTTATGGAGCATAGTGATGGAGTTGCTTGAACATGTGATCTGTCTGGGCAACA
The DNA here is from genome assembly GCA_013397135.1 of Pachyramphus minor. NCBI lineage: Eukaryota > Metazoa > Chordata > Aves > Passeriformes > Tyrannidae > Pachyramphus > Pachyramphus minor. The sequence continues at coordinate 379,490 of VYXB01008722.1, forward strand.
ATTTCACTGAAGTAGGATTTTATGAAATTTTATGGAGATAGAGCTCATTTATCTGTGATTGGTATGATAACTGAAGCATTTGTTTTAAATTTCCAGAATGGTAATTCCTAGATATATAAATTCACCTGGCAGTCAGAATAGTGATTGGAAATCCCACCAAAGTCTTGTTTTTAATCTCACATCCAGGCAAGGAGCCAAACTATTCAACAGTTTGTGCACTGAGCTTTCTGAGCTCAAAAATTGAGTCTGTGCTGGGTCCAAATAAGCAGTCTGTTGCTGCTGTCATTTTATATGGTCAGTTTTAACTCTAAATTGCACTCTTCAATCCCCACAGCTGCTCATTTTAGTGGTACCAGTGCTGACTCAGCGACAGTGGGGATGAAGCAGTCTTGCCTTTGTAATGAGGCAAGTAACCATGCAGGAAGGAGGAGTGGGTGTGAAGCAGCTTAATCCACTTTATTCGACACTGGTCACCAAACTGTACACTATTAAGAAATGATGGGGACATTCCAGCCAAATCTAAGGAAAAAATCTAGCAAAAAGGCTCTCAAAGGCTCTTGTGAGTGCTGTGAAATTGTACTTGTATCAATGAATGGCCTGGGGTAGTCTGTCCAAAGCTGACATGAAATGAATCTGACCAGATTTACGTGAATAATTTGAGTCCTAACTTCTTCCAGCTGACGACTAAGGCTCTGGCAAGAATGATCATGTCATAATTTATCAATGAAATAGACTTCTAACATGCAGAGTCAGCAGGATATTTTCCTTAACCTGAGTAACAGACATTGTTACCTCTTGCTCGGTCAGAGGTGAGATACTGCTCTTTTGGCCTCATTAAGCTTATTGGAGAGCCTGTGGGTTATTTAGTTAGAGTTTAAATAAAACTCAACTGGAAATCCATTGCTGCTTTGGGACTTACCATTTTTTTCACAGTTAGGTCTATTTCTGTGGGATGCAGTCATGCTTCCAGGTGTTTTTTTTCCAGGTTTTTTATATAGGTAGATATGAAGGAATTAACCAAAGCTAAACATAGGTCTTTGTTTTAGTCTATGTATTATAAGTTTATCTATCTGGTTCTCTATGTTCTCTATAATTTTTGCTCAAGGCAAAATAAAACCTAGTTTATTAATTTTCTAGCATGTTTTCTAAGCTATTACCTCATTAGATTCAGGATTTTTTTGTTTGCAGTATTCTGACATGATCTTGCTATAAATTTAAATGTTTCAAGTAAAGATGCCAACTTTTTATTAGCCTTTATGAAGATTTTTTTTCTGTTACTGGAGAGTATGCTATATTTCTGTCATATGAGCATTTGCAATATCTTAGAATACTACAGTTGTCAGGAATGCAAAATTATTTATTTCAGTAGTGCCCCATTCATCAGTGCTGACAATCAGAAAGGCCATGACCATCAAGAGCTTAGCCTTCCTGACTACCTGGGAAACTCACATCCCAAATAAGAGACAGTCAAAATATTTTTCTTGCAGTCTTGAAATTATCTTCATTGCTGCATTATTTGCTATTTCAGTTAACCAGTGATTTGTTAGAAGATAGTCTCTTCTCAGAGGCTGAAATAAGCCCCCAAAGTGAAAAGGTTTTCTTTTTGCTGGTGGAATGTGTACTTTTCCTTGTGTGTACACAGTTGCTTGTCAGGACTGACTATGGCTTTATTTGGCTCATGTAGTCCAATAAATATTTGAGGTGTTAATTTCACCATGACCAAGAAACCATTTGTGATCCCAAAACCATCCATTTGTACTGCAGCACCAAAGATGCAGAGGGATTTGGAACATTTCTTTTTACTTCAATCCAGCATAAGAGCTAAAATGAGAATAATGTATAGTTATGAGTACTCTTCTGTTCAAGGCTTCTATATGCTGGTAGGAAGGACTGATCTTCATATTTTCTGATAATTAAGATATGGTGGAATGGTGCTGTTAAGTACCACATTAAGCCTAAAGACAGGCAGTCTTTAGGACATGCTCAGCAGATGAAAAGAAAACAATGGATGAAAGGAAAACAAACCCAGTATTATATATGGCATTCAGCTGTAGAGTTTTGTATTCAGCATGCAAAATGCACAGCCAGGAGAAACACTATTGTGAGCCATATTTTTTTTGACCTCATTAATCATGCAGGCCACAGGACTTTCCTAATTGACTTATCACCTGAGCTTGCCAGAAAAACAAAAACAAAAAACTCCAATCAAAAAACCCACATCTGAAGACATCCTATCCTTACTGAAACATTTCCAGTGATGAAGATTCTACCCTGTAATATTTCTAACACTACAGTGGTTAATTATCCTTACTGTTAAAAATGTCTGCCTTATGGCTGGCTTGAATTTTGTGTAGTTCTGACTTTCAGACTTTGACTTTTCTTCTGTTTTCATTTGCTTAGTTTAGGTAATGAGGAGACATTTATAAAGAGACATCAGGTAGTGCTCCTCTGCTTTTGATCAAATCAAACCTGCATCCTCTTGTCATTAGGCAAAGAAATGTCACCACGGGGTTTCAGTGAATTTAAACATTGAAGTGACTCTTCTCATAACATTTGTCCATTTAATAACGTCCCCTGTGTAGTGTGGACATTTGACCAGGACAGCATTCTGACCATAGTCTCACACCATGCAAAATACCTATGTCTTATACATTAATCACAGTTGTGATTCCCTTGCTTATGTATCCAACAACAGCATGAAGGACTGAATTTGTTTAATAGAGGATTTGGACAGAAATAGTGGAAACTGTTAGTGGCTATCACACGGCTTGAATAGAACAGCTAGACACTTCATGGCTTATAAATGCATGTGGCCAGCGCCATGAATGATACGTATTTGTATTTTCAACACTCTTGGAACACTTCTGTACAGGAATATATCTTCACTTTCTAATTTATCACATGTTCCGTCTCTCCTGAGCAATTCTTGTACAGTAATGTATTTAAGTATGTTTGTAATAGTTATCCTAGACCAGTCACCTTGCAGAAGCTCACAGGTGTTCTTCCTGCTTCCCCCTCAGTGCCATTAATCGCAAGGTCTACTTCTATCTTGAGAAGTCTTACCCTTTCTACTCTTCAGGAACACCAATAACACTAACATTATCTGTTCCTTATTTGTTTTGTAACCTTGTCCTACAAAATCTTCATTTCTTTGGAATTTTTTCCTGCTTTGCCTCCATCTTACCAGCTTTAACCTGAAAGTGAGAGATTAATTCCTCTGACTTAGTAGTTTACTTTGTAAGCCCAAGTTTCTCTGTTTTGGAATAAGTGATGCAGGTGTAGAAAAATGGCTCTTAGGCATTTAAGCTGGCTGTTTTACCAACAGCCAGTCATCTCATCCACTCTATGAGTTTGTTCAGCTCCAAGACAAGGAAGCGCTTGTTTTAAAGAAGAGAGTTTTTCTAGGTGTGACATCTTCTCTGCCCAGGGATGTTTGAGCCCCTTTTCTTTGGAAGGAGGACTGTAAGACAAGTCCTTTCTCTTGTTGTGGTAGGCTGAGGGCTGCATGGTATGTGGACCTGGGTCTTTCTGCACCTACAGGGCTCTGCATTAGCACTTGGTTAGGGACTCCTAATGTCTCCATGAAAAAGATTAGGGTGAGGAAAGTTAGACAGGGCAATTGCAATGCACCAGTAACTTACCTTTCTTCCACTGCTTTCCATTATGAGTCACACAAAATTTCTTTGAAATATCATAGTGCCCTTTGGCAGTTAAAAATTGTTCTGGGAATCTTTTTTTTTTCTTTTTTTTTTCTTTTTTTTTTTTTTTTTTTTGAGACATTTCTAAGATTTTTTTCTTCCAGCTGAGCATAACAACAGCTTTTGTCTTCTTATTTTGGCATCTTCTCTTCTACTCCCAGCTGGAAGTGGGAAATACACTAGCAAATGAAATTGAACAATAACAAGGACAAAAAGGGGAAAAAATAATAAAATAAAAAGAGTCACAGAGGGTTCATATGTTATGTTGTGTGTCTTCTTCCTGAGGTGGGTCTTGATCCTGCCAACTGTTCCCCTGTAAGAAAGTTTATGCCTGTGGGTACTCCTGCTGAGTTCAAAGTTGCTCACATGAATAATTGATTGCAGGGTCTGGAACATAGTTTGCAATTCCTTTTTCAAGAAAAGTTCATTATCATCAGATCTCATCTTGTTCCAAACATTGCTGGGTTAGGGACAAGTAGGTCAAATGCATACTCGTTGGGTTTTTCTTGTTGTTGTTGTTGTCGTTTTTACAGGAAGACCAAGAAACTGGCAACCTGAAACACTGATTTAATAAAAAATAATAATGAAAAAAAGTCACCGACACTCTTTTGTTGGGGTAGGTTTTTATCAGAGTGGTGAGCTTTGAACAGCTTGTTCAACAAGAGTTCAAGTCCCAAGGGAAGGAGAAGAGCTCAGAAAAGCTTTATGTTTTACAAATGTTTAAGTGGTATTATTCATAACATAATACGCTACCTTAGCGTGAGCTTGAGAGCTCTGCTGTTGCATTTTTTGCCATATAATTTTCCAGAAGTCATACATCTCCAAATTTATATTCAAGGTAATCAGTGCAACATAGAGAAATCAGGTAATAATTGAAGTGGATTCTAGATACTTCAGCACAAAGAGTCTTATCTGGTTGTATTTTTAGCAGTTAGTGTACCACATTGATACGAAACACCAACTCACAGAGGGGACAGAGGAGAAAAAAGTGTGGAGTTGTAGGGGATGTGAAAAGAAAGAAAAGAACAAAGGACTTTTCTCTAGTCGAATGCAAATAGAAATGACCCTAAAGATTCTGAGAACACAGGCTTTCTCCTGACAATGAACATTTTCATGCAGTGAAATCCATTTTTGAAACTCATTAGCAAATGCTATGATCTTGCTTATTTTCTATAGCTGTGTCTAGTTATTTCAAAATGATTGGGAAGCCTCTGATGTGAGAGTGAATCAAGAGCTATTCTAGGTATTTCTGTAATTGGTTATCATGCTTAATTACAAATGTTTGAATACAACTAGCTTGCTCTGAACTTGAATTTTCCTGCCTTTCAGTTGCTGCTTAGCGTATGAATTAATTAAAAAAAAGAAAAAAAAGAAAAAAAAAGAAATTAAACTTTCAGAATGCTTTTGTTCTAAAAAGGTTGAAGATTTACGGAATGATGGATTAATTTAAGATGTACTATCAATAATGATTTAAAAACAAAAGAACCAGACTATCTGTCTATTGATCACCTATCCATCTCAAGGTCATCTGTCTCTCTCACTGTTACCACTCTGGTTTGGGTCTAATTACAGTTCCTTCTGCATGGCAACTTCTATTTACCACTTACTAGTTAAGGTCTTGGTTTCTGGGAAAAAAGTTCTGAAGCTCTTCTCAGTTACAGTGACACATCATTTGTACTCTGCTCTGCATGCTAAGATGCATGATCCAGAAACAGGAAGATGGAGTAACCTACAATGCTTGTGGGAACTTCATAAAGAAAAGCGTCTATCAGGATAGTGGTATATTGGGGGGGAAAGCCTTCATTTTGAATGGAAATGAAAAACACTTGGAAGAACAGTGTTGTCACTTGATGTGGGCACCTGGTTGTTTTACAAGACTACAGCAGCCATTGACAGCACTCATAAAAAGAGAAAAAAGCAAAGCACCGGGACAATAGAGAACACTTAATGGTGACACAAAAATCATTGTTTATCACAAATTGGAGCAATTTGCTTGATCAAGTTGTTTATGTCCTTAATTGGTTGCAATATCGTTATTAACTGGATACAAAGACCCATTTGGGCTTTTCATCATCTAGAGGGGACAGCAGTTCAGGTAACTAGCATTTATGGGTTTTCACCTGTATCACCAAAGTTCTGTGATTTTTGATAAACTTAACATTCTAAAATAAAGCAAAAGTTATTTATTTTTCACTCAACCCTGTCAAAAGACTAAATATTGCTAATGAGAAGACTGTACCAAATGTTCCTTCCAAAACTTATTTCTGTTTAGTTCAGTCATAGCTTTAGGCATCATCACCTGTTCTGCTGAGCAGGGTAAATAAAAAAGGTTTTAATTTTTAAAAAAGTGCCATAAAAGATTTTAATTTTCATTTCCGTAGCACTGACTGGTAGGCAGAAAGGATCTTTGAAGAATGAATAAGATTTGATGACCCACTAGCACAAGTTTAGTTATCTTAATCCATACTACATTGTAACACCTGCATCATCACAAACACTTTTGTGTGCTTGGATGTCTTCTCATTAAATAAGCCATCTATCCAAACTGTGTGTGTTTGGGTTGCAATTCATTGCTCAGAATGGTCTCTGTGGGGCTGTTCTTTGGGGGGGAATGCTCTTCCGTGTCTTCTCCTGAAGGCTTGTTTCAAGGGGCCAGACAAATGAGAAACTGATCTTGTTCTTCCAGGTTGCATCTCTATTGCTTTCAGTAAGCTCCTGGTCCCTATTTTCAGTTTCTAATCTGAGGGGAATGATAAACAATAGTGTCTGATGTCCAAGTTTGTCCTTTTTCCCTATGTCAATCACTACTTGCTCTGTAGTGCTGGGACTTCCTGGTGTAACCTCATAGGAAACTGGCTGATTTCTAGCAAACAGTAATCTTCCACATTTACACATTTCCCAAGTTTGTAAGAATTCAAATGTCAGATAAATCTGAGGAGACACTAAATGTTTTTCCATTTGATAGTTGATATTATATGAAAGGAACATGGGATTTCTGAATTAAAGGAGGAAAAGTCTGTTCTTGTTCAGGCAGGGTTTTTTCATCATTGTGAGTGTGAAGTAGAGAGAAGAAAGTGTTCGCTTTTACATTTGATATTGATGTACTCACACCAGCGTTCCTTGCTTGGAGACTAGAGAGAACTGTAAAACTTTTAAAAATCAAAACCTTAATTTAAGTCTTAGCTAAATGAAAATTTTCATGCGTGCTTTTGAAGAATAAAAGGCAAGCTCTGAAGGCTTTTTCTCTCTGTAGCACAACTATCGCTTCTTGCTGTCCAAAGCATTCTCTATCAGCACTTCAGTTAAGCCTCTGTGCTTCTCCTGGCACTAACATTTTTCATTAGATTTCCAAGCATTTGCACAGCATTGATTCACCTCTTTTGGTGATAACAACAGTTAAAGGGGCTAACTGGGACTAGCTGCTGGCATTTTAATCTTGCTAAGAGCAGGCAAGAGTGAAAATCCTGTCACTGCCTAGCCTTTTCTTATCCTCCCCGTGGTGAAGCTATGCTGTTGGCTGTAATGCTATGGAAGTTTTGGGAAGCTACTCATGTTGTGAAAGTCTGTTGGCTCTATGACAAAGGAAGAGACCTTCATTTGATAGGTTAAAATGTTTATAAGAGAGCACAGGTGTATATATGAGGGAATACGCAGAGCCTGAAGTAGCCTTAGTAGGGACAAAGGAGAGTTTCCTACTTATTCCAGCAAGGAATGCATATGCAAAGCCTGAACTTTGATATTTATTTTGAGAGTTGAATAGATATTTAAATGAGATAATTTCACCCTGTGGATTTATTGGAGCATAAGCTAACTATTCTTCATCTTTCTTATTACAAATAAAATCCAACAATTTCCATGGTGATAAAAAGAAAAAAAATCCACTTTGAAAGACTTGTATGAGGATACTTTGCCGAGATTAGTGAAGACTAAAGCACACAATGTAATAAGAATAGAATTGCTGGAGTCTGCTCTCTCTCAGTGGGTGCCCATTCTCTTCTTTCCCTCAATATGCATACCCCCCATAAATGTTAATGGCAGCTATTCACGGACAAGAAGAGTTCCAGAGACACCAACATATGCAACTCTCATTCACCATAATAAACAGGGAGGTTTGATTCTCTCGGTGCCAGCCTCGGGTCTCTCTTAGAACTTGTGCAAATAAGCTGTGGGGAGGGACACCCAAATAAGTTTCTACAGAGGAAGTGAAACTGTGAATTTACAGTGTTTCAGCAGCTCCATGGTAACATTTTTGCCTGTATACCCTTGTGCCATGGTAATTGTAAAGTAATCTGAGGTATTTCATCCTTCTGTGAAAGAGGAGAAAGTATAAACCACAATGCATTAATAATAAGTTTAAGAATGTGGAGAAAGGAGGTTGATGTACTGCAAATTTATCCTTTATCTTGCCCTGAAAAAAGCTCTTTGTGTGTCTGCAGACTGAGAAGAGACCCGGGCAGACTTAGGTAAGGAACTGGGAGGAAAGGAGGGTCTAGTGAGGGGGATGATTATGTGATGGAGAGGCCCATTTTTCGAGGGTGTAAAGTTTCAGCAGCTCTTTGATATCAAAATGTGGTTACAGACTGTCTAAGTGACTGGAAAATAAGTGTACTGGCAGAATGAAAACATTAAGATAGCTGATGTGGATGCTGTGATTGTAGGATCTTGGAGAACTGAATTTTTCAATTTGTCTTTCAATGAGAGGTTCACCAGAGGTTCGCAGATGCTGTCTGGAAAGGATGCTGACAGACAGAAACCATGGTGATCATAGGACCCTGGGCAGTTGCATGTAGCCCATCCCTTTGGCTGGCCCTGAATACTAACACACTTAAGCTGTTGTTGGAAATTAATAGGAATCAAATGCAGGGATCAGATGGGGTGAGGTCCCTCTGCCTGTGCATGCAGAGCACTCTGACACTGGATTTGGTGGAGATGCTCAACACATTAAGCATGGCTCTTGTTAGGAGGGAAGATGTCACAGTAGATACAGCAGCAATTTGAGCAGCAGGGCACTGGGATATACTCCTAGCTCTGCCAGGGTTTTGCTCCATTACCTCAGGCAAGTCACTGAAAACTGTCATTGATTTTGGGTCCCTGGGTTTTCGAATGCCCAGCTCAAATAATCTGGAGTCTGACTTTCAGAGGTACTTTGCTACTGCAGTTTTTATTGACCATGACTTATACCTAGGGCTTGGCACATCTGGCATATAAGGCTTAGCTGGCTCATCCAAGGTGTTATGAGTCCTCTCTAAAAATTTTGTCATGAACTGACAATGTCTAAGCTTGCAGTACAAAATTGATTGTGAGTGTGGTGTCTGTGTCACAGATGTCCCAACATGAAGCATAAATGACACTAAATCTTTGCATTGGAGATGCTATAAGTGTAAAGTATTAATTTCTTCTTTACAGTCTAAGTATAAATTTGTTGTTTACATTCTTTAGGTAATTTTTTCCACAAGAAAGACAATCTACTAGGAACTGAATTTCATTTGATAAGTGTCTTCATGATGTCCTGTTACAGTCATAAATAACATTGCAAATAGCACTGGGAGGAGAAAAGGATGGGAAGCCAAATATCATCAATAATAGCTGCAATATTCTCAGTGTTAACAAATTATTAGCTGTATAAATTTTTAATTAATAGGAGTATGAACAGGGATTTTGACTGTCAGTGGGCATCAGTATTGATGTGTGCGAGTGAAGCATGGCAAGGCAAAGATTGAGGGAGGGAGGATAACTGAAACCATGCGGCAGCTTGGTAACTGAAACAGGTCAGCATTTTCTGAACAAAATTCTGAGCCCATCACAACTTCAGGTGTAGCCCTCTATAATGATAAGAAAAATGAATCTTGGTGGGTTCAAGTGAACCTTTTCATAGCAAAAGTGAATTCGTTTTGTTTGAGATTTTACTGTATTATTGCTGAACTATCTGTTAATTGCAACAGCAAATAGGCAGGTAAGAAGTTGGATGGGAATATGGAGAAGGAATAGGTTTCAGTCGGTCACCTCAGGCTAGAGATCCAACAAATGGGTAGGTTACTGCAGTCTAAAGTGTTTCTTTCTGCTCCTTTCATTAACTTTTAGTAGTTTTTAACAAACTACTTGAAAGAAAACCCTGAGCTTGTTGATTCAGTTGAAGCCTAGCAAAATGATTCAGAGTATTATTTAGTTTACATGAAATCCAAATATTTTAAACTAACGAAAATTTTGTTCTTCTTTTCCTTCCCAGCTTGTCAGTTTCAAAGTTTTTCTATAACTTTTAAAGTGACTCTGATTTTAAAGCTTAAATCTGTTCTCTGAATTATAGTGTGAAGCATTTTGCCCTCTTTCTTTCTTTCTTTCCATTCTTATACTGGGAATGCACAGAAACAACTTTCATCTTTGGGTATCCTAAGAAAAAAATTGCTGTATGTTATGTTTTGTTTTTTTCTTTATTTTTATGAAAAGGGTTTGGAGGTAGGAATAGGGAGCACAAAACATTTTATGTATCTCAAATCACTGCTTCCCTCTTTTTTTTCAGTTTGGAAACTTCAGAAGGCATTTTTGTTTTCTTTCTGGAATGCATTCTTGCCTTTATTAGTAGTAGAAAGTAGAAAGGAGCTAGTAGTAGAAAGATTTATTTTCTAAGTGTATGGATGATATAAATATATCAATTATAGATTAAAAATATTAATACTAGAGTAACTTTACACTTTAGTAGATTATACCAGTTTTTCTGTTCTATCATTAATAATCTAAAGATTAAAGCTTTTTTTCACTTTTCATTTGAGGAGATCAAAATGCTTTAAAGATATTAGCTAATTCTCCTGCTAATCCTGGGAGATTGGACAGTGTTATGATAATCCTTTTACAGATGAAAAAATTGAGATAAGAGGGAGGCTAAGTGACTTTTCAAAGTCACAGATATAATCAGTGGCAAAGTTGGATATATAACCTTGAGGTTCTGATTACTGTTTCTCTCTTACGAACTATATATTTACTTCTTTCTTTCCGCATTGCTAACAATACACAGTGAAAAATTATTACCATCAGTTATGTTTATAATAATAATGCTTTTATTTATTTAGTGCCTCCCTGCCAAGACAGTCAGGGTGCTGCTCCAAAGACAATTAAAATGCAATTACTGTAATATATAAACGACAATAATTAAAACATCATAAAATAAACAATATCAAAAGCAATCAAAACCACTAAGTAGCCAAAGTTAGTTCAATTAATAATGGATCTGAGTGACTCACTTGTAAAAAATTGCATATTTAGTGATTCTTTTTGTTTTGTGAAAAGACTTTCTTTATTGCAAGATTATAATTTTCCAGCTGCAGTTTTATATCTAGCCTTTGAATGGAAGGTCTGTTTGTTGGTTTGGTTTGGTTTGTTTATTTGGTTTTCGTTTGTTTTAATATACAGTTATTTGCAGTTCTATGATGGTGCTAAATGGTGACTGGTCAGCTAAATTACATGAATCACATGAATCACACCAACTAAATAACTATTACAGTTCACTGAATGGTTTATCTGTACATAAATGTCTGGACTTCAAGATGATAGTAATGACAAAGCACAGTGGTACAGGTGAAATTTAGACCTTTTTCGTGTGACCTGTTCACCTTGACCTAAGAAATTCGAAGTGCATTTAAATTGAAAGACTAGTTGATTGTTTTTCATATTGACCTCAGTACAGTTTATCTTACACTCTACCACTCTATTTGCAGCAGCTTTTAGTGCATGTGGGTTTGATGACATTACTCAATTTTAGGCTTGACCAACTCTTTCCCATGTTTGTCATTTAGAAGCAGTCACTGAACATTGCAATGATTTCTGTTTATTGTCCTTTAGCAATAGGCCAAATTTTGTAGCATTGAAATGGCTTGGGAGATGTTAGTTTGGAGAAATGAGCTTGCTAGAAACCTTTTGTTTAGACTGTGCTAAAGCAGCTTTAGGAGGCTCAAAGACTCCAAGCTTTGAAATTCACTATGGATATGTAGCCTTTGTGTCAGGCATTACATCTACAATCTTCTCGGCAGAACATTAAAACCTGTCCTTGCTACAAAGGAATGATGGCTGGGGATAGTGAGGAAGGCCTGGGCATGTGGGAAGAAGATAAAACTGCAGGGGTTGGGAGGGTAGGATGCAAATCTGATGGGGCTGAGATAAGAAGGTGAGACAGAAGGGAGGATAGATCTGACCAAGAGAGTGAAGGAAACAGGTGAGTTACAAGACCAAGGCAAGGAGGGTTGGGAGGCCTCACGGAGAGCACAGTGATGAAGAATGGCAAATAGACTGTGAACGGGGAGGCTGGATACGGCGCAGGAAGAGCACAAGGCTCCGGGTCTAGGCATCAGAGGGGGCATGAGGCTTGTACATCCAGTGACATGAAGACTTGGTGGGAAAGCAGGTTAAAGTGGGGGTGAGAACCCAGATGAGTACATGACTGGCTTGGGAGCCAAGGGCAAGGAAGAGACAAGATCAGGCTTCCATGAATTGGTTTAACGAGAAAAGAAACAAAGCTTATGAGTACTAGTTGAGGAGTCTGAGCTGAATTGGCACACGCCCTTTCTGAGCCAGATAGCTTATGAACACATTTGAGCAGATATCTTGATCCCTGAATGTCACTGCTCTGCTCTGGAACCATCTGCCAGAATGGAGTATTGCATCCCGCTTCAGCATCTGCCCGCAAGGAGGACAGCAATCTACTAATGCAAAAAGCCACTCCATTAGCTCAGTGGCAAAATCTATGTGCTGGCAGTAAAGCTTTCAACTCTGCTGATGACCTGCATCTGTTTTAGAAAAATACAAAATAATGAAATTTATGTCTATGTATGTTTTATTTTCTTTTATCCTGCTTATTTATTTTTAAATAAATGTGGGAGTTTGCATGCACAAAATGATACTATTTTTTTAAACTGAACCCATGTTCTTCAAATAAGAAATATCAGGATTTAAACCTTTTTTATGTGGGATAAGCATTAGTATCAGTCCTATATTTATAAAATGAACATGGTAATACCATGTGCATTTAGGTGTCCTTTGTATGACTCACCATAAAGTCCTGGTCCTTTTTCATCTCTTCTTAGTACCTTTTTTCACTTCTGTATCTACCCTTGCATACTGCACCAACTGTGTGTCAGATTTGTATCCTTTCTCTCCCTTCTCCCCCATCTTCTGATTGGACAGCTTTATTCCTCATGCTTGGATGCCAGCAGTAGGGGCACCAACAGCACAGGAAAGACAATCCTGTGTGTTTTTATCACTCATGTCTAAATCAAAGCAGACATTACAGAGGAAAACCATACCTATGACCCTTGGCTTGAACACACTCCCTTGTTCTCTGTTTAGTAGTACAAGCAAAGCTTCCTCAAGCACAGGAGCTGTGAAAATCTCCAGCACATCCTGTGAAGACTCTTTGGGGAATTCAGCTGCTAAAATCAAAGCAGCCTATCATAGATATGCACAAACAGCAATTATTCAAAGGCTTTTAACTTGGCTACTTTTGGACTAATTCTCACACAGGGCAAAAGATACAGCCCTGATTCATTCCTTTCTCTTATGAGACAAATTTCTGGTCTTAGCCTAATGCTCAGTTTCAGGAGAGAATTCTGAAGAAAGAATTGTCATGAAGAGGATAATGTATTTTCTTATTAGCTTTTTTTTCTTGGAAATGACTGAAAAGCATTGCCTGAAATCTTCCAAGAAAAGATATAAATAACTGCACAGTAAAATTTCTGCCAAACAAGTTAAATTGGGTAAAGTTAGCAAACAGCTAAGTAGAAGGGCTCATAGGAGGGTGTGCAACTAGGAAATATTAATGAGTATAATAAACGGTAGCAGCTTGATCACCTGTTAGAGAAGTGCAGACATATCTATATGGATCAGAGGAGCACGATGGAGGGATTTCCAAACTGGCTCTGAACCAAGCTGGTAATTTCACCTGGTGCTATGCAAATGAATCACCTCTGGTCCTGGGCTCGGTGCTGTGTGCACACCGATGCTTTCAGCTACAAGCAGTGCCAGCCCAGTTATAATATGATGTAATGACAACTCAGGGATTTTAGTAAAGTCAGATGGGACACGTGGCAGACCTGAGAAATGAACCCAGTTTTCCTGAGTTCATTAATTGTGGAAGCTAAATCGGCTTCCTCCAGGGCAGAGATTAGAACAGTGTACTTGACACCATAGCAGATGAGCTTTCTTCTTAAAGTCCATTCTTGTCCAGCTGATGTGAACTCTTAACCTCCTTGGTACATAGATCTGCTCTTCTTCAGTGGGACATCACAAAAGGGTTGTAACAGGGTGGGGGCAATAAAAGGTACCTCCTGGACCTTGAACTGCTTTCACATATCTCTCAGCCCACCCAGAAGCTCTTTCAGGCAGACCACGGGGATATGTTAGCAAAGACCTGATGCCAAATAGTCTGCCTTTGTAGTGTCCTGGGAGGCAAGTGAGCCATAGTCTGCAAGCTCATGCTGTAGGAACCCCAGGCTCTTCCTTTAGTGTTGCCTTAATCTAATTTTCCTTTGTATTTAATAAAAATCTATGGGTCTTGGGGTTTTTATTTCCTTTCAAGAAGCAACAGAGAAAAGATCTCCTATTTGATCCTGCTGATGTGCGCTTTCCGACACCTGCCATCAGCACTGCTTGGACATGTCCCTTTTATTTGCCATTCTCTTTCAAGTGTCTAGGCGACTTTGATATATTTCTGTCTCTGTCTGTAATGGCAACAGGATAGAGTGTTATTCTCAACCTGGACTTTTCATGATGAGCCTTTTATTTCATTAAAGTCACATTCCTTTTCAGGAACTGTAGCCTGAATTGGAGTTATTTTGCTTGGACTAAGGATGAGTGTACCAAGGACAGCAATATAAAGTACAAGTATCTATAAATGTAGCTACGATTGGATTTTACCCAACCCCTTTAAAATTCATATATGATAATCAAAGTAGAGAGTGGGTAGGGAGCATTGCTTCCTCTTCAGTTTATTGCCCTCCTGTAAAATCTCAAAATAAGGATTGTAACCAGCAGAATTCCAGCATTTATATTTCATGAGAGAAATGTCCTTGTGTAAATATTGGTTTCTTTAATGCATACACTTCCACCTCTTTTTAAAAAACTCTCAACTCAAAAAGCATCTGACAGCATTACATGTCTCTTTCTGGAGGCAGCAATGAAAATGTGCTGATAATTTGAGCCCTGGGAAGAAGTCTGTTCCCCTGTGAATTTCACCACAGTCACACTGCTCTGCCATTGTATTAGATTACTACTGCAGTACGAGAATAACAGCTCTCTCTTCACTTTAATAGCACCTCTCTCAGATCACATCTTACTGTCGAATAATCACCCATTCCCAAATGGCTGGAAATTAATGATGGCTCAACCCATCAATGCTAGGCTTATGCCAGTTACACAGTCCAGATCCTGAAGAGCCTTTTTGCAGGGAATGGCTCTGGATAAACTCCTGCAGGCCTGCTTGGTTACTCTGAACCACTCTTTCTGTCTCCCTCCCATTGTGACTGGACACCTGTGGTTGAAAGGATTCTTCCAGTTTACATCAGTCTTTGGAATTAGAGCTAGAGATTGCAAAATGTATGAAATAGCATTTGTGAAGCATCAATCATGAGAGGAGAGATTTTTATTTCTTTCCCTGGAGACCCCTCAATCCTTTCCTTTCTTTCTCCAGATCTTCTAAAACATGCAGAAAAGTTTCCTATCCCAGGCAGTGCCTCTGAAAAAACATTAGAAACAGCTGCCCAGATATTGCTTCTTATGGTACTGAGGGATTTTGACAACCTGGAGAGCAACATGTGGATGTTTTCATTTTTTCTCACTCTAGTAAGGAATATAGACGGCTGAGGTCAGACACCAGGACCATCTGTTACTTATGGAAAATTGAGGCCTAAATTTCTGTACCTCAGCTCAGTTCAGAATTTTTTGACAAAAATCTCACGACTGTTTTTTGTATGGTCCCACTCATCACTTCCCACAATTAAAACTGTAACATCCAGACTCCCGTTCCTCTCCTTCTGTTAGTTCAGTCTTGGGACATGAACTTAGTTAACATTAGACTAAAAAAGCACTCTGATTGTTGAATAATTTACTGATTTGTTATTATTTACACTAAATATTCAGTGAAGTCTTCTGACTCTCCTCTCATGTTTTAGTCGCATCTTGGTAAAATCTTTTCTATAAATATGGTTTTAAGTTTGTATGAGAGGCAACATAATGAACACAGACTATGATAAAGAAGGGGTATTGTGGTAGAACACTTTTTATTTGATGCATTGCACTGAAAAACTACAAATTCAGCCTATCTTTACATGTTTCTGGAATTAAATGCCGAACCATAGTTTTTGTGCAGTAATTATATTGCATGTAGTTTTTGGTATAGTTTGTGTGAGATGTGAATATATGGACTATATATTTAGTGCAATTTTATCACTTATTTATCTATTTATCCTATGATGCTAATGAATTATACAAAGTCTTTTTTTCCAGCTTGGGAAAGATATAACATGGTCAGCTCACAAGACTTTGAAAATGACTCTTTGGCACCTGCCACAAAGCAATTTCAGATCTGTGTAAATGGTTCCTTCTACTCTGGAGATTAAGTACCAGATGCTGTTCTTTGCAAATAAAACCCAAGTAACAAGTTATCTGAACACACTGACTGCTGTGAGTGCAAGGGAACTTGAACTCTACTGTGCCTCTTTGACAATCAGAAATTAATTGCGTGGACTATACTCAGATGAAAAAAACACCTCAGAAAGTCTTTTCTGGACTGATTTTCCAAAGTGCAGTTTTGTCTATATTCAAACAATGTCTAAGCCTGTACTTGAAGCATTTTTTGCAAAAGTGTGTAACTCTCTTGGTTCAAAATAATGGAATTTCTCCCTTGTATTTTTCTCTCTTAAAATTATACTAAAGGAAGTGGATGATTTCAACTGAAGAAAGATTTTAGCACCTTAATCTGTATTTTCTCCAAACCCCGCAGAGTGTATGTCTGATACTTATTTTTACCAATATAAGAAAATAAAGACCAAAATTCTGAGAGCTTTCACTATGTCTGGTAACAAGACAAACTAGCTGGCTTCCTACGGTAATATTCATACTTCAGACAAGTCAATGCATGTTTGAACTGTTGTTCTAGTGGCACCTGTACTGAGATGTTATGCTTTGACTTTTGAACCGTTATTGTAGAACGAACATTGTGCAACTGGACTTCAGTCACATGCTCTGGAAATACATTTTATGCTGACCTGTGTTAGTAGGGAAACTCATGCTTTCTTGCCTGCCCTGTGAACTTGCACCTTGGGCCTTCTGTCATCCTGTCATTCTACGAAACAGAAATATTCTTCAGGTGCAGGACTTCAAGATTTCCCTGGTAGGTCTATCATGTAAGTGAGTCAGTTTTGTACTCTTTAAATGATTCCTACTTTTCCTTTTTTTGTTTTTCTCCCCCCTCCCCGCCCCAACCCCCATTTGTTCTGTCCATGCTTTTGAGAGCAGCTTAAAGTGAGGAAGGTTCTACCAGGTGGGAAGATACATCAAGCCCCTGCTACCTTGTGCATTGTCAGTAATTTTTTTCTGCCTCGAGCATCAGCAAAAGACTGCCCCAGTCCTGTGGAGAAAACTTAGTGAAGGGTTGATGTGTTTGCTCAGTCAGAGAAACAGGACTAAGTCGAAAACAATATTTTCTGGAAGATACTATCGGAGAATTGTGTGGTTGAGGATGAAAACATTAGAAAAAATAATAAAAATTAATAACAATGTAAATGTGGGAAAATTTTACTGGGAAAAAAAAAAGAAGAGAGGTGTTGGGGAAAGGGTGATTGTGAGGAGGATCTTGGATTAAAGGAGGATTGGGGCAAATGCAGAGTTAAGTCTCAGGACTGTCTCTGTGTCCTGTTGCTTGACACACTCACGAGCTATGCTTTATAACCACAGTCAGCACATCTTTCCTTACAGTGCCTTACTTTCCGCTTTGGTAATGTAGGGACAGAGGCTATTCCTTTTTTTCCTGCAGGGCAGTGAAGCAGTTCAGATGGAGGATGTTATGTGTCATGTATAATCACTAATATATTATTACCAGACAAGGAGGTAGGTCAAACAAAAAACCAAAAAAAGCTTGGTCTGCTCACTAGCATCCTTGAAAAATGTCATTTGAGCTACACAGAACCTGACAGCAGTGTCAGAAAATAACCTGTACACTGGTTCCCACTGTGCTAGAGAGAATGGCCAAACACATCACACAGGAGAAAGGTGGGCCAAGTACTTTTAATGGGGCAGGATGTTCCTTGCCTCAGGCCATCCAAGACTGGAAGAGGCACTCCCACCATGGCCTCTGCCTGCTGCAGCAGAAGCTTTCAGGGTTTGTAAGAGCCCCATACCAATCACTGAAGAATTTGCCCCAGGGTTTTTCTGAGCTGCTGCCCCACTGTCCCCCTTAAGTTCTGGTTGTGGAGAAGTAAGTCCAGAGCAATAATACTGAGGGAGCTCATGCAGTACAGTGAGACCATGACTACATAGTTGCCCAAGTGGTTTATACCAAGAGAATTGCAATTTCCACGGACCAGGATTGTGAAAAGGTGATTGTGTAGCAGTTTTTCCTCTGTTCATTAGTATTATCATAAGTATTTTGTCTAACTACTGCTTTGCCAAGGTAATAAGTTTGATGCCCTGACTTCCCCGAGACTCATAACAGACTTTCAGCCTTAGTTCACCCAGCAGTATAATGCCATGTTTTCTACCTCAAACCGGAGGAAGGAGGGAAGGTTTCAAAGGCTGGATGTAAATTGTGCCAACAGTGCAGTATACATAACCTTTTGCACAATGCTAGGTAATAGTTACTGTTGCACATGTCAATGTGTCAATGAAGGGGAAGGAATGATCACAGACCAGCCTTTTAGTGGCAGCCAGTCAGTGATTACTAGCTGGGCTGCAGCACTGCAGGTGTGTGGGAAAGTGCCTCGGCAAGAAATATGTGAAGTGCAGCATTGGATTCCTCTGTGCCAAAAGATGTGTAAATTGATACCAAGGTGTCTGTGCATCTTGTCAGTCAAGCAGAGCAAACTGGAGCATGAGGGCATAAAATCTGTGCATTTTGTGTTACAGCAAAACCCAATATAAACTATAATTTTCTCCTTGTCATTGTGCCCTCTAGGCAGCAAATATACTTTGCTCAAGTATCTGGATTTATCTATCTGTCACATTGTTTTCTTGTATACACAGTTCATGAAGGGCATTCTTTCACAAAGTCCCTACCTACTGGTAGACCAAGTGTGCTGAATAAACTGGGATTTGATAATTAGCTGACTGGATGATGCAGTGTCCAGCTATTTTCCTTGCTATCATCAAGAGATGGAACATCCTGATTCTATCCTCAGAGTTATACTGTGCACATTGCAATACATGGGGCTCGGTACAGCTTTAGCTTGCTTGACCTATCCTCCCCAGCTCATTCCTACGGCAGAACCGTGACTTGGCTGTTCAGTAGCACTGCCAAGAGCAGTGTTCCAAACACTGATCCAATACCAAAATTTTAGGTTTCCATTTGTATTTTAGATCAACCCTGTCTTCTTGGGATCTATCTGTACCTGATAGGACTAATCGCATTGTGTTTACACATATTTGAGTTTACTTTGGAACCAGCTTGTCTCAATACTAATAATGGGCCTTTCAAGGTAACAGAGAACTCAGGTTTGCTCAGCTCATGCAACTAAGCCAGCTGAGTGTCTCAGCGTTGCCAAGGAACTCCTTCACCCCTTCTTGCATTTCTTTCCTTTACCCCTTCCCCTGGGGTCCTATGTCCTCCCTGTTCTGGGTCGTCTTCTGCCTCAATTCCCTAGTAAGTTGAAAAGTATTCCTTCCTCTTCCTCTTCCTCTTCCTCTTCCTCTTCCTCTTCCTCTTCCTCTTCCTCTTCCTCTTCCTCTTCCTCTTCCTCTCCCTCTTCCTCTCCCTCTCCCTCTCCCTCTCCCTCTTCTTCTTCCTCTTCCTCTTCCTTCCCTACACATTTTTTTAAAACTTTTTTTTAATTGGCCTAAGTTTGTTTAGCATACTGTCTCATCATGAGGAGCAGGATCATGCTGAATCAGTTGGGAGCAGAGGGTGAAGAAGAAGAGCCTGGATCTTTCAAGCTGGTTTATCAGCACAGGGACTGCCGCTGCAGTTCCCAAGCAGGCTGGCCAGGATCCCCAGGGAACTGCTCAGGCAAGAAACACAGTGCAACCTCTGCTGCAGTGACTCCAACTCCTCACTGTACCCCAGACCAGTCCAGTTCCCAGCTCAGGCTGGGCGTTTAAAAAATGCCAACCTTGGAGTTGACTGTGGCTGCAGTGCAGATAACCTGCAGCATGGGTTTAGATTTGTTAACTTCAGTTGTCTGAAAATTAGTTGTCTAATCTAAACGTCTCACTTAGGCATGCTCTGCAAGTCAGAGGAGTGTGTGAGACAGCCCTTTAGTAGACAAACATTGATGACCAAAGTAAATAGGAAGAATCCCCCACTGGAGTGAGTTACCTCTCTCTGTTGACTATAGAGTGATCTTAGGTTAGTTTCCTGAGCAGCCAAAATTAGATGGGCTTAACCTTACCCTTAGAGATGTGAAATTTCATCAGAATCAAAGAAATCTGCATCTCATATTTGGTTGTAAAACTTGTCCTTAATATACGCATTGTAGCTGGAAATACATGAGCTGGAAATGCATGAGCATATTTACAGTCACTTCCATGTAGAATTGTGTCCCCAGAATGTGATTACAGTAGCAAACAGAAGGCAACAACAACAACAAAAAAATGCTCCTCCTGTTTACCTTATGGAGCTATAAATTATTTTAAAATGCTAAGGGATTGGTTTTTGTTGTTGTATTTGATACAATTTGACTAGGTTGTAAATGATACTGTTCTATTCTGAAAAATACAAGTTGTTTAATTTATCCTAGGCTCCTAAACATATTCTTTGCTACTGGGACCTAAAATTATTATTTTTAAAACCTTGTTAGTCCCAACCCCCCGATACTATTATTTTTCCTAAATCAATTTTTTTAAATTTTATTTGTGTAGAAAGCAAAACCAACTATGGTTCTCTCACTCATACAAGCTTATATTAAACTTCAGAACTGAGAGGCTATTAAAGATCTTGATTGTTTTTCAGCACTAAAGAAGTGTATAAAATGTTGGTTATTTTTTCCCTGAGGACTCTAATTAATTATACAAATGTTAATGAAAACAGAGAAATGAGGAGAGTATGTGTAAGTACTGAGACTTCCTATCCTTTTTCTTTCCAATTTTGAAACAGTCTTCAGTGAGTGAATGAATATTTCTTATCACTCCTGCATACTTTCTTTTTTTTCCTAGTGCCTTTAACATTAACATTTGTCTGTATTGTAGTGACATATTAAAGTGTGAGACTTCCTAATGTATATCTCTGTGGCTGGACTGTAAAACTGACATGAGGATGAGGTAAGATGAAGAAAAAAGGAGAGTGATGACATTTTAGCTTCTTTGAAGAATCTGAGCCAGTTTCTGAATTTAATATTGGGATCTGGGGTGGGGATGTAGAGAGTTTAAGAAGGCACAGATCCTTTGTTACAGTTCAGATTAGGAAAAAAATGTAATTGTACCCAAGATTTTTAAACATAGTGAATGGAACCCTTCAGTTATTACCCTTATTAGACTTTAAAAATTACCCTTATTAAGACTTACTTTAATGTTTAATATTTATTATTTTAATACTTTTCACTACATTAGTTTATTATTTATCCATTTATTATATTACAAAATGTATTATTTAATTATTTACTGCTGCTATTAATATGATATTATTTAAATTTAAGGTCTCTTACATGCAAACAGTGAAGTTTTAAGGTTAAAATCAACTACCTTTTAAGGACTTCAGTGGAATGTAATTAATAGCCTGCTGAAGGTATGCTTCTTTGTGATGATAACTGTTTCATCGAGAAGTGAGGACAGATCTAGCTGCCTTTAATCTGTGTAACTCCTCTTAGTGCCAAGTCTAATGATCTTCAAAGGAAGAGCAAAAGAGAATGATAGACAGTGTGTCTTCATGTTAACTCTCTCCATTGCAAATCTAGGTGCATTTACAATGAGGCTGCTTCTCAAATGTGGTACTATTCCCTTGTTCTCCCCAAATGTATTGCTCTTTTTGCATCTCTGAGGGCAGAGGGATTTGCCTTGGGGTCTTTGTTTGCATAACACATTCCCTGTGTGTTTATTAACATACTGTTAAACTATGTTCTCAGCATGAGCAGGCATCCTCTCGGGCCATTGCCTGGGTCTGGGCATGCTCGTGGGAGAGATAATCACTGGAACTGAGCTGACTCCTCACAGGGAATGTGACTCCACTCACAGCAAGAGAGCAAATAGGAAATGACTTGGGGTGAGTTTCACTAAGCCGGAAAAATGAATTAGACACACTCCTCAACAGAATCTGAAAACATTACATACAGTGTAAAGAGAAAAGGTTAGAGCAAGAGGTTGCTTACCATTTGCACTTTGGAATTGAAATGCATTTATGGGAACATTATATCTCCTTATGAAGTGAGATTTGTCTTTCAATTGTGTTACCCAGGAAAGAACCCATTCACTGAGCAATGCCTTCATTCTTTATATACAGTTCAAGTTTTGAGAGAAGTAGGTCGGGTCAGAGGTAAATCTCAACATTTGCCTGTGAAAAACTAAAAAGAAATAAATTTGGAAGTAAAATTGTGGAAATCACTATGACCTTTGGGATGCCATCCTTTATAATACACACTAAAAATATTGGGCTGCTCAGGCTTACATCAAGTTTACAGGAACATAAATTGCCACAATTGAGCTGCAAGCTTTATGTTCTTAAATCACATCATTATTCTTTGGGATATTGGAAGGGAAGGTAGAAAATAGCAGATTTCCATCCATCTCAAGAAATAATAACAGTCTTAGTGATTGCCTTCAGTATTTTGTTGCAGTATATTAGGTCATTTTTAACACCCTTATTTTAAAGAAAATCTCTTTTAGAAAACATCTGCTATTCAGGATAAATCATGACACTGACAATTTATCTGTCTGATAAGGTGAACGTAGTACCTTACTTTATTTTTGTCTCAATTGTAACACACAAAAGCACAGACAGTGGTGGTAAAACTAGAGAAGCCCATAGAGCTATGGAATTATGTGAGTTTAAACCAATTGAGAATCTGATCAAATCAAATCATAATACCAACGCTAACATTTGGTTTAAAATAAAAATGAGGAAAACTTTAATGAGGTGAAAATAAAAACAGATGTAGGAGTCAAACAAGAGGAAGGAAAAAAAATATGTAGTAGCGTTACAAAGGTCCTGTAGAGCTTTTAAGAACCTTGCCATCTTAACACAGTCACTGATTTAAAATAGACCAATCAGCTCCAGGATCATGTGAAGGAATGGTCCTTGCCAATTAATTTTTAATGCTGTGATGACTGATTATGAACATTTTTAATTTTTGGAGCAGGGAGGAAAGAGTATAAAGAAAAAGGAAACTTCGTACAATATGTGATAATAAAAATCTTGAGATTATACTTGCTAGGTTACCATTAAACTAAATTGAAAGTACCAAAACCAAGTACTGCTAGGAATTCCTAATGTATGAGGGCTCTGCACCCCTTGGGCATTGGATTTAAGTAAGGACTAAGTGGTACCAGCGGCTTTCATGCCCAAGTGCTTGTGGGGATTCAATCTTTAATGAGCCAGAGAGCACAGAGGCTCCTCCTGAGAAGTGCAGGCTTGGGTTTGTGCTCCTTGCTGTGAGTAAGTTGTTTTTTTCACCCTATTCAGCGAGATGCATTTGCTAATTCAATAAGAGAAAGGAAGTGCAAGATGCTAATAAATAATGTCTCATAGATAGGAAAAGATAATCCAAACAATAGAAAATGTAGAAGGAAAGCATATGTTCCCTCGGGGAGAATTTATTGAAAGCTGAGGTGTAACAATAAGAAGCTACATTCACAAATCTCTAAAGACAGCTTTGCACTGCTTCAGCAATGCAGAGCATCTTAAATCCAGCTTAAATTTCTAGTGGAGTATGCTTCTGTGTAACTGACTCCTCTGGCTTCATAAGGCTTTCCTAAGGTATAGGATGAGGGGAGAGCTGTGGCCCAAGTGACCTGTTCCCTCATGATTCATTCAGGTGGTTTTGAAGCCTCCCCTTGAGTTACCTCAAGCCCAGTTCAGATGCGGCCCAGGGGTACAGACCAAAGTTTGTTATTGTTATTGTCTGTGTTCTCTTGATGAGAAAAAGGAGAGAAGTGAAACTCCAAATAAATTGGCCATGCATAAAAAACAGGTTGATACAAATCAAGTTAGTTTCTGGTACTGATTTTGCTTTGACTACATATCTTTTTTCTGAATAATCATCTCTAAAGTGTTGCTCAAAGTACACATGAGTCAGACTGTCTGCACAAATAAAGTTTGTGCTAGATAATATCTAGATGCAGAGTTTGCCCTCACTTCATATGAAGAATTTGTGCCCTGTGCTACTACAATGGCTAAATACCTTGTAGTCTTTAGCATGTTTTTCTGCATGGCATTGGCTGTGACATGACCATGGTAACACATAACAAGTTGTGACACTGTCTATGGATATAAGAGAAGGTCAGTAGAGATTAGAATTCTGATCAGACACGTTAGAACCAGTGCTTTGAAGTAAGGTGATGCATTGCCTTGTTTTTAGATATTGAGTGCCTACAACACCAGAAATCTTTTAGGTGTATATAACCTGTAAAAGGCACATGGTAAGTAAAGCCCTTCTAATGGGATCCAAAACCCCCTGTGTATATGCAGAAGTAATCTGCTCATAGGCAGTAACAAGAAGCACATGGGCAAGTACTGTACCAGAAATTTTTGACAGGCTCTCATAGTTGAGATTCTTTCTGCCTGGAGCTTCTTCTCTTCTGCTTGTTTTCTGTTCTTTCTTAGCTTAAGGAGTGTGGTTTTTGCTTCTCACGGTATTGCTAGAAAAGGACAAAAAAAAAGAGAGAAATTGGTGGTGGTGAAGAGTTCTCTTCCTAATTCTTAAGCTCAGTGCTTACAGGTAGCAAGAGAGAGATTGAACTTTTTTGCTGAAAAGGATTCAAAGCCTATCTCCCAAGAGACTGACTTCGCTACAAAAATCAAATTAACTTTGGGGAACTATCTATTTCTCCAATGTTTCATTGTTGTGCAGAGGGAAAAAGGAGTAGGACACTAGCTAATTGTTTAGCTGTGGCTGCAGTTTCTCTCTAGTTTGGATAATAAAGTATACAGAAGCAATTTTATAAGTAAGAACTGGACTCCACATCTCCCTGCTCCTGGTTGAGCAACTGGATTATGTGTGAGGGAAGCAGTGGAGAGGAAGAAAAAGAATGTTCAGGATGCCAACTGAAGGTTTAAAATGTGTCTCTTAACTCACTCTTCCATAAGGCTAAGGGATTAGTTTACCATATGAAAGTTTGTGGTGGCTTGAACCCGGTTCTCCAAGGTCTAGGCTGACAGTTTAACTACTACCTCTGTCCTTCCTATGTGTATGTATTCACTCTTCCCTTTTTCAGTTGTTGATCTAAATTACAAATACAGGGTTTCTCTAAATAGTAGAAGGACTACATGTGTTAGACTTTTGTACTGCACTATGGTTTTTTACAGTAATAAAATCTCAGACAAACAATCACCAATTTCTATTTTTGCAAACTAACTCAAACTGATAATACACAAATGAGAATCTTTCAAATCTGTGGTATGACTAAACTAGATATAATCAACTTTGGGTATCTTTACAGTCAGATATCTTTGCTAAAGACAAATCCTAGCAAGAGGAAGGTATGTAGGTGTGTACTTCTACCCACACAGATATCTCTTACAAAGGGGCAAGTTGCTTTGTACCAGTTCATAAAGGGGAAGCATCTTTTTGTGTTTATCATTAACAGCAATCATTCCATCTCAGATTACTGAGTTTGAAACACAGGAGTTGTATCTCTATAGAAAGAATAACTGTAGACAAACTGAGGTGAAAAAAAGAATGAAGTAACATTTTTATGACACACATTTACTTTGGGA
The DNA here is from genome assembly GCA_013397135.1 of Pachyramphus minor. Classification (NCBI taxonomy): domain Eukaryota; kingdom Metazoa; phylum Chordata; class Aves; order Passeriformes; family Tyrannidae; genus Pachyramphus; species Pachyramphus minor. The sequence continues at coordinate 405,242 of VYXB01008722.1, forward strand.
GTCTGTATGCTGGAAGAAACTGAAAAACTGTTATAAAGGAAAAAATCCCTTTAATTTCTGTTTATTTCCATTTGCAAGGTCTAGTGAGATGTTTTGTGTGTGGGATTTTTTTTTGTTTGTTTGGTTGGTTTTTTTGAATGAAGCTGAAACGAACAGTGTTCATTACTTGCTTTGCAATAGCTATATCTGCACTGTTCCTTGCTTGCTTCCCTGTTGTATAGGTGTTACTTACCTGAATTTGCAGAGCTGGCAAAAACTGTTATATTTTGAGAACTGTAGCTAACGAGTGAGGAAGAGGTAGGGGGAGGAAGAGAGGGAAAGAGTTGTTTTGTTTATTTTTTGGTTAAATTTCTGATGTCACACTGAATAATTTAAAACTGCATTTTCAGTATGAGCAGTAGCTGCAAAAAGCCCCATTTTGAGGGTTTGTGTGTTATCACAATAATTTCTATATTGACTCTATGTACTACTCGAGCAAAATCGATGTGTACATACAATTTAAAATATTGATTAACCTTGTAACTATATCCTGGCATCTGAGGTTCAGACTGGTGGATTATTTTTCCTCTATTACCACCAGCAGTAATGGTTTTGTAGATTAGCAGTTGATTCAAATATACCAAATCCAGAACTATCTACATCTGTAAGTGACTAACTGAAATTGAACTCTGTAATGTTTGTGACTATTTACACTGTCTTAGCTTGATTGCCCCTGTAGCACTACTGGGTATTTAAAAAAAAAAATTAAATAGTAGAGCATAGCAACACAAATCAGAAGACAGAAATTACCTCAGTGAGAGGCAGTTAGCAGATAAATGCTAAAATAATTTGGGAAAAGAAATTGTAGGGTGTTGTGACTCACTTCATTTCTTTTTCTTTTGAAGTCATTTGCAATTAGACTATTTACAGATAAGTTTGCATATGAAGTTCAGGCACCTAAAGACCAGCTGCCAATATGGCCCTTCTAATTTACGAATGCAGAATATTTCCTCCGTCCAGTTCCTGTGTTTCTGAAGGAAGCTGCATCTTGTCTACAGCAGTATCTCTTCAACACTGTCAGGAATTTTTTCTAAAAACATAATATGATTTTTAGTTTAAAGTATGGTCATTTATTAGTTTAAGGTATTTATTCATCATTGTTTATTCTGAAGAACAGTGGATAGAGCACTTTGCTACTACGTTAGCTCTTTCTTTAAGGAATTACGCCTGCCTGACAAGACCTCTGCTCTGGCATGTGAAGGGACACAAGAAAATGTGCTCACTTATATTTTTAATTCTCTTAATCATATGTTGTTTCAAAAAAAACCCCAACAAACCAGCCCTTGTGTAACCAAAGGAGAACCACAAGTTATCTTTAGTTAATAGGCTACATACAGAAATAGGGAAATAAAAAAGTAAGCAAAAAACCCTATTCTGTGATTAGCATGATAAATAGCTAACCAATTAACATTATATATGTATGAATATAATACATTAATATTAAATGATACCTGATTTGAACACCACTATCTAACTGTACAAATTGATTTTCTTGGTTTTTCAGGCTTACCTCTAAACTGAGACCTTCAGTATTAAACATAAAACTCATCCTGTCAGTTATGTGCTCCTGACATTGACCATGCTGGGAGAATCTGAATTCTCAAGTCCCAGTACCTCTAACATTCATATTGATCATGTGCAAGTGTTTGCTCAGCGTAGAGTTTTCTGAAGTGTTCTTGAGGAGGAGAGTTCAAGTGTGCTTACCTCAAGGTCTCCTCTACGTAAACTAGAAAGGTCTGTCAGAGACAAGGCTGAGAGAAAAACAGCCCAATTCTGGGCAGCAACTGTCACTGGGCAGGTTCTTTTAATGCTTCAGTCTCTTAATATTTCAGTGTAGATATAGCCTTTGACTCCCAAAAGCCACTAGTCCTCATTGCATTCCTGTACCAGTCCACAGTGCATTCCTGAGGTGTGATTTTTCTTTTCGCCCTTCCTCCCCACCCCCATTCTGTTTGAGGGGAAGAGTTCAGGCAGTCTCTGTAAACACTGTTTTTCTAACTCTTTGCTTTTATACTGCAAAATCATTAATGCTTCTTGTTATATTTTCACTAGACAACTGGCATTGTCTAGCAATGTCTGTAGAATAGTTGTTCTTTATCCTAAACAACTTGTTCCTGTCTGTTCTCCAAACAACTTCATATTTGTTTGACAGCTTGCCATTTATTTTTCAGATAGTGGAAATGTCATCTTCTTTTCTAGCAGCCTGGTTTACCTGCTCATGGTTTTGACACTCTTCATTGACATGGCTTTTGGGTATTTGAGAATTTCCATGATGTACCTATACAGTAAGGTCTTCTACATTGGCAGCAGTGTCCTGCCACAGTGCAGAAGCCCAAATAGATTTACTTCTATGATGCCTGTTGATCTGTTTCTCTTGCTTTAGCACCCCCACAACCATTTGCTACAAACCAAGAGTCAGTATAGCATTGGTCACTTTTCTCATTCAGTAATATTTGGAACTCACTGGATTGTTTTATTTCTGAAACCTGACTTGATTTACCTCTTTCTTCAACAGTTTTTGAGATATGTTATATGGGACTCCACAGAGCAGTTTTCCACTTCTGATGCTTTTCCATAATATGATGGGACATATCAGTAAACAGAGCATATTGATTCCCATTTTCTGTGAATTTATTATACAGTGGGGCCTTTTTTGGCATGAGTCGGCTCTTTTGGCGTGGTATCAAAAATATCTGCCTTCTGCTCAGTCTGAGACCTCTTCTTGGATTTTTGGGTGGTTGGGGTTCCTCAGTCAAACCCATCAGTGCAAACAACTTACCCCAAGTAGTATTGGTTGCATTGGAAAAGCAAAAAGCAGACATTACTGAGTCCTGAAATTTTGTGTACATCAGTAAGGGGAGCAGGTAAGGGAACAAGAAAACCAGTGCTGAGAATGAGAATATCAACATTGGCCAGCAACAGCAAATAGTAACCTGACAAGCAACAGCCAAACAGGTGTAACAACTGTGAATTTAGTCTAGCACATTCTGATAAAATATATAGTTATCTTGAGCTCCACATGGCGTACCTGAAAGGGACTGTATTGAGTTGGCTCCAGCTGATAGGTTAAGTCCCCAACCAGTGTCTTTTCCCCCAGCTCCTCTGCACTGGGGGAAGAAGGAGAGAATTGTATAGGCAGAAAAAGCCCCTCATGGTTCAAGTTAAAACCAGTTTAATAAGTGTGTGTGCGTGTGTGTGCAAGTGTGTGTAAATAAAAATAAACATGTGATGCAGAAGCAGTCACTCACCACCAGCAGGTCAATAACTAGAGGGACTCCAAGCAATGGCAGCTTGGAAACACACCTTAGCATGACACTGTATGGTATAGAATATCCCACTAGACAAACTGAATCAACTGTGCTGGCAGCATCCCATCCAAACCTTTTAACCATCCCTAACATAATTGCTGAGGATGACAGGGTGGGAAAAGAGAAGATCTAATGTGCAAGACTTTTGAGTGATAGCTAAAGCACTAGTGTATTATCAACACTGGTCTGGCCGCAGGTCCAAAGCACAGCACCATGCAGACTGCTATGAGGAAGGTTAAGTCCATCCCAGCCAGACACATTGCTAACTAGTAATGTCTTGTAGAATAACTGCTCTTTATTCTGAATGCTTGTTTATTCTAATCTCTTCTCAAAATGCTACCACCTCATCTGACCACTTGTCTTTTGTTTTTCAAACTGTCAAAATGTTTATGGTAAAAATAAACTCCTGTAGAGGTGAACTTTTTTCCTTTTTAGCAAGAAGCTGACAGCAGATTTGTGTGATACATGTGGAAAAAATTTAGATCAAACTATGCATTTATTGTATGATGTGGTTAGAAGTTTCAGCTGCAGACCATGACTGTTGTGTGAGGTTCTGTACAAATATGGGATCAAAATAAGGCTTCTGCCATGAGAAGAGTCACAATTTCCATACCAGAATTGATGACAAAGCTGTCTGAATCCAAGCAAATAGTGAGACATCAGTGTGATAGGCAGATCTCATAGATCTCGTCATCACCATTGCAGTACTGCTGTTAGTAAGCATTCCTCCAAAAATAGGACAAATTTAATTACAGAGAGCAGAATTTTTTTTTCCTCTGGATTTGTGCTGAAACAGGGATGGAGAACTCAGCTTTGCTCAGTGGTCAAGAGATGGCTTGATTCTGAATATGCTTGTGGAGGGAGGAGAAGCTGTTCCTTTAGAAGACCTAAAAACATGATTCACTTCTTGTGTGGTACTGAGTGCACTTTAGCTTCCAAGCCTTTCTCTGAACAAGTGAGGACATGGCCACTTGGCACCTTTCAGGCAGTCCTTAAAAGTGGTAGAATCATGATCCTTCCAAAAAGTTGTGAGTGCTGTAGTAGAAGTCTGAATTTCCCCTGTCATCAAATTCTATTTCTAGCTTAGCAAAACAAAAATCCTTCTTTACTGGGGATATGCAGATTACATGTATCATCTACTTTGTCTTTAGACACAATTTGCAAACTGGTACATGGGGTTTTAAGTCCCTGATGATCACTTTGGAAGCAAGTCTCCGAATACAACACTGGAATGGAAATCCAAACCTTTTGAGGAGGGGCTTGTTTTGTACTGATAAATTCCTACTTATTTTTCTGTAGAAGTATCTTTGCCTTTAAACAGAAACATTTGAAATCCAAGAATGATTTCAGAGGGAAAAGGCCTTTTTTTTTTTAAGTGCCATGTGAGCAGATCTATTAACCCCAAAATAAATAATTACAAGGTGCTTCTCTGCCTTGAATTCCTCTGATATTTTGACTATTTTTTAGTATATTTTTTAAATCAAGATGTAAATATAACCTCTCTGAACTTGACGGCAAATACTTATCTCCAGCTAAAAAAGAAAGATATCAGAAAAAGAAGTGTTTTTTGATGGGCATTAAAAGCTTGGTTGTTCTTTCTCTTGTGAAATATTATGACATTCTCATAAAACCCCTTTTCATTTTAATGCCAAAGCAATGCTCCTGTTAATAATGTAATGCTGATGGCACCAGCCACCTCTAGTCATGAGAGAAATGAGCTGGCCAAAGCAATATTCTACTTGAGGGATCTGTCCAAGCAAATGTACCCCTCACCCCTCCACACTAGAAGCTGCTGAAGAGAAGAGGTATGATGATACCTTAATATAATGAACAGCCACCATGTGTTTTTTGTTGGTTTTTTTTTTTCCTTCTGTGAGTGAAATAAAATAATTTGATTTGTAAAAGATTTGTAAAGCATACCTTGGTTACTTTAGTAAAAGTGATCTATTTATTACAAGAATTTTTGGCACGCTGGGACCAGAAGTATGTGCAGCAATAAATATGTGATAGATTAAGATAACATACTATATTGAAGTCATCCTTGTGTGTGGGTCTAGACAGGAAGATGCTCTGAGATGCCTTTGCATCCTTTGTTTCCGTCCTCTTGTGTTAGTGTGAATCTTCCAGGCCACTTTTCACCATGTCAGAAGTAGCTGTTTGTCTTTTATGCTTCACAGTGAAAATGTGTAACTTGCTTTCAATTGCTACCTTAACCCCACAGTGAACTATAGAGATGAGCCAACAATGCTGAGTTGGAAAGAATGGAGTTTTCACAGAATCAGCTACTTCCCTTAGTCTACTCTTCACCTCTTAGAGCTGAATTCAGGAATGAGGGTGCTGCTTAGCACGCATAGTTCACAAAACACTACTAGAAGGTAAATAGACAGAAGGCTCTCTATGGCTGCTCATAGTTGCTGGGTTAAATTTCTGCTCTGCTAGCTGACCCCAGCAGGCAGTGCTGCCATGTGTCACACCAGGTGTGTGAGAAAAGGGACCCTGTGCAACAAGAGTGGAGGCCAGCTCTGCAGGTAATCCAGCATCAGTTACATGGGCTGTTATTCTGGGAACTGAGAAGGAGTATTTGGGGGTGTTGGAGGAGAAACTTGACATGAGCCACCAATGTGCCGTATCAGAAAGCCAATCAAAAGAAGCAAGGCCAGCAGATAGAGGGAGGGGATTCTACCCCTCCACACCACTCTTGTGGAACCCCACCAGGAGTACTGCATCCAATTCTGGGGCCCCCCAACATAAGAAGGGCATGAACCTGTTGGAGCAAGTCCAGAGGAGGGCCATAAAGAAAACTTGAGAGACTTTTTACGAGGGTATATAGTGATAGAACAAGTGGGAATGGCTTTAAACTGAAAAAAAAGTAGGTTTAGATTAGATATTAGGAAGAAATTCTGAGCTTTGAGGGCAGAGAGACACTGGAACAGGTTGTTCAGAAAAGCTGTAGGTGCTACATCCTCTGTAAGTGTTCAAAGCCAGGTAGGATGGAGCTTTGAACAACCTGATTTAGTGAAAGGTGTCCCTGCCTCTGACATCATAGAACCATAGAATTGTTTGGATTGGAAGGAACCTTGAAGATCATCTAATTCCAACAATTCTGTGATTTTCTTGGCTATGGTGACAGCTGAAAGTAAGCAGGTATGGTGGACATGAAGATCAGCCAAGAGTTTCATTTGTGGGGTGTGTGCAGGCTCAAGCAAGAAGTGCCTGAGCTGCTGTGTGAGCTTAGAGGTTGAAGTGTCAGAAGAACTCATTCGAGTAGAAGACAGGAGAGGATACAAGTGCCAGTAGGAAATTTTTGTAAGGGAAGGAAGCTTTGCTGCATGATCTCGTTCTTTAACACAATGAAGGGAAATGAAAATCAGGGGAATGTGCATTAATCAATGAGTGAAATGTGTGTTATGTACTAGTTGGGAAATGTGATGTTTTGTGTGTCAGTCTGCTTGTGCAGTGCTCAGAACAGGTGTCTTAAAGCTATGTGTTGGTGTTGAAAGGACTTCTCAACTGTGTTAATAAGGAACTTCCATGGGTTAAAATAATACAGTGGTCTGTGGATTTAATCACAAATTTATGATAGTTGTACTTTGCTAGCTCTTTAGGGAAACACCTATAGGTCCTGTGGCCATTTCATATTTCTTAATGCAGACCTAGCTAACATACAAACAAGTGCTGAAAATTGTTGGCCTATTGAATTAATTGGCAGAAATCATCTTGCAGCTCTAATTCTCTGAGGGACATTTGAAAAACCTCAACAGCATATACTACAGCTGCTGGCTTTTCCCCTATGGTGTGCAGGGGGGCATTGAAGCATCTTCATGGGAAAATCTTATTAGCAATGTGATCACTTAATTATGGAGTGAATGATCTATTCTTTCTCTATTTTTTTTTTTTTTTTTTTTTAAAGATGGATGACACTGCCTTCAGTCTCAGTCTTCAGATAGTGTGAATTGGTCCACAGCTGTCCATACAACTGAGCTGGTTAATTTTCACCAGCAGAGACTCCAACTTCCCGAGTGCTAGAGCTTTGGTGGGGGACAGGGCAATAGTGCCTGAACTTTTGGGAGAATAGTTAAGACTTGGTCTTGGATCACTGGATTCAGAGAGAGTTTTGTCATTTGACTTCAATCAGATCAGGTTCAGAAGCTCTGTACAAGATCATCCAGAAATTGTAACTTTTGGTCTGTCAGGATAAGTAGGAAGAGTTCTTCTGCAATATTGCATATTGGTATCAATAATAAAATTTTAAAAAAAATTAGAGATATTTGAAACGAAGTTCAGACCCTTTGCTTAGAAAATTAGAAAAATGGAAATACACATTTTTGTTTGCTGGTTTTTGCATGGTATCAGTTGCTGCAACTGTGATAAATTCAGAAGCAAAACCTGAAATTATGATTTGCTTATTAATATTGTATTTCTTTGGCACTCAGAGAAAGCTATCACATAGGGTCCTGTACAAAAACATATTTTAAAATATTTCTTTGCCCTGTACAGCTCTCAGATTGAACCCATCCCCCTACCACCTGCCAAGCCCCATAAAACTGATCACCTCAAAAAACCCTCACCAAACCCCCAAAGAAACAGAAGTAAAAACCAACAAACCCATCCAGCTTATGAAAATCTAAATCCAAATCTTGGAATCTTTCTGCTTTTATAGTTGCTGTACTAGGATAAAGTTAAGTTTTTACACTTATATCAGTGTTGGTTCAAATACTTGGATTATTAAAGAGCTGCAGTCCTTTTAAGAGCTGGTGGTGTGGTGTGGACTGCCCCGTACATCTGATCTCATCTTATTCTCTTTAGGAAGGAAGGAATGGAGGAACAGGAGAGAGAAGGGACAATGTCTCTATCTGCTTCAAGGGATAGAAATGTTTGCTCTTTCAAGTAAACATTTTAAGTAAACATTTCAAAACGTGTTTTGCCCACGAGTACTGCTTGTCCTCTTTGGGCTGCTTATGTTCTCCGGCTGGAAACTTGAAGTCATTTTGCGTGTGGTTCTCCACTTTACTTTTTAGACACATTTCATGGTTTCTGATTATTAGACGGAATGAAAATGAATTACTCTTTATTGATCACTGTGGCTGTGGCACTATATTAAGGTATGACTGTGTCCTCAAGAGTAAGGACTATTTGCCTATCTTGCATTCTTAAAATGGGTGTTGCCCCATAGGCTTTATGGGAAGTAGGGTTTGAGCTTAAGACTATTGACTGTAGGTAGAATCACTTCAGAGATAATGGTTGTATTATTAGTGTAATAACAGAGGTAAAACTGGGTAAAGAAAATGAGCGGGGACTTAATACTGTATTTAGTGAAGAGTAAGCAGAATCAAGCAGAGGCTTGACAATATTGTTGAATGATATTATTAAATTTGTAATGAAAAGTCTTAGAAAATATATTAGCTGACATGGCCAAGGACAGTCTCTGTAGAATTTGAAAGCAGAGGAGGGAGCTTGGTGATTCTTGGAACAACCAAAAGCAATGTTGAGTTAGGGGACTGGGAAATGTTTTTTAAAATTAGAGAGACCTGTAGGAAGGCCAGAAAATTGATCATGCAGGATTTTAATTACCAAGATATCGATTAAGATAATAACTATGCACAAATTAAGAAAGGGTACATAGTGCAGGACTGCTTCCTTAAGCTGTTTGTGAGCTTGCCCAGTCACACACTCTCTTGGATTCAGCCCCGGGGAACTGAGCCAACTCTGGCAAATGAGGTGGAGAGGATCTGTGGAGCACCCTGGTCTTGGGCTGGGAAGGTTGAGGAGTGCTTCAGGAAGAAGGACAGAAGTTTTTTGGTTTGTTTTTTTGAGGTTAGTAAAGGGTAATTTTGAGGAAATGTGTCTAAGGAATTTCTTCTGATTGTGAAAATCTCCATCTGTACAACCGAAAAATAACTGTGTTTTCCTTAGAGAGAATGTAATTAAAATGTGTCCAGGTAAAGTCTACATCAGCTAAAGGCTGGTGGGGATAAAGTCAGTATGAAATTAGCATAAAGTATTGAGCAACGACTTTCTTAAGCTGCAGTATAATCAGTGCGGTAAGGAGCAGGACGGGGTGACACACAGAAATGAAAAAGACTATAAAGTTAAATTTCTTTTCAATTTATCAGAATATTTTTTTGGCATGCTATTTCCCCATTAGCCATTCCCTTTTCTAGATCATACTTTTAGAGCTACAAATGTTTTGTCTTTAACAGGACATGTGAAGAGAGTTATAAGAGGATATGTTGAGGATATGTAATGGAGTATTATAGGTTGTGCTTTATAGGATTTATGGATATCTTTTTTTCATGAAAACCCTTTGCTTTCTTTTTTCTGACTTTCACAATGGTCTAGAGTAGAGGTGTTGGAGCAGTGAGGTGAATTATAGAGAAACAGTCTTAGTTCTGCCCACTAGAAATAATAACTAGCCAGGCTTGAAGTGAGGAAGCAAACCATGTCTTTTCAGCAGAAAAACTATCCTACTTCTTAAGGAGAATACAAAGAATTCCTACTCACAACAGGTCCTGGAGGAAAGAAGTTACATTCTCAGGCACAAGGGAGTAGTAATCTTATTAGAGGCATTTGTTTGGGGGGAGAGAAAAAGCCAAAATCATCACTTTTATTCCCCCCATATTCATAGTGCAGTAAGGGCCAGAGAAAGCACTTCCAAGAAAAATGAATCAGATTAGAAAAAAAGCTAGGATAGAACTCTTCAGTAATGTTTTTATTATCTATTTTCCATAATGAAAGAATGGAAATAAGCTTTATTTAGAAAATAATTTTCTTAATTTGCTGGAATAATCAGATAATTTGCAGTAAAGCAAATGGCCTGCTTCAAATAAACCCCAACTATTCAATATAACCAACATACAATCCCATGTTTAGTAAGAAACAAAATTAGAATTATTGATGTCTTGGTTCCAGCATTTTTTTATTTGTTTTCAATAAATGAATTAGGTCATCTAATGAGTCAAATATGATGAATGAGAAAATGCAAGGTAGGAGCCATGCATTATATTTAAAAAATACTATTTAGCTTAGTTGATTTTTAAGGAAAAGAAAATGGGGATTTCTATGTAGCACCCATATTAAAGAAAGAACCTTAATATAAATTAAATATCTTTTAAAAGGATATGCTTTTGTTGTAATTGTCAAATAACCTGGTCAATGTAAAAGCAATCTACCAAATGGTGGCTGTGGGGTGAGGTGGAGATCAGGGAGGAAGACTTCCCTCTCAAATGCTGTGGAAGATGTCATTTTAGTTCCATCATCTTCTGAATGGACATTTGGCATACATTTCATAAAGTGCTCCCATTATTATGTTCCCATATGGCTGCTCTTACTCTCCTACCAAAGCTGTCTCAATTTACATAACATACTTTATCCCCTCATTGGATTGCTGGTGAACCCTGAGAGTGTTCTCTCCTGTGAGAATAGCTGGGTGCTCTGCACAACCACATACTCAAACCCCTTCCGTCATGTTTTACTCCTGAGCACAGGCATGTGGACAAAACACCTCACCCTCATACTCCACGACACAACTTTCTGCATTAATCTGGTCCAATGCACCCTCTGTACAGAAGACCAGTGAAGTATGTTTCTACAAATATATCTGTTCCTTCTTTCCAAAACTGAGCACCTCAGGCTGGGTCACCACCTGCCTCCCATAAGCAGAGATTAAAGAAGTTTGCAGAGGAGCAGGAAAGGATATCTTTCTGTGCTTTCCTTGACTGGCAGTAGTGGCGTGCACCCTGTTGTCTTGAGCTCTTCATTTGGCTCATGCTGTGGGTGAGTTCAAGCTGGCCAAACTGAGCATCCTTTCTTTTTGTTGCCCAGGTGATATAAAACAAAACCTTAAAAGGTAGATGTTATTTCTTAGTGATCCTAATAGAACCTTCTTCCTCTGTATGCCTTCTGATTACATAAGTGGCTGGAGTTACCCCTCTATGTTTCATACTCTCCTTTCCCCACACTTGCAAGTTCATGTGTTTCCCTAAGCTTCCAGCTCCTGGTGAAGAACAGATATGCTGGGGCTACCCAGCAACCCACGTGGGGCTACCTTCGCTTACATCTTCAGTACAAGATTCTCATTTCTTGATTCCAGGCTGCTGCTGCTGCTGCTGCTGAGGACTGTATTTAATCTCTCAGCCCCATGGTTCCAGGTGAAGTTTTTTCAATCTCTTGCTTCAGAAAATTGTGAAGGAACAGGGGAAATCACTCTGAGGAGTGGATAGATGTTCAGGGCAGGAATGTTAAAATCAAGTAGAGAAAGATATTTAGTGGATATGGATACTTTTTTTGCTATTTCAGCCTATCCCTGCCCATCAGTTATTCCTGTTGCACAGAGAACATAAACCAGAATTAGTGCTTTGAAATTAGGGTAGGGCTGGTGATTTAAATCAGTTGAGAATCTACTTTCTGTTTTATGACCAACAAAATGTTAGCTTGATGCAGACATACTTGCTGAGCCTCTCAGCTTTCAACGTGAAGTTCTTATTATGGCAGATAATGGCTGGAAGTTTTTGCTGGCTTCTGTAAGGGGAAGGGAGGAGCTCTCCTGATCTTTTAAACTTAGCAGAGAATCACAGAAGCAGCAAGGTTCAAAGTTATGAAACCTTTTTAATATCGAACAGTAAGTTTTTCCTTATTAAAAATATTTGCCTAATTTTTATGTAAATAACCACAGCCTCGTGGTTGCTCTAATCCAATGTCATTATTGCTGGCAAACAAGGGATTAAGAAGAAATTGCTGTATTGAAATTAAAGCTGTAGGACCTGATAGAGCTAGGTTACCATTAAATTCTATAGATACTGTATCCTTCTTGCCAGCTCCATTGCACTTTAATCCAGTGCTCAGGGTTTATTATAACGAAAAAGTACTTCTTTAATCCTTTTTTCACACACTGTAATGTAAACCTTGATGCTAATAATCCACCAAGGTTTGCGCATTTGTTAGATCTCAGCTTCATTAAATTACCAAATTTTATTGCCAGCAGAGCTGGGTGGCAAAATGTCAGCATGGCTTTACAAAGCCAGCAGTTGCTCATTTTTAAAGATAAATATCATCTCTATTAATGCCTGTTTACTACGTTTCAGCATCAACATGTAGAAAGTGATGGAGGGATGGGAGGAACTTCATGGAAGACTTTAAAATTGCAGTGACATGTATTTTTCTCAGTGGACATTCTATTGAACCAAGAAACCAGGAGATACGGGTTTACAAGGACATAGAGTCTGAACTCCATTGCTAGACATCTTGGGATTTATTGAGTTTGCATTTTATTAGTGATATCATATGGTCTTTGAGTGTTCATCAGTATTGTGGCATTTGATACTGCAAATACATGCCAAAAGAAACAGAAGTCCAACATGAAACAGTGGAATCAAAGCTGCCTATGTTTTCTAGTGGTTGATAAAGTGTTTTCCCGCAGCCATCTGAGTGTCTGATCTGCAAAGGCTAATATCTGGAATTTGAGATGATGTTTCTGGTCCCTAATGAATGTTATATTTCATGTATGTTGTGCTGGGACTTTCTTGGGTTGAGGAAGGGAACCACTCAGTGTAATATAATGTCGGTAGCAGGGCTGAGGATCCTTATATATATATTAAGGTTCATCCCTGAGGGGCATTGGTGCAATTCTAGCTTTGGATGTAGATAATTTAAATTCTTGATTCAAAGCTTTTGTCATTTTTTTTTCCTTTTCAATCCAAAATGCCCCATGGTTCAAACCCATTCCTTCAAATAGGAATGTCATCAGGAATTTTGCTTGTCCTTAGGGCAAATAACCACTAAGAGTTCTACTAAACCAAACTGCATGCTGGGAAGTACAAAAGAGAAACATTATCAAGGAGTCTGTTAAAACCAATATGGGATCTAACACCCCATGTTGGGACAAGATTTTCCTGTCCCCAGGTTAACTAAAGAAGTCTCATTTTTAACGGTGCTTGAGAGCAACAGGAGACAAGAATTTAGTCACACTTCACTTGGATTCGTCAGGAATGTCTTTGTTTAGTTTAATACAACTGATTTCAGTTGTGATGAGGCAGAACACATACCTGAATGGAACAAAAGCAGTCTCAAGAGAAACCTGAAACGGGATTTACATTTTATGGGGTTTGACCTTATGGCTCCTAGGAGGAATGAATCATGCTTCTGTAAGAAATGACCTAACCCGATCTGTTTTTGGCTGGAACTGCAGAACTGGAAAGGAATGCAGTGGATGCAGAACATAGGCTTTGAAAGTATAGTCTGTTTGTGGTTTTTTGTTTGTTTGTTTTTTTAACTTATATTCACATGTGCACACACACACATACATATATATATGTATATATAAACCCTATACATAGTTTTCTTTGAGCTTTTTTTCTTGAACTATTTATTTCCGTTTACCAGCACCCCAGTGCTGCTGCTTGGTGAGAGTTACTAGACTGACCTGCCATTTCCAAAGGCCAGGGTATAAGCAAAGAGTAACATACAAGAGTTGAAGAAATGCACAGAAAACTGCTGTGCAAATTTGCATCAGCTGTGCTGAGACATTTAAGTTCCGTAAACTGTAGGTTGGTGAGATAAACACCAGGGACGTGAATTAATGTTAAAAAGGAGTTTCTTCTAGAAGGACAATTGGGTGAACAGATGTTCTCACTCTCAAGATGATTAGTTTTAATAGAGATCTATGATAAACTGTAGTTATCTAGTGACTTAGTGTATGTAAGGCATGACATGTACATAAAATGCAGCTATAATCAGGGACAACACTGCAGGAATGGAGGGGTAGATTAAGTGACCTAAATGTTGTAGATTCATCCTACCTTGAGAGGAGATATGAACTAGGTGACTTTGAAGTCCAAACTATTTCTATATAAGTCTTTTTTTCCTTTTTTTCCCAGTGTTTTTAATGGGGAAGGATGGAAAAGTGTTTTAACGTCTCTTTTTGCCTGTGCACATCATGTTACTTTTGTTGAGGAAACCTAATAATTTCCCTGGAGATCAAATCTATTGTCTGTCTTTGCTAGTACTTCACGAAGTTCTGAACATAAATAATGCCAATGAGTTTACATGGGATATTATCTGCTAATAAATTCAATAGTAGAGTATCACAACTACATATATCGAAAATCACATAACTTGAAAAAAGTAACATAGACACAGTGATACTCTTATCCAGTTCAGTGTGACCTAAATGCAATGGCCCTATTATGGCACATTACCCTCATCATACCTTATTAAATACGGAAGATGGCTACTCAAGACTCTTAGATTATCTGTGTGATCCCTTCTGTATCTTGAGTGGATCCACTTGGGATTTTCTTGCATTCTGTTTTTCTCTTTTTTTTGAAATTGAGAGGATAGTTCACTAGAAAGTTGTACGGTGGTGTGGCATGTGTAATAAGACGGGAAATTTTCTTAAGCAAATTTGATGTTTTAAATGGCAGTATAAAATGTGTTGTTGCTAGATTTGATATTGTCTTTCCAAGCAGTGTGTGCTTACACTCAGCACTGTCCCATTCATACCTAAAAGGAGGCATGGTCTCTGCACCAAATAAGTCTGAAGGGCTTTACAGCTGAGACAGTGAATGTAGTATAGAGGATTCAGTTTTGAATGTTACAAGTAAAATTTCTGGTAGTTTTGCTATTTGGGGTAAAAATTCATAAGGGAGATTAATATGTATTCTCCAAGGGCATAAGCCAAACGGTGACTGCCTGAAATTGGCCTGAAAGTGGCCCACAGTAGGGGATAGCTCTGCCTAACTGTCCACTGAAGGCCTTTTATCCTTTCTTTGGAATCACTTAGACCTGTTTACTTTCTGAGTTGGGATAGAAGTATGTGTTGACCGTTGATCTCATCTGCTCTGGCAACTTCAGTGTGGGAGTCATATCTGGTAAAACAATGACAGTGTGTTTTCAGAATGCGTCAGCTTATATATGTTTTGACTGTGGGGGCTGAGAAGTACCTTGAGTGATTAATACAAGATTGGACTCAGAGGTGTAAAAATAGCTAAGGCTGGGAATAGCCCTAGCAAGCAGCAGTTTCTGGGTATGGAGTGGCAGGGCACAAACCAAAAACACATGGCAGGGGAGAGGGAGATGCAGGACTCTTAGCTCCTCTGTTTCATGTTTTCCTCCCCAGTTCTCATACTAATGTGAGGTCTAGCAGTAAATCGACCCCTGATTAAGGGGTATTTGTCTAATCACGTGCCCCTGGGAGTAGAAAAGAGACAAAACTGGGGAACTTGGGTCTACTTCCTAATCTTGTCCTAGCCTGTAGGGAAGAGTCATCAGCTTTAGGTCTAAATCAGCAGCAGATACTTTTCCTTCCATGCTGGCTCAGTTCTAGTGGCTGATCATCAAAAGTGCTCCCTTATCTTAGGCTTTTTTTTCTCATGATCTGTGTTGCTTTACAGTTGCTCCCTTTTGAGTGCAGGCCCTGTCATAGAGGAAGGCTTCTGAAGTCCTCAGTCCCCATCCGTTTCTCCCTGCTTGGTAGAAGGCATGGTCCTACTCTAAGGCAGGGATTCTTGTGCAGAGATAATTTTAGCTCCCACCCTTTTAAGAACTGCTTATTAAACTCTGTACGGCCTTTTCTGGTATCTGAGGATTTGCATCTGTATAAAGCATTGTGAAGTAATATTGGATGAGGACAATACAGGCTGTATTCTCGGGACTTATGCGTGGAAGTGACTCTAAAACAAATGATATCATGGCAAAGAATAAAACAAAATAAATAAGTGCTTACCCTACTGTTATTTTTTTGTAGTTGTTTGTGGGTTTGGGTTTCATTGTGTGTTGTGAGGTTTTTTGTTGGGTTTTTTTACCCCTGTGAGAGACAAGATACTGGGCTGACCGGATTTTTGGTCCAACATGATACCAACCATCCCCAGGAACGTCCTTAATGTTCAAAAAATACTAGACTAAAAGCAACATGTGTTTGGTTCAGCAATAACATTTAATAGCTGTGGTAATCGACACTAGACAATTTTTGTGTGTGTGTGGTTTTTTGTTTGTTTGTTTGTTTTTTTATTATTGGCAGATATCTAAAATCTCAGAGGCAATTTCAATTTATGTTTGTGATTGTGGGAGATGTTCCCCCTTATCGGGGGTAGAAGAGAATATATGAGACCAGGTTTCTCTTGTGCTGCTTTTGACTAGGAAGAAGATTTTACATGTAAATCTAAGGTAAGGCTTTGACCACTGGAAAAAAATTATGCCTATTTGCTGCTGTGCAGGATTAAATTGGTGGGTTTATTTGCATATGTGAGGTTAAATACATGCACTACTGCCAAGGTCTGAATTTGCTCCACTTACATGTACGTATTTATGCATATTATGATCTCTTTAGCTGGATGTGTAGGGTGTATATATATATATATACTGTGTAAGTGCATATATACATTTCTACAATCACATATATACATATACACAATCTATATATTCATGTATGTGTGAAGTGATAATTTATCATTGCCAAGTATGTACAATGCTTAAAAACATGGAACCTAATACAGGTATTTGACTCTTTTATCAGTCCTGCCACAGAACCTCTTTCCTGGATGGGAGGAATAATGAGAGAGAAAAAGGTGTTATTCATATAAAATGGATTGCCAAAACAAGGTTTCATAAAATGGGTTTTTCCTCACTTTTCGTTAAACTTCTGTCATTTTAAAATATACATATTTTTTCCCCAGAAAAAAGGTGTATTTTTCTAAAAGTCCTTTCTAAGCTCCTTAAATGCTACTCTTTCTTATTCCACTCTTGAAAGAGCAGCAGCCATGCTATCCCTCTTTTCAACTTCAAACTGTGCTGCTCTGTCAGTCCTGCACAGCGAGAGTGTTTTGAACCTGAGAAGAGAATCCTGCTCCCTTTTTTGGAACCTTGAGAAGGACTTTTTGAGAGCGCTGCAATTAGCATTTCCTTCACCCAATGCACCTTTCTTGACTTTTGTAGAAGTAAACTAAATAATAATAAACATATATTTACACATGTGGTTCCCTTGGGTCCAGCAGAGATACCCTTTGTTTATACTTTGCAGCGATTTTTGGGTCCTGTTATTTGGACCTTTATCCAGATGTTGTGGTATCTACGAAACTTTTCATAGGCTGCTGACTTTATATGGGGCAAGTGTGAATTGACTTTGGTTTCCTCTCAGGGGTAACTTTATTCTGTACAGAGTAAAAAGATTTGGTGAATGTCAAAGGAAGGAGCCACAAGTCGAATTGATCTTGCTCGCTGTACAATCAGACCCTTGGTGGCTTTTTTTCTTGGTGGCCCACCTTGGCTGCAGCAATGTGAACTCTGAATATCAACAAGGCACCAGGCAATTTAAGCAAAGTTGAGTTCCACAGTTGCTTCCTGCTCTGTATTTGCACTTTGCCCTAGGTGATTTGACAGTGAGGGATCAATGGTTGCAATCTGGATAAGTTCCTAAATGAGACCTTAACGGGTGTAAGTGCTGGAGTGGAAAGCAGAGGAAATGTGCTGCTGCTTTTCCTCTGACTATAAATAGCCAGGTCACCAGTACAAACTTTGTGGATGTCTGGCACCAGCATTTTGAACTGATTTGTGGAACACCACTGAGCATTCTGAAGAGCACTCTTTTTTTCCCTTTTTTGTTCTAGAAATTTGCGCATGCCAGCTTCATGTGAAATGTGGGGCACGCTGCAGGTAATGTCAAAGACACCATATTTCATTTATCTGAAATACTTGGTGGTCTGGGTCTCAGCCCACAGAGAAGTCCTTGCACTGTCTCTCCAGAAGGAGAACCCTGTGGGCTGCAGTGAATGGCTAGGATTTTTTGGGGGGCGAAAACTGCTGAGGTCAAAAGCGTGTTCGGTAGGAGACTTGGACCCCGAACCCCTGGTTCAGGAGGGGAAATGAGATGCTGCTTTTAGTGTAAATGAGGATGTTGAAATCACCCAGACTAGATGGGACAAGGATGTGCCATGTTATTGAGGTGCCTCTGTGACTTGTAAAAACATCTGTGGGGAAAAAAAGGTACTTAAAAATTGCCTCACCAAGGGAATGTTTATAAATACAAAAACCTTAAAAAACAGAGAGTTCTAAAGTAAGCAGCATCTCCATTTTCCTTGAAACTGTATCTTTTTGTTGATGCCTCTCCCAGCAATTAAATATTTCCTGATCTATTAACACCTCCATGTTTACAACACACTTTTTAGGCAGTAACTAGTCCAAATATCCTGTGGTAAGACAAAACCCTTCAAGGATAAAGGATCTGTTAATGGAAATTGGTTCAATCAAGCTTCCCCTTCCACCATTGTCCCCCTTCCCCATCAGCACGTGCACAGGCTAAGCAGAGGCTTGCTGCTTCTTTACAGCAATATGAATTTTGAGTTGTTGATAAATACAAGCAGGTTAACAACTAACATCAAAGGTTTACCAGATTAAAGTCAAAGGAAGATGAGATTTTCAAGGGCTTGAATAAACAAAAAGGTTGAGATTCTTAATTATCTCTCTAATACAAGACTCAATAGGCTTAAATCAACAGAGGAGCAAACGTCCATACTGTGCACTAACCACCACACTACTGGGTTGCTTACTGTAAGTCAGTTAAAGGCTACATAAGGAATGAAAGATAAGGTAAATAGATATGCCTGTAAAGTGAGAGATCATTAAAACAAAAGGTGACTGTTGTGTTTGATGTAGTAAGAGGTGGAGGAAAAACTAACTGTAGCTTAATGGGCACAGCAGATTCTGAGACATACATGGCAATTATTAGTCATACTATTTGAATCTGAAAGGGCATCAGTTCAAAGGAGTGCTTAGAAAGACTCGGGCTGGAAAAAGGAAGCTATTAAATCAGCTCTGCTCCTCTGAGTATGTGTGGGTTTTTCCCCCCCTTTCCTGAAAGTCTTAGGGTACTTGAAAAGAGTATAATGAAAATTCACAAGTGTTGCAAGAAGGATAAGATTTGTATGTATTATTATTGTAGACATTTTTACTTTTCTCTAAAAAAGCCAAATTTACCTGGTGTTAATATAGTCATATTGGCAATAGGACACATGTACCACCTGCTTCTATGAGATTAAGATAGTTTAAACAAAACTATACAAAACGCGTCATAGATATTTATGAAGTGCATAATTTCTAATCTTCTCTCCACTATTGCGCTGTCTCTGAGTAATACAAAGAGGAACCATACGAATTTAGAGATGAAGTAAAAAAAAAACCCAAACAGTGAATTTTACCCATCATCACATGTTGCTAATACTTGAGTTGAAAACACAAAAGATGAAAATTGTAATTGCATTTGCAATTATTCATGACGTGTAAAAGGTATAGGTACCTTTAAAAAAACCAAAAACCAATCCTACTTCAGTTTGAGTTCTGAATTTGTCATCTAGTTTCTGTGACTGAGAGGGTAACAAGGAATTATTTTTATAATGAAACCTTCATACTTCTTTTGTTAAGAATACCCAAGGACATCTTTTATTTTTGTCAATAGAATAAGTGAATGTTGGGTGCTAGCTTAGTGTGCATACTCATAAATTTTGAAAAGTATTTAAAGCCACATATGATTCAAGACATGATGTTCTATTGAATAGTTAGAGGTGAACAAGTGTAAGCAGCTAATATCGACTGTGTTATCACAGACCATAAAGTAGCTATTGTGCTGTCTTGGTTGTATGCTAGGTCAGTGGAATTCAGTGTAAATTGAATGTGGAATGATATAAGTACTAGCTATAAAACAATTGCTAAGAAGCAAAAATCTCAAGTTTTTCCCCTTCTAAGTGTTTCATGTGCTACTAATGTCTTTCCTTTGCTTGCTTACATCAGCTTAGAGTCGTACTTAGTTTGCTCTACAACTCTGCATTTCTTCTGTCCTCCCTCTCCCACCCCCTGCCTTAAATTTTTAGGTTTGTTTTGGTCATCATATTGTTGCCTGTTTTCCCAGTTTGTTGAACGTGGTGAGGGATCTCATACCACTGTAAAGGAAATTACTTGATCTGTTCAGTGACTTGAATTGTGTATTAGTTTATGTTACAGTTTTATCACTCTTATTTTTACTTAATATTATCTTCTTTCACTGGTCTTAGTTGTTCTGAAAGGATACAATGTTATTATTTTTATTTGGGTGGAGGAGGGTGGTTGGGGGTAAAACATTGAGAATATTCTAAGTAGTTAACGTGACAGCCTGGTACCATTTAAGTGTATGGGCTTGCATCCTGGAATTTCTTCCAGATTTTATATTCATTTTGTCCAAGTGATGTAAACAGGGTTCCATAATTATGTCCATGTGAGAGCACAAACCTCAGAGACAGATGTACACCATGCAAAATGGAGCATGCAGCTGAATGTAGCGAAGCATGCCATCTTCTGAGATATTACATAGAGGGCTAGATGTTGGCCAGCTCACACTGTGTACTGCCATACCTCATATTATTATGAAATCAACTTTTCCATAGCTCTGTTTTCATTTGTAAGGCAATATATTTTTTTGGTTTATTATCTTCACAGATTCCACCTTATAGAAACAGTTTACTATGAGATGCGTTGCATAGGCCTCTGAACAGTTTTGGAGGTAATAAAATATTTTCTTTTTCTTGATTCCCTATTTTACATCTTAAGAATATGTGCGACTCCACAATTCATTGATCACATAACACACTGCAGTCTGAAATGCTCAATGTTTCACCTGGACAGTAGCTGTAGGACTCATGAGAGTTGCAAGAGCAGGCTGTATATTTCTTATAGGTAGGCAGGGGACACTGTTGAACACCACATCTTCTTGTCTTTTACCTTGCTGATTTTGCACTGACCACTACCAAAGCTCTGTATGAAAGAAAGGTAAAGTGTGAGGTTCTGTTTGTTTCATCTGCCATCCCAACAGTCTGTTTTAGCAGGCCGTTCTCAGCCCTTTGCCATTATATGATTGTTGCTATGGTGAATTTGGAAAATGCTGGCTATTAACTTGATGCTGAATGAGACATACTCTCATCTCATTGAGTGGAGATTTATCCACATAACTCCCAATAATGTGGGGGTATAGACTCTTGTTTCTCATACAGGAAGCTATGTAGTCTGCAGCAGCCTTTGAAATAGTTGTTGAGAGATCCTGTCTCACTGTCATGCCAACCAAATGGAAGAGTTTCTACTTAATGAGAAGAATAATTCAGAGACCTGCCTCTCTCCTGGAAAGGGAGTGAAAAATAGCACATTCTGTATTTTCCTGTTCCATACAATTACTAATGAGAAATGAACTTAAATTACAAATTAAGCAGGTACAGTGGCTACAATTGGTTTCCATATGAGCTTACTCCTTTGTGATTTCTGTTGCCAAATCAGTAAAACACCTTTACTAGCCTTTTTTCCCCACTTCTTGTATACTCGTGTGGCACGTACTGAGTTTCATGTCAGTTGTGTGCTAATGAGGGCAGCATGCAAGCAGTGAGCAAATGTAAGGACTCTCACAATTTATGCAGAAAAACACATGTGCTCCTCCATAATGTGGAAGAGCAACTTATTTCAGTGTCTCTGTCCTTCACTTACTGCTGATCATAGGACTCTGGGTATGTAGAGGAGTAGACAACCATATAGATGCCACTCTCTGAGACAAGGAAATCGTGAAGGCATGAAGTATCCCAATATTATATTTTCTTTGAAGCCCTGCCTACAAGGGGAAAAATATTACTAGGACTGTGGAGCCCAGTTGTAATAGAGAGGGGGTTTTTGGGACTCTCTTGGGAATGGAGGCTAAGCAGAACGAACAGATTTTGCCCATGAAATTTTTGAAGTTTGGGCAATGTGGTGGTGGAAACTGCATTCCGTAGCTTTGTCTCAGAACTCAGACAAGGTCCTCTACTAGATATCTTAGTGCACATCTTCACGGAGGGACAATCAAAGTAATCTTCTCATTTTGCAAGAGAAAGGATGGCCTATCCTGAAAGAGGGAGAGACTTTATCTGTTGCAGTGGTTATAGTGTCTGTTATAAACTGCATATTTTAAATGAGAACAGTGATAAACTGTGTTTAATAATAATGAGCCATAATATTTGAAAGGAAGCCACCAAGCAACAAAGTTAGAAGAGAAGATGGTGTGTGTCTGCACAAGTCAGGTGTGCAAAGAGTGAGTCTTAATTAACTCTGGCAACACGACTATTGCACAAGTTAACAGGAGGTGTAAGGAGCATCTGCCTTCCTTGTTCTAACTGACACAATGGATATCTTACATTGCAAAAGAGACGGTGCAGATGCTTTAAGTTACAGAGCAGATGTCACCCTTCAGGAAAAGAGAAACTTCAGACATGGCTTTTCTTATAATTGAAAAGCATTGTCAGCTTGGCAGCTTCTTGTATGTTTAAATGACAGATATTCATGCAAGTTGAAAATGAACCCTGCTCAGCAGACATTGGCAATGTTTTTTTATTTCCCCATTTCTCATTTCTAAAAGTCTAGTAGATCATTTCTGTTCATTAGACTTGATAGGAATTAAGCATGGAAAATCAATTCCCTCAGCCTCTTTTCATCTTGGGGCTGTCCCAGGTATTCTGCCTTGAAATTTCTTAGTAATGTCAGCTGTGGTATGTGAACGTGGTGCTGAAAGGTGAAAGTAAAAAATCAAATTTAACCCAAGGAATGCAAGCATCATCTTTTGCCCATTTCCTTTTTTCTCTTGCTAACATCTTTTTTCAGTTGTGCCTGTCCAGCATTTGGGAACATTCACAGTAATCTAGGCAAAATGAACATTAGAGTAGCCCTGAAAACGTAAGCTATTCAAACTGTGCTTCTCTCTAGTAGAATATACACTATAGAGGAATATGCACAGTTAAAATCACTCATCTTTCTAGGGGAAATAAGCTAATTTTTTTTTTTTTTTGGCATCACCAAGGAAAGACACACTTTCTCTCACTCTGTCTCTGCATTTACTTGCCTATCACATCATCAAGTACATTGCTTTTCCCATTATGCATGGTTTTATGAATAATGCTTTAGAGCTACAGTCTGCTCAACAAGGAATCAGTGCAAAGCATTTTCTTGCTAGTATGTATGAAACACACTTTTATGCCACTGTGAGGATTTGTTTCAGTTTTGAGTCCCATGCTATCTAAAGAGGCAGGGTCCTTCAGCATGGCTGTCTGATGAGTGATGCTGCGTGGAAATGCAAAACGAGACAAAGTGTTTTTGTCAGATGAAGTTGAATTGTTGTGAGTTTTAATTAACAGCATTTTTCCCTGTCCTGGAATTGTGGATATGAATTTCATGAAGATGAATTTGAATTTTTACAGCATTTGAAAAGCTGAATTTTATCACCTGCTGTCTAAATATTTAGGTTAAAAAAATACTGGTTTGCTGTCTGTGTTCCTGCTCATCAGCAAATAGTATAGCAAAGGGATGAGCTGGGTCTCAATTACTTCAGGATCATTGTGTAAAGTCACTAAAAAGCATCGCAAAGTTAATCATATCATTTTAGTGGTGTAATTTAATTACATTAATGATATTAAAGGTCTTTACTGCAAATTCCAAAGACTCTGAAGCCAGAACACTGTCTCCTTTCATGTCTATGTGTGTCCAGAAGATATTAAACTTGCAAATATTGATGACATCATCTTAACAAAACACTTACTAAGGTGCCTCTTTTTCACGGCTCCTCCTCCTTGGATTCTAGAGAAAGATGCCCTTTTCACCCTGCTATTTAGCAAGTTTTGGACTAATTTGCACAAGACATTGTACCCATGTTCTATTCCAATAAATTACACGAAATATGAAGAAATTGTAGATAGAAAAATGCATTTTATTTTGGTTTTGGGAAAACAATTACGGTGAAAAATGTGTGCACTATGGTAAGGAAGTTTTAAAAGCTAGACAGTGTTTTTCTGTATTATCTTGCTGCACTGAAGGGGCCATGATGTTGTCTAAAGGTGTAGCTGCATCATTACCAACAAATGCAAGGTTGGAGCTAGACGTAGATAAATGCAGCTGGAATCCGAGAAGGGCAGGCCCCAAAAGAAGACAGCCTAAGAATCAAGCCTGAAGATAAGGCATTAGGTTTGCATTTCATGTGGTTGTTTCTAGAAAACAATTTTCATAATAAAGTTGGCATCAGGAAAGGTATTTTTCTGTCTGAGTGTTTTGCTGAGAACAGGAAGAGGACAGCAATATTGCTACAAGTTATGGCAATATGAATGTGTGTATTGCCAACTTCAAGCCTCAAAAAGCACAAGCCAAGCATCATAAAATCCTGACTCCAAGTATTTTTAAAAAATTCACACATGTTCTGTTCTTAACACTTCCTTTCTAATGAAAGTTTTCACTTGACTGTGAAATCTGAGGCTTTAGGAAAGATGGAAAGACACCAAGACAAATTATAAGTATTCTTTTAGGAACTGGCAGTGTTGTCTGTAATAACACAGCAGTGACTGCAGCTAAATAAGTTATCTTGCTTAGTTACGTAATAAGTTCATTTAGTTTCCTTTTATTTTGGCTTTAACTATTCTGTTAGGTCAGAAGCTAACACAAGGGTAGGTACTATTGCAAAACTCATAATTCTGAAACGTTCCTGAAAAATCTGAAAACTGTGTAGTGTTACAAGGCAAAAAGGTAGAAAGAGAAAGGATTAAGAATATAAATCCTATTTCCAGCAACTGGAAGAAAAAAGCGCATTTTGTCTGGAAAAAATGTCTGAGATAACACTGTTTTGATTTTTGACATTTAGAAATCACAGACTCTACTTGGCACCCATCCTCAGCTTCCACCTGCAGAACACAATCAAAGGGCTTCGCAAAGCACAGTAAATGTTTAATTTCTAAGTCTTATTGAACAGTGTTGAGATTACTTTAAACTGCAGCCTTTGGAAATATTTGTGACAGAAAGAGTGTCCAAAAAAAAAAAATACTTAGTATGTGAAAGTATCCTGTTGCAGGAGTTTGTGTTAAAGCCAAGGCAGATTATTTGGAAGAACATTGGCTAAAGATGTTGGTTAGTATGTATATTTGTTTGCTTTAACTAATTTGATGTCATAGTTTCCTTGAGTAATAATTGTTCATGGATGTAATCCCAGTTTTCTGAGATACAGTGGCCAGAAAAGCATTTCCTAGACATAAAACCTTGTGGTCTAAAGACTGGTATTCAGACATTCCCAGATGAAATATAAACTTTCACTGGGGAACTTTTGTGTTTCCTTTGTTTATCATGCATATTATCTATTTTTATAAATAATGTAAAGGAATTATAAAGGATTCTTCAGCTATAATAAATTTTGTACCTGTGACAGGTTGTATGTAACCTTTAGGCTAAAACAACTTTTTGAAAATTGTGATATTGTCAGGATAGTGGGGAAGAGGGCAAAATTCTGTTTTCAGAAATGTTCATAGGAACTTTACTTTTGGCTGTAGAAGAATCAAGATTTTTCTCAAGACTTTCTGAAAAATCTCAGTATCACTTCTGAATCCACCCACATCCAATTGTTAAAAATGTGTCAAAGAATCATTAATCATTGGATGAACAAGGGATCAGACCCAGCCAGCATGGTTTTAGGAGGGCCAGGTCCTGTATGACCAACCTGATCTCCTTTTATGATCAGGTGACCCATCTGGTGGATGAGGGGAAAGCTGTAGATGTGGTCTATCTGGACTTCAGCAAAGCCTTTGACACTGTCTCCTATAATATACTCCTGGAAAAGCTGCCAGCCCATGGCTTGGACAGGGGCACTCTGTGCTGGGTTAGGAACTGGCTGGAGGGCCGGGCCCAGAGAGTGCTGGTGAACGGGGCTGCATCCAGCTGGCAGCCGGTCACTAGTGGTGTCCCCCAGGGATCAGTGTTGGGTCCAGTCCTGTTTAATATCTTTATTGATGATTTAGATGAGGGGATTGAGACCATCATTAACAAATTTGCTGATGGCACCAAGCTGGGGGGAGTGTTGACCTGCTGGAAGGCAGGAGGGCTCTGCAGAGGGATCTGGATAGACTGGAGAGATGGGCTGATTCCAATGGGATAAAGTTCAACAAGGCCAAGT
>VYXB01008722.1:431899-575346 GCA_013397135.1 Pachyramphus minor
CCTGCCCAGGGAGGTGGTGGATTCACCATCCCTGGAGGTTTTTAAACTGAGATTGGACATGGCATCTAGTGCCATGATTTAGTAAACGGACTGGTGTTGGACCAGGGGTTGGACTTGATGATCTCTGAGGTCTTTTCCAACCCAATTGATTCTATGATTCTATGATTCTAAGCTTGGAAAAGACCTCCGAGGTCATTAAGCCCAGCTTTTGACTGAATGCCATCTTGTCAGGTAAACCATAGAACTAAGTGCAACATCCAGCTGTTTCTTGAACACTTCCAAGGATGTTGACTCCACCACTTCCCTGGGCACTCCATTCAAATGCTTAACCACTCCTTTGTGCGAAGAAATTCTTCCTGACATCCAACTTAATCCTGGCCTGGCACAGCCTGAGGTCATTCCTCTGTCCTGTCACTAGGCCACACTATTTTTGATGCAATCCAGGATGACATTGGTGTCTTGGCCACCTGGGCTCATGTTCAGCTGGTTGTGGGCCAGGACCCCCAGGTTGTTTTCTGCAAGACAACTTTCTAGCCACTCTTCTACAAGCCTGTAGTGCTGCATGAGGTGGTTGTAACCCCAGTGCAAGACCTGACTCTTCAAGTTATTGAGTCTCATACCATTGGCCTTTACTTGTTGATCCAGTATGTCCAGATTCCTCTGCAGAGCCTTGCTGACCTTCAGCAGGTCAACACTCCCACCCAACTCAGTGTCCTCTGTGAAATGACTGAGGATACACTCGATCCCCTCATCCAGATAATTGATAAAGATATTAAATAGGATTGGTCCCAGTATTGAACCCTGGTGAATCCCACTAGTGACCAGGCACCAGATGAACGTAACTCCATTCATCACCACTCCCTTGGCCTGGCCCTCCAGTCAGTTTTTAACCCAGCACGGGGTGCCCCTGTCCAAGCCGTGGGCTACCAGCTTCTCCAGCAGAATGCCATGGGAAATTGTGTCAAAGGTTCAGGTAGACTTCATCCACTATGTGAGTCAGCTGGTCGTAAAAGGAGATCAGGCCAAACAGGACCTGCCTTCCAAAACCCGTGCTGGCTGAACATGATACCCTTGTTGTCCTATATGTGCCATCTGATCATGGCCAAGATGATCTGTTTCATAACCTTTCCTCACACAAAGGTCAGGCTAACAGACCTGGATCCTCCTTCCAACCCTTCCTATATATGGGTGTCGCATTTGCCAAGCTCCAGTCATCCTGGTTAACCAGGACTGATGACAAATGATGGAGAGCTGCTTGACAAGTTCTTTTGCCAGTCCCATCAGTACCCTTGGGTGTATTCCATCCACTTCCAGTGACTTGTGAGTGTCTAAGTGGCTCATAAATACTTACTCATTGATTGCAGGGTGTCTATTTTGCTCCCTGTCCCTGTCTACCAGCTCAGGAGGCTGGTTGCCCTGAGGATAACTGGTCTTTCTGTTGAAGGCTGAGGTAAAGAAGGCATTAAGTTCCTCAGCCTTTTCCTCATTCTTGGTGACAATTTTCTCCCCCAGGTCCAGTAAAGGATGGAAATTTTCCCATGTCCTCCTTTTGTGGTTAATGTATTTATAAAAACATTTTTTATTATCTTTCACAGCAGTGGTCAGATTGAGTTCTAGCAGAGCTTTCACCTTTCTAATTTCCTCTCTGCATGACCTAACTACCTCCTTGTACTCTTCCTGAGCAGGCTACCCCTTCTTCCAAAGATCATAAACTCTCTTTTTTAGCCTGAGTTCTAGTAAAAACTCTGTGTTCAACCATGTCTTTTTCCCTGCAGACCTGTCTTTTGGCACACAGGGACAGCCCGCTCTTACACCTCGAAGACTTTCTTCTTAATGTATGTCCAGCCTTCCTGGACATCTTTGTTTTTAAGGACTGTTTTGCAAGGGACTCTCTGAACCAATATCCTGAATAGGCCAAAATCTGCCCTCTGAAAGATGAAGGTAGAGTTTTTTTATTATCTTCCTCATTTCACTAAGAATCAAAACCTCATAATTCCATAGTCTCTGTGCCCAGGATGGCCTCTGACCACTGCACCCCCACCAGCCCTTCTCTGTTTGTAAACAACAGGTCTAGTTGGCCACCCCATGGTGGACTCATTCACCAACTGTGTAGGGAAGTTATCTTTCACATGTTCCAGGAACCTCTGAGACCGCCTAATCTCCATGGCAAGCTGAAGTCTCCCGCAAGAGCAAGGCCTAGCAATCATGAAACATCAGCCAGCCACTTATATATATACTTCATCTGCCTCCTCATCCTGGTTAGGTGCTCTGTAACAGGCTCCCACCAGGACGTTGCCCTGTGGCCTTCCTCCTGATCCTTATCCATAGGTACTCAATCTTGTTATCATTATCCTTGACCTTTGTACAGTTGAAACACTCCCTAATGTACAGAGCCACCACACCACCTCTTCTTCCTCCTGTCTTTCTGAAGAGCTTATAACCATCCATTGCAGCACTCCAGTCATGCGAATCATCCCACTGTGTTTCTGTGACAGGGACTATGTCATAACTTTCATGCTGCACCATGGCTTCCAGCTCCTCCTATTTGTTACGCACACTGCATGCATTGGTGTAGAGTTGTGTCATTTGACTTTTTTTCTGATTTTTGCAGAGAAATAATTTGTTGCTCAAAATAAGGAGTGTGGGAAAGGTAGATTTGGCACAGTCATGTTGATCGTGTGACTAACTGCAAGTTATCCTGCAGACTGAATAACTGGAGACTCCTACTGAGCTCATATAGAGAAGTATGAGGCTTGTATTTTCCAGTGCCTAATGATGCCATTAAACTTGCCTTTCAAAGGTAGCTGGACAAGGAATTTACATCTGGTTTTATGGCCTGTAGGTGCTGTTATTTCACAGGTCTGTATCCTCTCATTATCCTGTATAGATAGGTAGATGGATACAATACCCATTATTATGGCCTTCAACAGCAGCCTGGGCTGCAGGGACTGTACAGTAATAGAGTTTAATACCCTGAGAGCCAGAGGAAGGTAAGTAGGAGAATAAAGACCCAGAATTTCATAAGAACAGATTTCAACTCGACTCACTGACCTGTTAGGAAGGATCCCGAACTATCTGCTTTGCATGTCAAAGGATTTTGAAAGTGTTGGAAGACTTTGAGGTAGCTTTCAAGATATGTTGTGAAAACAAGTAAGGCTCCTATAAGCATAGTAGTAGCATCCAGAAGTACAAGGAAGGGGCAAGTCTGCTGCTGAATGGTTTTGGTGAGTTAAGTCAAAAATGGCACAGAAAAGGGAGACATGTCTGATGCCTTCCTTGCATTGGTCTAAACAGCTAAGGTTAGCTCCAAGTTCCTGTGAAAGGAAGTAGTGGCAAAGCAGATGGCAAGCCACTAACAGTATAGTAGGGTCAAGTTACAAACCTTTTGTAAAAACTGGACACATACAAGTCTGTAGGTTGTGACAGAATAAGTGACTCAAAAAACCCAGGACAGATTTACAAAGGACAAACTGTGCCCCATTGTCTTGTATTATGAAACAACTTAGTCAATAAAAGATGGTAGTATTTTGAACAGCATCTACCATAATTTTAGCAAGTCATTTGTCGTGGTGTCCCACAATACCTTTGTTAACAGCTTGGGAAGACATATTTCAGATAAGTGCCACAAGCTGCATGGAGAACTGGCTGAGCTCAAAGTTGTTGTTGGCTAATGGCTCAAAGTCAAATATGCAACTGGCCTTGTGTGGAGTTCCTCAGGAACTGACCCTGGGTTTGATACTATTCAATATCTTTATAAACAATCTGTATGAAAGCTTCAAATGCATTTGTGCTAAGCTTGCTGATTATGCAAGACTGGGAAGAGAAGTAGAATGTGAGAAGGAAAAGCCCACCATATTGAGAGATATCATCAGGCTGAAAGGCTGGCCCAATAAGGTTTTAAAAGAGGCAAATATGAAGTTCTGCACCTCCTCCGGAATAATCCCAAACAGTAATGCAGACGAGGGTCTGACTTGGAGTATAGTGCACCTGAGAAGGACACGTGAGTCTCAGTAGGCAGTAAGCTGGACATGACCCAGCAGTGCAGCTTTATGTCAGTGAAACAAACAGGCTATTGGGTTACAGTACACTTAGGAGATTAAGAGATGTGATTTTTTCATGCTACTTGGTGCTGAATATGCCACAGCTGGAATACTGTGTCCACTTTTGATCCTCCAGTTCAGGAGAGATTGAAAAACTAAAGAAGGTTTGGTGGAAGTAACACCAAGGTAATTAGAGTATTAGAGAACTTGATATATGAAGGAAGCATGAAGAAATTTGGTTTATTCATTCTAGAGAAGTGAAGGCTTTGTCTGGCACTACTCAGTTTTCCAATCTCTAAAAGATATTTATAGATAAAATGGAAGAACTCTCTCATAACTATGTGATGAGATGCAACAGGCATGAACAGTGTCAGGGCACCTCCATCGGACTATGGGGAGATAGAAAAGCATGAGAACCCATATGTTGCACAGAGAAATGGTAGGATTTATGTTCACTGGAAATATGAGATACTCTAATGGACACTACCTGCATAACCTGATACAAGTCCCTGATTTCAACAGAAGGTTGGATTAGATAAATTTAAACCTTATATGAGAAGTTTCAACATCACTCAAACCAGATGAGTTGTGCATACGCATAAGCAAGGGCTGAATTGACTCTAATCCCAAAGTCTTAAGAGTAAAAGTAAATGTATAATACTATTGTATTATTGTGCAAGCTATGCAAGACTGATATTAAGGCTTCTGAAAAGCTGGCTCAGGCCGTTTATAAGCTGGGCTGGTAAAGTTATCTGCTTTATAGCAACCAGCTTAACAGCTACTGTTTTCTTACTATTTTTTTATCATTAATGATACTCAGAACTGTAATAAGAAGTAATAAAGAATCACTCATATCCAGCATTCTACAGGAAATTGAAGACTGTGGGATTAGATCTTGTTGGATTCCCTTGTGCCATTGTCTGAAAGACCTGTGTTGTCACTATTGGAAGAGAAGAAACTGGTGAGAGATAAAAGCCATGGTGTTGATACCCACTAATGAAATGGTGTTAGTGATCCAGTATAGAGAGACTTTGAGGGACACAAAAGTTGTCTTGTCCAAAAGAGATGACTGGATCAATGGCTAAACAACATGGCTATGACCTAAAAGTGTGGTTCCTTTTTTTCAGACATTATGACAGACACAATTTGTTACAGTGACTTTGTCTTGTTCTTTGGGCACTCAGAAGCAGTGAAAATAAACCTTATTGCATAGCTGGTTTTGTATAGAAAGGAAGCATTTTATTTTGAGTAGTTGGCAGTACTGCATAATCTGTGATGAAAGCAGATGTGGGTGGAAACTGTTTCACACAGTCTAATAGTTCAGTAACTGTGTCATTGGAGTGTGGTGGTGGCATTTTGTATTTTGTATTTTTTTTTTAAAGCCTACATTGAAACATTTATCTCTACACAAGTGTGAGGAGCATATATCTTGAAATATGGTATCAGCATGTCCTGACCCAGATGAAAGCTTCTTAAGTCAGTTTTTTGCTCAATCCTGTTACTGCACATTAGCTGTGAACAGGATTATTCTTTAGTCTGCCATTCAAACTATTCAGAGAAAGCAAAAAAAAAAAAAAAAAAAAAAAAAAAAAAAAAAAAGCAGAGGGAAGACAACAGATTCTGATTTTTTTCTCTCTAACAAAGGACCAACAGGATGGTGACCCAAACTTCCCACATCACTAAGAGTTGGAGCTGTTTCTGATAGCATTACAGAGCAGCCAGCAGATGTACTAGAAAACAGCAAACATATTATGTGTATTTTTTCCACCTTTAGTGAGAACTGAAATACTCATTAGGGTGTGATTTCAGCATTCTATATGAAAACATCTCCTAGAAGAACACTATCACAGAATTCTCTTGCCCTGATCCTGTCCTCTCAGGCTTGTGTGAAAGGGCTTCTTGACTCTGCTTGTGATTACCTAGGCTGCTCCAGTAAGAGAGAATTCATTGCTGTTGCATAGCAGTGGATCAATAGCTCTGTAGAGTAGAGACAGACCACTCTTTATCCATGATATACCTTTAGTGCTGGCCCTGTCAGTCTAGATTTTCCTCTGATGTGTCAGTTTGCCTTGGTGGTCATTCTACGATTTGCTTCCTGAAGGGTGAAGGCAGAGCTTAGTCATCTTTAATTTTGGTCTCTGTGTGGGGCCCAGGACCTGTAGTGAGTGAGAATTAGAGCCTGTTGAGGCAATGGCTTTTGGGCTGGTGTAATAATAATTGAAGGTTCAGCACTGTTTTACCTCTGAGACTCCAAGTTAGGATAACAGATGAACTTTTGGGGACACACCATATCCATTGTACCATGACTCAACTTGCTAGACAGCCAGCAGTAGGCTTGGTCTCTCTTTTCTTTTTAGTGGTTACATTTCATTTAATCTCATGGAAAGACCTTCACACAGACCCAGTGTTAGGGTTCTACCAAAAGGCCACCATTAGGCCACTGAAATGACAGCATTCCAGCCTGGTACAAAGCCACCACCTCCTGCCTTGCAGTAATGCCAAATGCATTTCCACTCTGGAAACAGAGTTTGTTAATTTCTGCTCAGGTCTTCTCAACATAGTCTTGTTTATCAATCTCCTCTTCCCATATAACCAGGCTTAAGACCTGTGGGTATACAAGCTGTACCTTTTGGTTCAGTGATTAAGTGCAAATGATTGAGTCCCAATCCCTGTGTATGGCTTTGTCATTCACTGTAGCTGTAAAGCTCTCCGAAGTTATTATTTCACAGCATCTGCTTTGTCTTCAAATGGACAGGAGTCCAGCACATAACAGAAAGAAGTAAAGCTCCTAGCCAAAAAATTCTGTTTATCAAGTATATTTGACACTCATAAAATTTAACTTCTGACAGAAACTTCTTCGGCAGACAAGGGCGTTTTCCCGTCACATTTTTCTCAGTGCAGACAGTTTGCTTAATTTCTGTGTTGTCTCCAACCCTGATCTCTTTCATCCTGATATGCAGGATGGAAGTATGCATCCTGATTTGTTCTGCTGAAGTAACAGGGGAATTCAGCATCCTCATTCTGAAATGTATCTTGCCTGACTTCTGCTTGGATGTGCGGAAAAGGACATTGCACAAGGGCCCTATTCCCACCAGGATACTCCATAAGAGATTTGGTGTAATTGCAGCTCTTGCATTTCTCTGAGAACAAAGGCTTTTAGCTTCTTCCCCAAATATTTTGTGAAAAGATAAATTTAAGGCAAATTTCCTCAATGCACCAACTAAAGAAATCGTTTAGCTCTTAGTGGAAAGAGCCTTGAAGAGCTCTCCTGAAGATACAGGTCTCTCCTTATCGTACCTCTATTCTGCATGATTTTGCCTTTGAATCTCTGAGTGAATTGAAACACTTCTTCATTATTCTATCTCAGGCCAGAATTTCATGGGCTGAATTAATATGGAGAGTTATCTATGTAATTCTTGTTGTGGATGACATGAAATAGTTTATTTGTGAGAGAGAAGTAACAACATGTTTATAGATATAAATAGATATTTAAGAATAGAGATTTAAGAAGGTTTGATAGTAAATGTGACAGATGTTAACAAGACAACTATGGACAAGGTCTGTTTGCTTATTTGTTGCATAGAGACAATGTCAGGTAAAATTATCAGGGAGACCCTCTGACTGAGTCATGAGGTTCAAAAAGGACCCCCTTGGGTTCTGAATTCCTTCTCAGAGGGGAATTTGTATGTGTCTGGATCCAGATTTAGTCCCAACTTGGTTGATGGTTTGTGTCTAAAGGATTATATATATAATCAATCATTTGTATTAGTTAGCTAAAATTTCAAAGTTTAGCATGTTATTAATCACTGAGAACTGGTTGCAGCAAGGAATCTCTCATCCTCAAGGAGTAACCTGGAGAGGCATCTGTACTCAGGGAGGGATCCTTCTGTTTAGCAGGAGAGCTAAACAGGTCCTGTACCATCTGCTACTTATGGAGTTAGAAATTGACTTATAGACATATTTGCATACTGATTGCAGAAATTAGTTTCTTCCAAATTTGAATTGAGTCAGTTTGATCAGCATTATAGTTAGGGGAAGTAAGGGTGTGTGTCGTTAACAAGATTCAGTGACAAGGTACATTTGCTTTTTTACTGCATAGAGGACAAGGTGGGGGCAGTGGCTGTTGCTTAGACTAGCCCTTGACTATTGTGTTATCTCTCTCCCCTGAATCCCCTATGAGTCAGATGTAGTCATCACAACCAGACACATCCATTGCCATCACCACCAGTGGTAATGACTTGAACGGAGTTATGGGAAATACAGGTCAGGTTGGGAGGGCAGGATGAAGCACACCATCAGAATTCTGAATGATTCTGACAATATATGAACTACTGAAAAAAGATCATTCAGCTTGGTGTTCCCTCAAAACTGTGATGTCCTATAGAGAATGAGCAATAATATCAATCTCTTTGCTCCTCATTTATTTTGCAGTATGCATTTGCTGTAAAAGAATACAAATTTTTTATCTGAAAATTTAGAACTAAAACTTAAATTTAAAGCTAAAACTAAAGCTTAAATTTTGAAAGTTTTCAGACTTTTAAACTGAAAATTCCTTCCTCAAATAAAATTCTGGGACTTTATATCCTCAACGAATCTTCTTCCTATGAAAATACTTTTTGAAAGATTTATAGACTGTTCTGGAAATGATGTTTCCAAATAACTGATTGTAGAATTGTGTTATTCCACTAATAGAATACTGTCTATCATATCAGCCAAAAAACCATACAGTTTTGCACCAAAGGTATATGAAGGACTGGAATATAATACATAAGAATTTATAAATAGTATCTTCCAGGGAATTAGAATGCCCCACATCCTGGTATTTAGATTTTCTTTTATTCATATAACCACTCTCTAATGATTCACAGGCAAAATTTCAAATCACTGCATGAGCACTTAAGGGGACTCTTTCAGCCAAATTACATTCCAGAAGTTTGGAAGCTTCTCATAATAGGTCAGAAGAGCCTTGTCCAACAGCAACAGATCTAGTAAAAAAGGTAGAAAAAACATTGTCTTTCACTTTCAGCAAGAAAGTTATATGGTGGGGAATCAGACTGCAGAGGTGAGCTGCAAAGTTATGTAAAAGATAGACACCAAGATCCTAACTCAATATAAGTAACATGATTTGGGTCTGATTTTGGAAAATGCTGAGTACCTGAAGAACTGTTGAATTTTAGCTGGCATTTTGCTCCTTGCTTTTGAAAACTGCAGAAAACCTGCTAGGTCATGCAAAGAGAAAGCAAGACACCTAAGTTCAATTGTAAAGTCATGCTTTTTGGAGTACTCACTGGCAGATGCTGGTATCCAAATCCTCTTTTTATGCCAATAATCAATAAATAAGCTTATGTTTTGCATAACTTATTGCCAGAGCATTAGCTCTATAGGTGAAAGAGGAAGGCAAAATGGAAAAACCTTAAGTGAGACTTTTCTTAAAGTATACTACTGTTTCTCCAGATTAAAAAAAAAAAAAAACAACAAACTAAACCAGAAACAAACGGGCAAACAAACACCCCAAATAAATAAGACAGCCAAAACTCCAGAGCTCTTTCAAGGCATTTATGTCACAGACACCACTCAGTATAAAGTGGTGATATGTTGTCTGACATCCTTCTTTTATTAACATGTTCTTCAGTAGTGTAAACCATCAACTAGAATTTTTTTTCAAAAATGTATCAAATTATTTTAGCCATGGCTCATTATGAAATGGTGCAGTTATCATTGAGATAAAGGAAAAGGCAACATAAACAGTTTTCACTGTTTATAGTCCTGTCCTTACATTTTCTATATTTGTGCCTAAAGAAACTAGGGTATCACTGTTTCATAATGTCCCAGTACAAATAAGGATGAGGGATGAAATTCAAATCTTACTTCTGAAATTCCTTGCTTTTCTGCATTTATGTTGGGCTTTTAATTTTATTATGAAGTCATTACAGTTTATCATGCCAGTAGGTATATAGGGAGTGTTAACCACAGACCACTGACAGAATAAACCATGCATTCATAGTAAGTATCACACTAAAAAATTCTATGAAAAATTGAGCACGTGCATGAAGTGCTTCCTTCTTTAAACAGCAATTCCTGCTTCCTCAGCCTTCTATACCCAAAGGCACTTGTACACACTGGGCTGAATACATTCAAACTACCTTATAACCATGCTGGAAAGAGAGAACCGTATAAAACAGTTACAAACAACTGGTTCCAAAGTGTTTCTCTCTCAGATTATTTTGACAGATGAAAGTGATCAAAATAGGGTGAAATTAGTGAAAAGCTATGTCTATATTAGCAAGTGAATCTGCAGAGCAAAACCCTGTGGCCACCCTGTAAGTGTTTGTGGGGACATTCCTTCATACCAGCTCTGAAATGTATCTTCTGGCTTGATTTCATCCAAAAGGGTTACAGATTATCAACTCTGAAACCGTCCTGCAATGCAAACCAAAATGAGGTAAATAGAGAAAGATTGAAAGCCTGACTTCAAAAGTACACCCTGGACTGCATGTAATCAATGGTGTAGATCTTTTTGATTCAAAGACCTGCATTCAAAGCAGTAATCCAATGTAGTAACTTATCTTAAAAATTAAGACTACTTAGAATCACACTGACAGAAGTTAAGGTTGGCATGAATATAACATGGCCTTCTGGGACAGACTTGAAAGACAGGTGAGTTAGGTTAATACATCTGATCTGATGTCATAGTTGGTAAATGCTTGGCATGGCTTTGCTGCAGTGTGCTGGTACATTCCCTTGCATGATCACAGTCTTGTCCAGTGAAAAGTGATTTCCGAAATTGCCATACTTTAAGCAAACAGTTATTGTGGTGTCTTACAAAATGAAATGGAAGAAATTGCTACACATTCAGCACAAAGTTATTATGGCATCTTGCAAAATGTAATGGAAATGAAGCTAAATAATTGGTCCGTAAAACTACTTCTGAAACATTCAGGTTTTTATAGAGACTGAAATGTTTTCTACAGAAAGATGGGAACTGCCATATTATGTAGAGCAATTTGTATGTCTCCTGAAGTCTTTACAAAATAGACTTTAGAAGACTAGTTACCATAATAGTAAAAATATTTTATTTTCCTTNCCTCCCTATTAAGTCAGACTTATGCTTGGACCATTATGATTTATATCTTTTCTATTGCTCTTGGAACTAGAGTGTCAGCTGGTGTAACATGCTGTGGACATATTGAAGTTATTGGAGTGCCTGCTACTGAAACGAACTACCTTGCTTTTAAATCCACTTTCCACTTTGCTGCCTTGAAGAATTTAGGAATTATAGGATTATAGGTTAATTCAGACTGGGTGAATGCTGTGGAAGCCCAGCTTCCTGCTATGTCAGTATTAATTTTTATAGTGTGATTTAAAAACAAAAGCGGAAGTGTGACACTTTTTCTAGTGAAAAGGGTAGTGAAACTACTTACCTCTATCACAGTGTTTTAGAGAACTTCTATGAATTAATATTGTCTCTCTGCTGAAGAAAACCATGCTCTTCCAGTGTGGGATTTTAAGAAAATCAATCTGCTTACTTTATCAAAGATAAGGTTGACAGGTGACTGTGTCATGATCTGAAAATATCTATGTGAAGAAAACTATGGTTCTTTAATCTTATCAAAGAAAGGTGTAACAGGATCATTCAGTCCAAAAGCTGAAATCAGATAAATTCAGATTTTAAAAAGGTAAATTTTAATCATTGATATATTTTATCATTATAGCAACTTATTAAATGATACTTTGAATAATATATCAAATGAAGTTTGTAGATCAAAAATTAATGTCTTTTCCAAACTGTGTACTCTAATTCAGAAGCTGTGGACTGATGTACAGATTTCTGCACTAAAAATCAGTGGCCTGTGCTAAGAAATCAGTGTGGATAATCAAAAGAGTCTTATTTGCATCAGTGTTGTGTTTGCTCTTATTTGTGGCTTTTCTGTTTAAATTCCATGTTGTTCCTCAGCTGCAAGCTAGTTTTAGGATCCTGACAATCATTTTAGAACAATTGCAAACACAGCTGAAATTGTGTATATGATAAGAAGGATAAATGGGTCACCAGAGATATAAAAGATACTTCACTAGTTACTGTGATCTTCAGCAGAGTAGAAGAGCTCTGAACAGTCTCGATGATGACAGCCAGGCTTTCAGAATTAGACCAGGTAATTTTCTTGCCTTTCTACCATTGGAGCTGGCAATGGACACCTGGATTAGCAGCTGTAGGAGAAAACAGTTATTTGACTCAACCCAGTACATGAAACTGAATTTTCACAGAGGCTGTAGCAGTGCAAAACAGCTGTTTGGAGTCGTATAGGCTTAGGGAGACATGAGCTTTCTTAGCCCTCTTGCCTTTTTGCATTGCAAGTGGGTGATAGAAGGCTGCTGAGGAGAGAGTTAGGCTCATGACACATCCTGGGGCATTTTGGAAATTGTGGGAGTACTCAGAGCTCTGCACAGTCACATTTTCTGTTTTGTGAAATAAAAGCTGTCAGCGCTGGTGTGGTAATAACTTTTTCAAACATCTCTGATGAAAGAATCAAATCTTTGATAAATTCTATGAATCTGTAAATGAGTCTGGGTCAATTTTTGTTTTATCTGCCCATCCCACACTGTAATGGTGCAGGTCTTGACATGCTTAGGTGGTTTGTAAACCAGACTATTTTCAAAGCCCATGGCATGAAGGAGTGTGTGAGTAAGAACGCAGCTGGATGACCAAGGCCAGTGATGCCATGGTTACTAGTAGTATGCAAAAAGATATCTTTGAGTCATAAGCCTTCAGAAGTTTGTGACATTGACGTATGCCATAGGCTTTGCCTCACCAATATTTCTCATATGGTGGGCTGCTGCCAGAGAAATGGAGCTGTATTGGAAAATAATGAATTTTTCAGTTTTGTACCAGTCCCCATTCCCTGTCAAAAAAGAAGGTCCTGGCTTTGGGTTATCTGACAAAGTTAAAAAATGTAAAAGTCTCAATTTAGGGTTATAGAAATAGGATTAAAGTAGAGAACGTCTATGACTGCATTCACAAGTGGTGACATGGCCCAGTAGAATGAATCTTGAGAGTGAAACCCTTCTCATCCTTTCTCATGTTTGCAGTGAGGTTCCTTTATATCTTTGTTGCAATGCATTAGTTGTGCTCTTGAAGTACATCTTTTGACTTAATTTATTCCAAAAGGAATTATTTCTGTTTGGTTTCATCAAATGCTTTTTAAAACCACATATACGTATTTGAGAAAAATATTAAAAGGATGAAATTGGGACTTAGTCTGGTTCCCTCCTGTGCCTTAGCAATATAAACTATAAGAAAGGTAAGATGAGCTGGCCCAGCAGAAGTTATTTCACTGAAATAGATAGTATTGCTGATGTATTAAATTACTGCTCCACATGAGCCTTGATGGGAGCATCTGGCTGTGGCAGACTGTCAGGCAAGGGGTAGAGCTTTTTTTTTTGTGGTAGTATCTGCCAAGTGCTTGTGCTCAGTTCTGATCTGAGCAGGGGTCACTCCTGTAATTCTAGGGACTGG
This sequence comes from Pachyramphus minor, assembly GCA_013397135.1. Classification (NCBI taxonomy): domain Eukaryota; kingdom Metazoa; phylum Chordata; class Aves; order Passeriformes; family Tyrannidae; genus Pachyramphus; species Pachyramphus minor. The sequence continues at coordinate 445,451 of VYXB01008722.1, forward strand.
GTTGGAAAGGGGATTAGTGCAACGATTTGAAATGCCATGTGCTGCTCATGCCAGAGCAAGCCGTCAAACTAGATTTTGTGCTGCCATCAACAGCTGTCATGAATGTTTCCTTAAATCTGTGTTTGGAAGGGTGTTCATGTAGCCTTAGAGATAGAGTCATGATTATGCTTAAAATTTGTCAAGCCAACACAGACTAGAGTGAGTTGTAGAGGAAGGAGCGTTAGAACTGGTTTAACTACATTATCGTAAAAATTATTTTTATTTTATTTCTGTGCAGAAACTCTGTAATTCAGTGGTTTTAGTGTCTCTTTAATAAAACAAAGTCAAAATAGAAGTTATGTCTTTAGAGGGACCAAAGGAAGGGAACAAATAAATGGTATTTTTCTCATGTGGCCGATAATGACTTGTGCCTGTCATTGCTATTCCCTGTTTATCTGACCTATTAATGGAGGGCAAAATTCCAAAGAAATGTTTAATTAACATTTGTAATTAGTATTACAAAAGACCCTGCTTTATAGAACAGGCAGCCCAGAGAGGAGGGCCAGGAAAAGACAAGCTCTTCACCCTGTAATTATTGCAGCTCTCCGTAGTGCTCTCATTCATCTCATTAACATCACAGTGGGATGGTGCCACTGCAGGCTACTGGCAGGTGTCTAACTGCCTTCCTCCTGGGGAGACTTCTACAAAAGAGGTCCTGATCTGCAAATAAGTTTGAAAGCTTGCCAGTGGAGTACCTCATTCAAGCTTCGAAGTCTCCTGCTTCCAAAATACCCTAAAGACTTTCATTTCAATAAACAGTGATGTTCTGGGGACGTGCTTGCTTTTTAACTGTGGAAGGGAGAGAAAGAGAGAGGGGGGAAATTGGGGCTTGTCTAGCAAAATATGTTGCTTCATTAATATATTCCATTAAAAAAATAAAAATAAGCTATCTAGAAAGGAATTGGGTGGATAAATAAAAAGAAAATCTGAGTCATCACTTGAAAAATACTGAAATGCAATCAACCTATAAAAAAGACATCTGTCAATTTTCTGTGTGTGAATAAAGCTTTTCTTCTGGAATGCCTTTCTTCTTCAAATGAAGTTAACCCCACTATCATATCAAATAGTCTAATTCAGAAAATAGTAGTATCTATTTTATGGAAGAAAAATAAATTTGTTTTTATTTCTTCACAAAACATTATAAAAATTATATTATGCAGTGCTGTGACATTCAGTTTTTTCTTAAATCCCCAACTCATGTATTCACACAAGACTCTTGCCTTTAAATGAAAAGTAATTAGTGAGCTTCTAGCCATAAAAGCATAGAAGAAATACTAAGATAACATAAAGTAATGAAAAAACCCATAAACTTTTTTGTTTATGTTAAAAATAATACATGATTTAAAGCGGTGTCATGGTTTTTGAAGATACATTTTATTTTACTTTTTGGGTGTGGTATAACTGAACTTTTTTGTTATTAAAGCTATAAGCAATGAGGCAATAAACATTTACAATATGTGGCATGAATGGAGTCACCAAGTACTCAATGTTTGAAATAGTCCTAAATCAGGTGCACATCCCACTGATGTTACTGGAATTGCTCTTGTAACAGAGTTTGTCAGCTTTGGTGTACTGTTTTCAATAATGATTAGAGAACCATTATAAATATGGATAAGAGCTAAATTAAACCTACCTCTACTAAAGAGCTTGTATACAAAAGGGTACTGAAGGTGATGTTTGAAACAGCACTGCAAGAGCCAGAAAATGTTCACTTGAATCTTGCTGGCTAGATTGCCTGTAGTGAATCATCAGAATCAGATGACCTGTGATTTTTAAGAACACATTGTTCAGTTTGGTGAAAGAAATCAATGCTGCATTTATTTATTGCTGATAGAGCAGATATCACTGCATTTTTAAGAGCTCTAATCACAGCCAACTAGATTTTGCAGAAGTCTGTTCAAATATTGAATAGAAAGGTGGTCTCTATCTTGAAGCAGCTAGGACAGCAGGCAGTTGACAGATGGAGATGGAAAACAAAGAAGGAATGAGTGAATATAGGCTTACAAAAAAAAAAAAGAGTCAGTGTAATATTTTAGGAGCATTTTTAAGACATCTATGAAATAAAATACTGGGATAGTTTTGCAGATATTTACTAATAATTGTTTTCAAAGTAAAATAATGAGATGATGAAAATTCACATGATGGATTGGTTGAAGGTACTTGTCAACTTTCTGGCAGTGAATAAGAGATGAGAATGATAACTAGCATAGTAGAGATTGTCATATTCTAATGTTCATTTAAGAAGACAAAATTTAGTACTTGGGCTATCATTATGAACTTTTAAAAGCCACTTGATGAAGTCCAAAGTTTACTATTCAGAATCTGGATTTCCATCCCTTTAAGTAGAGGAGCTCAGGAGAGAACAGTGTCAAAATAGGCATATCCATGAAATTCTGCCGCAGACTGCAAATAATTAAAAGGCTTGATTTAGTGCTGAGACACACACTGAGCATACAGCTCCTAAACTCACTGTTTGACCTCTGTCCTTTTACAGAGCTGCCTCCAGGGAATTGTTCTCCCAGTGTGAAAAATCTGTTACATGGATTATATAGTTGAAGTCCAATGTTTGCTGTTGAGCAAGAATAGAAAAACTGAGGTGAAGTGTCTTGCGTTTTTGTGAAAGAAACTTAAGATTTATCTAAAAGTCATTAAAAGATTGGGTGCATAATATTACCTAACCCTCACTCTCACTGAGTATAGACCAATATACTTTAAAAGTATGGATCGAATATAGTATATAATTTGAGCTAGTTCTCTATGTGTGTTGGTTTTTTTTTTTTTATTTTTTTATTTGTTTGTTTGTTTCTATAATTAATGGGGCAATACTTCTTGCTTACATGAAAGGCTGTTATAAAGTTTTATTTGAGTGTGGAGCACTTTGAGGCTTATTTCTTATGAAAGGAGCTAAATATCGTCACAGTCTCCATTTGTATTATTTTTGTTTATTTTTAAAAAATCACACCCTTTCCCTTGAATGGCTCTTAACCTTTTTGTCTAATATTTGTCTTAGATTTGTTTTTCTAGCTTTCCCCCAGGTATTAGATACATATAGCTTGAATTCTGCCAGGCATAGGCAAAGGGTGATGAGAGGAAAATGAGAAAAAATAAAATGTTATATTACTCTACTTTAAAATTCTGGGCAAAGGAGGAAGAAACCCATATTCATATAATTGAAGAGTATGTGGCAATGTTTTAACTTTTAACAAGGTGCATTGAAAAACTTTTGAATAGAGGAGGATTTTAAAGAGGGGTTACAAGACTTTTCTTGATTTTTGTCTATATGCCAACTATACTTATTCCAGCACTCTTGATTGTGATAAGATTTGTTGTTGTTGTCTTCTGTGCATGTTGATTAATTGCTTCTGCTAAACAATCAAACTTGAGCTGTTTTGCTCATTGGTGTTTTGTTTGAGTTTGCTTGGGTTTTTTGTTTGGTGGTTTGGGTTTTTGTTTGTTTATTAGTTTGTTTTTAATTTCTCATCCGCAATTTGGTTTTTTTTTCTTTCTCTAGGTCACTGGAGGTGCAGTGAAGTGTCCAGATCACTGGACCCAGTGTTGTAACAGCAAACCTTGTAATTGATCCTGGCAGAATGGAAGGCTGAGCCCAGAAGTTCAGAGCAAACACACACAGTCCCTTGGCAACACCCACGAGCTGAAAGCTGACCTGGAAACAGTAGGATGTGGTATATCTGTAATAGCTTTTCTGCATCCTACATCTCGAAACCATCCAAACACACGAAGAGAGAAGTACAGAAATGTTTAAACAGAAAAAAAAAATTAAAAAATCATAAAAAGCACCAACATTGATAATAAAATATTAAATATAGGCTAATACAGGTTTGGTTTTTTTGCCCTTTTCGAACTACTTTCCTTTAGCTTATGTGGAAGTTCATATGTATAATTTTCAGACACAACAATAGCAGTATAATTAGTTTTGAACTCCAGACAAATAGTTAGCTCAGTGTAAAAACCAACAACATCCTCCTTCCCTCACCCCAACCTCCAAAAAGCCACAATAGCAATCAGGCATCTCATATAAGAAATCTATATGGTTGGTGCACCAGCTCCTTAACTCTGAAGTCTAGAGATAAAATCCTTTCTTATGACCCCAATAAAAATGAATTTGGTGATCTATTGCATGTTGTAAAAGTACAATATTATTTTCAGTTTCTACTGGCTGAAAGCTCCACCAGGGAAAGTCTTTTTTCTTTCTATTTTCTATCTGAGAGGAGTCCTTGAACCAAATAGAAATAGTGTATAAATAAGTATAACCCACTGACCCTCTGTCCCACACTGTGCCCTATATTTTTGAGCTTTGCTGTGCTGAAGGAAGGAATTACATTCCCAGAGGTATAAGGAGGAAAATTGCTGCCTTTTATCTTTTTTTTTTTTCTTTTCTTTTTTTCTCTTTTGTCCTTCATATGGTAGCATGGCATTGGCTTTCAAAAGATTCTCCTTCATGTTACCTTTGTGTAATCTCATGCATAGTCTAATTATTGACTATCCCCAGTGGTAATTGGTCCAGTAGCTGAGCTGTCTTTACTGCAGTGGAGCTGGATCTGCAGCACAGGTAGGTGTATCTGAACAAGATTTCAAGTGGCTGACATAGATTTCAGCAGGAACATATAGTCATAAAAGTAGAAATTTTACTTCAGTCTTTGTAAGACTGAGTAATTATTTCAGCAACCAAGCTTGACATCTATACCACTGTGCTGTTGCCTAATTGCAATTTAATGCTAACTTAAGTTTATCCAACAAACTGCAAGCAGACTTCTGGCTGCCAAAGTGGGGACACTGTAAAGTAAGATGTACCCTGCTTTTGTAGTATCTGGTGATGAGGGACTTCAGGGGTGAAAACTTACTTTAGTTTGGTGAGAGGTGCTCTGTACCCAAGCTCAAAGTGATCTCCTCTTCTCACTTTCCTTGAGGGCTGGCAGTTTATAACTTCCAGTCTGGGCAAGCTGTACTTTTGCTGAGTGTATCTCTGGGAGCTTAATTTGATGTGTTATATTTGCCAGTTGCGGATTTTTATTGCCTGTATCGTTCAGACATTGAAAAATAGAGAGCGAAAAGCACCCAGTTGAACCCATTGCCAAATGATCATTGCTCTCAGTTTGGATCAGTGCCCCAGTTTACAGTTGTCATGATCTTCATTGGGAAGGCTGTGAAAATAGACTCACCTTATAGCACACCTGGAAGGCCAAGAAACTCTGTCTTTGCCAAGCTGTACATTAGTCAGGATAGTTAAGTTATACAGCCAGGTAAATGGTAATGCTAGCTGTTGACATAATTTATTTGTCTGACAGTGCCTGGTAAGGCAGTCCTTTAGGGACATTCCTTTGGAGCTGGCAACCTCTGTGTTCTAAAAATAATCAGTACTGAACAGAGTCAGTGACCAAGGGAAACAGCACTCTCAAGACATTAAGGTCTTGTAACTTCAAGATTTAACTTGTCTGGTTAGGACTAGACCATACAGTCAAAATCTACATGAGATGGATGCTTGGTTGATGACCTCTCTAGAAAGGTAGGATTTGCAAGTTGTATTTTTCTCCTCACCGCAATGACTTACAGTGCAGAGATCTGTATTATAAAGCTGGTGATTCAACAGAAACAATACAGAAAGTAGTTGCCAATTAGTCATTCCTTAAAGATATCCCCTGTAGTGTATGTATGTTGGCCTTTTTAGGAAGTAAACCTTTCTTTTTTTGGTTTGGATTCTGAGGGTTTTTTAATTGAAATTCTGTTCACACTTGCAATGTGCTGTCCTTTTGAATTCTAGATTCTGTGCAATATGCAGACCGTTCCATCTTCTTTTGCTCCTAGTTGCTCACTGCTGCAGAGCCAGAACTTTCTAGCCAACAGCTACTGCAGTGAATTTCGTCCCAGGGCTCTGATGGAGAAAGACATCAGTAAGGATGACTCTTGCTGGAAAGGAGCATGAATGCATCTCTCAAGGAGAAATTCCTGGTAATCCACCTGAGAACAATGTCAGGTAAAACACCTTTGCCTACTGCTCCTGAAGTGGGAAACGTGTGGAAGGCTTTACCCTGAGACCAGGATTTGAATGTAATTACAGTCCCCATCTTTTCTACTTATTTTAATACTACAGAGAAAACTACTATTTGGGCCTTGGTTTAGGTGTGCTTTCTTCCCAGCAGTGAATTTTGTGACTCTGGGTTTCTGTTCTAAGTGGTGTGAAAAGGCTGGCTGGACATCTATTTAACCCACTGTCTCCTGAGTCATCACATCCAGTTCAGTTAAGGTGAATAAAAAAGAAAAAATATCATAGTGGCCTCAGATTAATCAGGGATTACGGGTAAGAAGGATTTGATAGAAATTTGAACTGTATTTGTCTCTGTGAGCAGTTTGTAAGAAGTCTAGTGTGGAAAAGGAGAAGTATTATGCAAAAGACAATCAAAATTGCCAGCATGTCTACTGGCTTGAAGTGACTCACCTACTCAAAATTTTTTAAAGTCAAATTTAATAGAAATCAATTTCAATGTATTGATGACTGGGTATTCAGTCTTTCTTCAACCGAATTTAGTCCTAAAGCATCTGTAGCCATGAGCTTGGACAGGACTGAGCTTGAGGAATAAAAATCAAACTCCCAAACATATAGAAATGACACAATATATGGCACATATGAAACTGAAATGAATCTGGTGGAATCTCAGTGAGGTTATTTCCAACTTTTGTACCAGGAACTATCCTTGTTATCTAATATTTGTAGTTGTTACTTTTCATATTTCTGTTTCCTGGCAGTAGTAAGCTCCCTATAGAAGAGAACCCCATAGAAAACCCATGACTTCATGAGGTTGATAATTGTCATTTACCAGTCACAAGGGAAACCTTGAAGATTTTCTTGGCTCTATCTCCTTCAGTGAGCAGGAGAACTTTTGAGAGAGGTTTGTTTTGCAGTGTTTCACCCAAATTGCTTCTCTATGAGAGCAGAGATTGGAGTTCACTACTGTGAAGTGTTTTTTTCCTTGTTCCATCAAGGTTCACTTATGTCCTGACATTAAGTGTCAGAGAGAGATATTCGTGAAGGCACACTAACCCATCTCTGACAAATAAAATCAGGCTTTCAAGCTCCTTGGATAACTTGATAAACCCACCCTTCTTTTAGGTATGGTTTATCACAGATAAATCAGAAGCAAAGTCTCTTCCTACAGATCAATTACATGAATAGCTGGAACATCTAATTCTCCTATCAAATCATGTGACCTTCCCCTGGAAAATCTTACAAATTTGGACTGTGTGGGAGATAAGAAGAAAGTGATGATAACTTTCTTAAGATTCACTACAAAATCCTCTGCTCCAAAGTTTTCTTGGTTCCTCAAATCCTGTTCCCTAAAGGAATTCTGTTTTGATTGTATCTTTTTTTATGTCCCTTCTACAATTTTTCTCTAGTCCCTTCTCTGATTACTATACTTAACTACTTACATACATTGATATAGAAGCAACTACCTCTGCAGCTTCAGTTAGCTAGCTATGGGCAATTCTTTAGATAATGCTGCTCTTGCTGCTCCCACTCAAGATTTTTTTTCTCAAGTGTCACTGAAGTTTTGATATCATCTGAAAAAGACCAGGTGTAGCTGGGTGACATCAAAGAGGGATGTATCAAATGTGCAAGGTCCGAGTAACCTATTGATCAGTTGCTACACTGTTACTACAGTTCAAGACCATGATGGCCTGATCTATTCCTTGGCCTTTTTGTCCTGCAGGATAGCTGAAGTTGGAGAAAACTTCTCATTTCCTTTGAAAAGATCTTTGTACCAGCAGCAAGAGACAATGATAATTCTCTAAACAATGAGAGGTCATTGGTTTTGTAAGTTGTCTAAGCCAGTTTCTTGTCAAGCTGCCAGAGATTTTTCTGCTCATTGAGCCTTGAATTGTTCTACAGTGTCTTGCAATGTCTGGATTCTGAGTAGATTCAATGAGATCACTTGCAAATACATACTGATCACTGAATTTTGTATTAATAACAATAATACTGAAATGATAACAACTGGAGTGAACCTGACTTATCAACTGATTACACTTTTCTTTGAGAACATTAAGAAGGGGAGTTAATTTAAATTATATGTATTATTCAGGGCATGTCTTTTAAGTATCTGATGGCATCATTAATATACATAGAGAGGGCAGTTGTGGAGACGCGTTTGATATAGATGGATTTGGAATGTGTAGCAAGTAATGATTCTTTCCTTTATGAAGTTTTAATTAAGTTATTAAAAATTCATCCTTCAAAATATGAAAACACATTTTGTTATGCATCACTTTGTTTTAAATACAATGCTTATTTTTAAATTTCTGTAAAAGATACTGTGGTTTGCTTTGTGGATCCTACCAGTAACTGTGTTGATGTGGTGAACAGGAGAGTCATGTTTTGATATTCAGGAGACAACTAAATTTATGAAGATTTAGATACCATTTCCAGGGATTATTCAATGCTCTGCCTCTCTCTCAATCTCACATGACACTCTGTGTTTGAGCTCACATACTTCTTATAATAGTAAGGGTATACCAGCCCCTAACAAAGGTGTAGACCCTGACATTGCTGGTACTTGTACTTAATCCACTGAACAGCTAAACCCTGAAGAGGAAGGGGCTGATCTGGACAAAGGAGCCAAAATCAATTAATGGGAAGAAACTTCTCTCACCCTGTTATTGAGTGTATGGTGTAAAGATGCAATATATGTTGTCTTTCCAGCAAGTTCAGACCCCTGGAGGGCTTTTAGCATTATACTTAGAGCGTAAAAGGAAGATAAAATGGAGCTGATGCACACGACGCAAACTGTGGTTTCTCTCATTGCCACCTGGGATTTTCCAGACAGGCAGCTAGTCACTGATGTTGAGCAAGGTCCCTGCATTAACAGAGCTTTGTTTCCTAGTGATTCATGGGAATAGTTTTGGATGAGTGGTTTGATTTGCATGGCTTCACATTTGTTGAGTTTTGTTTTGAATTCTGGAGTTCAGTTTATTTAAACTCTCCAAAGTGATGTTCATTGAAGTTGCCAAGTTTCACTTGGTTTTGTGTTGAAAGTGATGGTGTTCTGGCAATTTTTCCAGACTACTAAAAGGATTAAGTCTCAGTATACTTGTCAGCATTAGAGGCAGGCACTTCATACTGTTAAAAAGCTGCATATACTACTTTTCCCTCTGTCCAATAGCAGGAAGAATCTGTTTCTAGACATGATAGGTCCTATGACACCAAGTGTTAATCTTGGAGTATTATTCAATATGGAAAAGTTATTTCTGGTAGTCTGTAGACCTTTCCAAAATGCATAAGCTTTTATCTTTCCTTCTGAGGTTTTAAAAATGGGACTTAGAGGATTAAGGGAACCTTGTTTCTTTGTGAGCAATATATGACATGTAACACTAATAAAATTTCTCAGCTTTCAAATGTTGCTATAAGAATATGTCTGTGATATGTGTGGTCTTTCACTGCACAGAAATATACTCTTGCATGCCATAAAGCTTTTACCTAAACTGCATGAAATAATTTGCCTGATGCGATTGTGGTTTTGCTACTCATGGGTAACTGAGCATCTTAAACTCAAATTTGTGAAAGAATTACTCTTTCTCCATCTCTCAAGTGGGGCAGCTGAGCAGCAGGAACCTCTGCAGAGGTTCTTCCTAACTTAGCCATTTTCAGTGGAGATTTCTCCTGGAGAAGTTTTTTGCATGATCCTTATTGAATAGAATGGAGCTGGAAAGCAAATTTTCTGAACAGCTAAAACAGAAACAGCTTTGAAGCGAGTATATTTATCTCCTCTCCTTCTCAATTTTCTGTGTCTACCAGGGTCAGTTCTGACATTATTGTCCTTTGAGCATGAAAGGTGAAAGCCTTTAATAGTAATAAAAAATCATTACTTAAAAATACGTATCTATCCTCTTAAGTGGGAAGCTCCCTTACAAAATTGCCTGTTGGTCTGGTGTCTAACACTGAATCATGTAATGATTCTGTAATGTCCAATAATATGTGAAAGCATTGGAGTTGGAGATGCTTGTTTTGTAAGCAGGAACTTCTCATGCTTTCTGTTGGTCCCATTATGTTGAGATCACAGGTTATAAGAAATAATTAAAAAAAAAAACAACTAAAAGAAAAAAAAAAGAAAACAGTGTTTGTTCAGCTCAAATTCCATTAAATTCAATAATTTCCTGTAAAATACTATATTGAAGCATGTTAGACTCCTGTAAAATGTGGCATTCATAACTTTTCTATAGGAAAGAAACTGAAATTGCTTGTGTAAGACCTCATCTTTAAACAAAAAAAGATGAGAAATTGACATCTTAGAAACAACACAGGTAAAATTTATGTGTTGTAAGTGAGTTATCATGTTATGGAAGTGGATTATAAATGCATTTCATTGCATTGGTAATCTCTGAAGGTGTTATTGGTTTGGTTAAGATCATCTCTATAACACACAAAATTAACGAGGATTTGTCAGCAGTCCAGACATTTGAAAACCGTGTTTATAACACATACCCTTTTCATACTGTGTCAGAATACAGGCTTCTTACTTTCAAGATCTGTTTTCCCTCGGAGACAGCACAGTTTGCTGTTCCAGGTCAGTTTCTGATGGCCTTTCTCAATTAGGCAGCATGTGTGTGGGTATGTTCAGGGCTGCAGAACTCTTATGGGAAATTTATGTTTAATATAATTAAGGCTACTAAAAGCTGATTTCAAGTAGAGAATGTATTTCAGATTTGGCTTTTTAAAAACACAAATTCAGAGGTGTTTTGGGTATTGACAACAAGCAGTCAGTGTCTGGTGACCATTTATACTGAATGTTACTTGGAACACAGTATTATGAATATTTCAATGAGGTCTACAGTCAAATATCCTAAAACACATTTCATGACCCAGTATGCAAATCAGCTCTGGGATGTGAGAGGGCTGTTGGGGCTTACTCTACATAGATTTAGACTGTTTTAACAAAGGTTATTTATTAAACATTATCGACATTGTTTTTTTCACCACTTTCATAATTCAGGAGGGGATTTTATTTTCTTTAGGGAAACAGCTAAGAAGTAGGTCGGGAATCATAGCTGTGAAGAGGCCACTCCAGGGAAGAGAAAGGTTAAATTCAGTTCTAACAAGCAAAATAAAAAGGTTGGGAGGCTGCTGTCATTTATGAAAGAACTTCTTCTGAGTTATTTTTATACATTAAACCATTTAATATGTCTCAGTTGTTCATTGACAATAGTGAGGTTAACAAAGGGAATTCCTACCACTACATGATTCAAGGAGTTTAATTGGAGATTATTGGAAAAATTATAGTTTGTATTAAATAGATGAGTCTGGAAGCTTATTCCATGGTTTAAAAATGTCACGTAAAAGAATCAATATTACCAAAATTGTGTGATACAAATTTGGTATCTGTGAAATCACAAAATCAGCTTAGCATATTAAGTAACTTTGGTAATCACCACAATAAAAAAAATGGATTCAAGTTACTGGACCATATTTTGTCCTGCTTTCTACTTTGTGAAATTCCTGTGAAAAAAGAAATATATTAGATTAAAATTGACCAAACAACATTGCAAACCTAAACAGAATTTAAACACTTAGGTTTCTCAAGGCAAAAAATTGTATTCCCAAAATGTGTATGCAAATGTGCAGGTTTGTCAGATGAGAAGAGCACAGTTTGGGGCACTTTTTTCTTCCTTCCTCCCTCACTGAACTGTCACAGCAATGGGGGAATCCCCATTGACTTAAAATAATGCCATGGACATATTAAACAACCAGGAAAACACACACACACAATGTTGTTTACTCAAGTCTTTAGCCAGCAAGATCTGTGACAATCTGCAAGCTGTTGGGTGATGAGATGCCACAGCTGCAGCATGTCGTCTTATGCAGTTGGTGTGCATGGGATGAGGATAGCTTGAAAAACCTTTCTTTTTACAAAGGGAAGAAGGACTAGTGAAGTTGGAGTGTTGCTTCCATCTTAAGAGCTGTCTGCTCCTCTGGGTATTGAGCTGTGGCTGTATACAGGAATGCTACAGAGTGTAGGAGTCAGCATGTTTTCTCTGAAAAAGCTGGAGAATTACAGAACAACAGTTTGGTTGAATGAAGCAGTGTCATTTTAAATCTGTAGAAAATTGGTCCCTCTCTTTCTTTCTCTGAAATGCGTCACTTTAGTGTTGACCTCCACTTAAAATGAAGTGTGGTAAACCTATAATTAGGAGAACTTCTAGTGACTTGCTCAAAAGAAAAATGAGAGTTGTGGGGTTCACTTATACAGTATTCTCTTAGACTGCTGTTGTAGTTTCCTAGCATTTCTCGGTCTTTCTGTCTTCCTGCTAATCTCCTCATCTTTTGCCCTTTTCCCCTTGGAGCTCAAAATCATGGGTTTGTTTTGACTTTCAGTTTTAACTCAGGAAAAGAAAGTGAATTCCTAGTCCTAAAAGTTGCAGAGATAAGCTTGAAAGTGTGCTCGTTTGAGGCCACAGGAATAAGAAAACTCATGATTTTAAAATATTTGAGAATAGCAGGGCTACTCCAAGAAGCCACCAGATGCCTGTATCAGCGTGCTTCTGAATTACACACAGTAAGCCTGCACTCAAAATATAATCACTTCACAATAGTAATAAATATGCTTGTTCCTGTTGGCACCTTATTTTCTGTATGAACAACTTTTAACATTTTGTTTCCCATACTTATTCAAAAAAACACTTCAAATCAAAGACAAAATGAGTAGCAGGTGAAGACATTTTTGATGATGTTAAGAACAAATTATTATCTAACTAAAGATTTCAGCAATTGTGTTTTACTAATCCCTGTAATTCCTTACAAATATTAGCAATAATTTACGAAATTTAGAATTTTGAAATCCTCACTTTTCTGAAAAAAGGTAAATGTGAGCTTTATTATTATCTATGTACATGTGAATCTGGGAAACAAAGACATCTAAGTATACCTGCAAGTATGTCTGAATACAACTACCCAATCATGCTTGTTACCTTTCAAAGGTATTTTATACAATATATACAGCATGAAAATTGGTGTTTGAATATACATTAAGTCTACAAGGATCGGTCTGGACAGCCACATGGCACAGAATAATTAATACAATTTTCTCAGGAAATTCTGCAGTAGAGACTTGTAACATCTGTTCCTACTGAAGTGTCTCTTTCACAAGGAGATATCTTAAATTCTCAAGTACTGAGTAGTGTTTTTCAAGTTTTGTTTTTCAAACAATACAATACAATTTCCTTTAAGAAGTAGTGTGATGTAATGCACTGTGAAAGAGGTGTTGGGACCACGGGCTGCTGCAAACCATAGCCTGAGGCAAATCTCCAGAAGGCTGGTGCCCATTCCGGTCAGCAGGTAGTGGTCAGCAGGTAGTGGAGAGGTGGAGAAGTTTGTCTCATGGCACTACCTAACCTGACTGGAGGAATGAGTCAGCATGGGTGAGGAGCTAATTCTGAGCTGATTTAAGCAAGAAAAAGGTAATAGCTCTAGAGCACAAAGAAACTATAATGGTGAGGCAAATAGTGCTATCCTATCAGTAGTTCTAGGAATGAGATCCTAGTTTGGGATAGATGTTACATTTACATTGACCTAGTTCTGGTTTTTTCCTATATAAATGTTTTAGCCTTAACATCAAATAGCTTTCAAACAATCTTTCGGTAGTGTGGCTTCCAGGAGATGGACTGGAAACCATTGCAAAGGATATGGCATTCAACATTTTCACAAACAGTTTAGTTATTCATGTCTTGTTTCACAAGTAAATCAGACGTACAGAGTTGAGGATACCCATGATAAAAGCTACTCTCTGTAATAAGCAGGCTCTCTCAGAGGAAATCTGAAGTCTGGGGAATGCCAAGAGTAAAGCAATGGGTTCAATTCTCTGTTCAGCTAAATGGCAAATCACTGTGGTGATAACAGAGTGAAGTGAGTGAGGTGTGACTTAAATCATCTCTCTCCTCCTAGGTCAAAGCACAGCATTTAGGAATGTAACACCTCTCTGCTTTGACTGCCCTGCAGTTTTGTAAAGCTTTGGTTTTGTGGAGAACCTAAAAACAAACATCAGTACTTGGTAGGCACAGAGCTGTGCTGGATGCTATGGTCATAGAAGGAAGTGGGAGCGGTGGGAGGAAAGACACTTAAACAGGTAAACCAAATTTGTTTTTCCTAGCAATTATAAGTAGAACATGCTGGGTTTAGAGTTTTTTTTGTTGCTTGTTTGGTCTGGTGTTTTTTGTTTTGTTTTCTTTTTTTTATTATTATTATTTTATTTTTTTCTTTCTTTTTGGTTGGTTGGCTGGGTTTTGTTTGTCTTTTTCCCTCCACATTTTAATAAATTTGTGAAAAAAATTATTTTCATAAATTTTCAGGGATAAACATTTTAACAGTTTATTTGCAAATACTTTCTTGTATTTCTTTGTATATAACAGATATTATTAGATGGCTGGAGCANGTAATAAATTGATAACAGCTACTAGATATTATTAGATGGCTGGAGCACCTATCCTATGAGGAAAGGCTGAGAGAATTGGGGTTATTCCACCTGGAGATGGGCAGGCTCTGGGGAGACTTTATTACTAAATTTAGTACCTAAAGCGCACTTAAAAGAAAGCTTGAGAAGGACTTTTTTAGAAGGTTGTGCAGTGACGGACAAGGGGAAATGACTTGAAATTGAAAGAGGGTAGATTTAGATTAGACATTAGGAAGAAGTTCTTTACTGTGAGGGTAGTGAGGAACTGGAACAAGTTGCCCAGAGAAGTTGTGGATTCCCAATCCCTGGAAGTGTTCAAAACTGTGTAGGATGGGACTTTGAGCAAGTCCAGTCTAGTGGTTCCAACTCCAAGGGAGTTGGAAATAGATGATCTTTAAGTTCCCTTCTAACCCAAACCATTTTGGTATTAAGATAAACAGAGGGTTATTTTCAACTGATCTTCCCTATATCTTTCCTCATTTTATAGTTCTCCAACATGTAACTTTTTCTTCAGTCTATTAATATTGTAATTTGTTGGTGGGTTTGTTTTTTTCTTTTTTTCCCCTCTGTCAGTTTGTCCTGAATGAAAGCCAAAACTGGGTCTTCTGAGATTTGCATAACCAGATGGTACTATGTTTGGCATATTTCATTCCTCTGATACCAAGGCTGATCACACGCTACTTTTAGTAGTTCATCAGTTTCAGATCTGAACAGGGTTCTTTAGAAATCGTAAGTGAATATCACTCTGTCCTTGTAATTTTCTATTGCTCATTTATTAATATAATCTAAAAGCTTTCCTACAAGCACTCAAGTTAGAGGCACTTCTAGGACTTTCCTCTGTAAATAAAGACTCTGTCCTTTTTTTTTTCTTTTTTTTAGTGTTACCTTTATGCAAAAAAAGTGTTTAGTTCTTCTGCAGTTACAACTCCAAAGGAGATCCCTGTCTTTTTCTTCTCTCATTAGGGAGCCTGTTAGCTCTGTATTCTTTAAGTCTGTCAAAAAGTTTCACATGTGCTGGTTCTTGAATAGACACAAATGCTGAATATAACAACTTAATATATAAAAGGTGGTCCAGTGCTTTTACTGAGAAACTGTCTATGTGGGAGATACCTCATTTAATACAGAGATGATAATTTATATCACAAAATTCCATGCTATTTCCTTGTGTGCAATACATAGTATTTATTAATGGTATCTTTATGTGCCATGGTTAATTCTGCTTTAAATGAGTCTTTGAAAATACTGGCAGTACATGAGACCTTGTGTCTAATGTTCACACATCAATGAAAGATGACATTTTATTTCAAACAAAAATTTGGAGTAGGCTGGGCTACAATAATCCTTTTTCAGTGTGTGGTAAGAGTATCCACAAGGAAGCTTGGGGTGTAGGAGCTTGTGAACAGTGAAATCCTCTGCTGGTTTTGAGTTTACTTTGGGTATGCAAACCTGGAACATCCTGGAGCTGATAGAAAGTTAGAATTTGCAGCATTTTTAAAAAACTTATGATATGAATGAAAGTGTTCGAAAATGCCTTATAGGAAGCAAATAATGTAAACATGAAGAGAGGGGAGAACTGGCTATAAACCTCACAAGGTTTTGTAAAAATGCCATTTAGTTATCACTCAGTAATGCTGATTCTAAGACATCATTTCACCATTCTTCTGCTGGCTGCCTCAGCAAGGCATTGGGACACTGACAATGAAAGTGTTTTAGCATATTTCTACTGCTAGAATCTCCTTTTTATTCCAGTCAGGACATAATAAAACTTATCTGAAAAATCCAAGAGGGGAACAGAAATGCTGACACTTCAAATGCCCAGTTCAAAAAATCTGATGCCCATGCTACTTTCATTCCCACAGCTCCTGAATGCATTAGCCATATGCCCTTTAAGGACAGCCTGTGTCATTGCAAACAGTGTTACTGATGTCTGGTTGCACTATGCCAGTGATTGTGTAGGGTTTTAATCATTGGTAGTATACCTGAACATTCATTGTTTTCTTCTTATTTCTCATGGTTGCTTTTTTCGGTTGCTCTTGGTAAAATATTTTAAATGGTTTTTGCTCTGCCCATATTTGCACTTGAATTAAAAAGGAGCAGTGGTGAAACCATAAGTGAGGGAATGTATTTAATCTTTTTCAGTCAAGCTTAACACTTTTTAAAGGATTTTTATCCAGTAAGGAAGGGTTACTGCTGCATAGATTATTACATTCTGTTGTTAGCCTGGAAGCAGAACACACAATCTATGAATAAAGGAATAAATTAAGTGCCACAGAGTGCAATAAATTTTATTTTAATTCTAAATGGAATTGTTGTCATCGTACCCTGTGTATGATTTGTATTCAGAAGTGGTACCACTGCACTGGTGTATCTATTAATACTATAGCAGTATGGTTTTCTTTCCTTTTTTTCATCTCTCCAAATCTTTTACCATTCTTTTGTTTCTTTTCTTTTTTTCTTCCTTTTTTTTTTCTTTTTTTTCCTTTGTGGTAAGAGCAGCAACAGATTCTTTTTCTCTTTAAGTGACTGATCTCTTCCTTTTTCAGAAAGTACCATCCTGCAATGTACAACTTTCTGTACATTGTATAACAAAAATTACCATGTTTTGAAGGAAATAATGCAATCCCTTGGAGAAATTTCAGTCTCCTTTCTAAGTGCTATAAAACTCCCTTTTTTCCTGGCTAGAAGATGGGAAGCCAGCCTGTGAAACCTGATCTGTTTTCTGTCCTGAACCCTCTGCTAATTTACTAGCAAGTTGTATGTTCAAGAGAGAATATATATTTTTTTTTTAAATCTGTACAGAGAATCATGGTTATTCAGAACTGCTCAGAATTTCAGAACATTAGGAAATACCCTGACTGGTGCAGAGTTAGTGGGCAAGGGTTTACATTAGGCAATTTATCATTTACTGTGCAGCTATACTAAATGGTCCTGCAAGATGAGACCTACTCTGTTTGTCTATCTTAATAAATATTTGTAATGTAAATATTGTAAAAATAACATAAATATACTTCTGCAAGGGTTAACTGTCAGCCAATTTAATTTCTATTTTGATGAAATAAATATGCACTTCAACCAGTAACTCTGAAAAAATTGTACAGATGGAAACCTTAGAAACAGGCTGACTGGCAGTGGAAAGATTGTCCTGGGGAGTAATTAGCGAGAGTAGCTTTTTTTTGGTCTAAAGTAGATATTTGCTACCTTTCCCTTTATTTCTTAATGTTAATCCTGGGGAATAAATGGTTGCTGCCCATAGCAAGAAATAAAGAGCTATGAGCTCAGCTGGATGCAAAATGACAAAGAGCTGATCAAGTCAGTAAAGCAGTACTGATTTAGACCAGTGAAGGATATATAGCTAAACTAAATCACTTAAATGAAATAAGCCACGTACAAGATCATGCAGTTCCAGGTCTGGATAATCTTCAGAGATTATGGTACTCATAGGTTTTCACGCTCCTTAAAGATGATTTCTTTTCAGACTACAGGATTCAAGACCTAACTGATTAACTTTCTCTCAAAGGAAGCATCAGGAACTACTGTGTAGAGGTGGAAGATTGTAGGGACATACAGAAGAGGCCAAGGAGCTCTCCAAAAGGAATTTTAAGTGCTGTTACTAAGAGAATTTCCCTTCTTACCATTTTTTTTTTCATTAAAAGTAATGTATTAGAAGAGAAGGAAGAGACAGAGCAACTATCTAACAGCTGCTTTCACAAATGGGACCTATAGAAGGGCCAGACCTCTGCTCTGTGTCATGTGTTGCACAAGCATCTCTGTCAGAGGCTGGATCATCACTTTTCATTGAAATGCATGTAGCATGCATGATGAAGAATCTTCTGTGAAATGCTTTTATTTCTTCTTCTTTGTATAATTGTTTTTGTAGAAATTTAGAACACCTCACACACTTTTTCATATTAAAAGAATGTGACTCCATGAGAGCACATAACCATAAACCCACTTATTTTTTTCACAAAATCCTTCTCACTTCCCTGCATTTTTTTATTCTAAGAAAGACATAAGACAATCTCAGAAAAACAGCACTAAAACAGCCAGTTAAATTCTGATAGATCCCAGCTTGTGCGATTTCTTCCTCTTTCACTTTAAAAATAATTTTGGTTGTTAATGAACTTAAATGTAATACTTTTAAATAATCACTAGAGATAACAGAAAAAAAAATCAAGCATCTCCCTAGACTAGAAGGAAATGTTTGATCCTAGACTCACAGGCTCATTTAAATTCACTACTGTAAGTCCATCCTTTTCAACTATTGATCTATGATAAGACATTTTTATTAATTTTTCCTTAGAAAAATTCACTAGCATTGAAGAAGATTCAGCAAACAGGGGGGAAGAGCTCCTTAACTTGAATGATTAGGCCAATTTACTTAGGCCTTCCTAAAAAACAAAAGGATGTACTCTAAGTCTTGGACTTCATCTCTGAAATGTTTAGTCAGTCTCTGGCAATTAATCCATGCCTTGCTTCCTCAGAGTGACATATATCATGTAGATATATGTCTCTTTACAAGAAACACATATCTGTGCATTTTGCTTTCTCATCCAGCTGTGACCAATTCAATTAGCTAATGTTTCCCCTGTTCCCTTGCTGCCACTACTCATGCCGTCATCATGAATTGGTCCAAGGAGCAGTCCCTAGATATTTCTGACAACTCTGGTCCCTGGGTGAGACGGGGCAAGGTCTGGGTGGGGCCAGGCATGAGGAGATTTCCTGTCACTTTGTGTCCTCCCGTGCAGACTATGAGCACAGCAGCATGCACGCACTGCTTGATATCTAACAAATATATATCCTAGAGCAGGAAGGGTCAAGGAGACAGACTGTTGGTTATTGAGGAAATACCTGTATTGTGGTTTGGGTTTTTTTAAAGCTGGTCATCCAGGGGACATGAGAGAAAGCCAAGATTTAGCTTATTCTATTCCATCTTTACAACCACAGCTTGTAAACAAGGGCTTATCCTTTCTCAATTACATTAGACTGCAAAGAAAGTCTTGCTTAAAAAAGTGTTGCAAAATCAGACAGGGTGAAGTAGTTTAAGACTGTCAAGATATTAGGGCACTGGAGTACACCAGGTTTTCTCAGCTCACATAGTTTCAAGACGAAATCGAACNAAAGAAATCGAAAGTTGTTTGAGATTTTTTTTATTTTTTTTTTTTTTTTTTTTTTTTTTTTTAATGTAGTCTTGTTAGGGTTTGGATTTTCCAACGCTGGGATTCACTCAGGTCACAGGATACCCAATAATGTTCCTTGAAATATGTTTGAGATTGGTAGGTCATGCCACATAAACATTCTCTTATCTTTGCTTTCATTACTATTATGATTGCTGTGACGAAAGAGCTACTTGGATGATACTATGTGAAATGATTACAGTCTTCTGACAGTTCCTGGAACAACAGGATCAAATGTCTGCTCTTGCAGGTATTTGTAAGCAAGCAGTGCAATGCATTTCAATGGAGTTTGTACTTCCTCTCTCTCTTACCACTGCTGACCCAAACGTAGCAAGTTTCAAGGTATAATGTGCATTTATTATGGGGGGGTCCTTTTCACAGCTGCTTATTTTGTTAGACAGAAGGGAAGGAAATAATTTGTTTGGATATGAAGATTCAGTTGTGTCCTGAATATTACTGCAGGGATACTTATAGTAGTCCTTTATTGTAATTTTTCTTATTGATGTTCATTTGTTGCAGTAACTGAGGTGCAGCTGAAATGCATCAGGCGGATTTCACTATGACCAACTTCTGCCTTTCTTGCTGTGAATATTTTAGAACTCAAGCTTTATGTGTCACCCCAGTCACTGTTCCCAGCCCTGATTTTGTCCTTGTGATTTAAACCTTTTACCTTTACCAATATCAGAGATGTCTGCAAATCTTACAGGTTTCCCACCATTAAAATACAAGGTAATGACTAAAGCTGAGAAAAATAAGGGGTTAGGAAGATGTTAGTAGCACTTTTATTTTACTTGTTTTCTTTTTTTTCTTTTTTAAATCTTTTCAGAACATACCTAGTAGGCTCTGGAATGACTGTGCTTCACAAATTGCCTGCCCGGCTGTATAATTTGTGGAGAAAATAATAAGTATTAAGAACATTGAATAATTTATCATAAAAAGTGAAATTTGTCAAATAAATTATTCAGTGATATTATCTGACAGCTGTAACTGTGGGGCTTAATTAATGAATGTATGCAAAACACTTTAATCTTCAGTTTATGAAAGGGGTTAGTTGACAAAGTTGCATTCTGGAACCGTGTCCTGAATCTATGTGGTCTAAGAAATCTAAGAGGTCCCTTCCAGTAGAGTTAAGTAAAAAATTGCTGTCTGCAATACATTGTAGTAAGCATCACCTCTTGCAAATACAAGGCATATGGTGATCTTTTTTTTTTGATTACAAAGAAAAACCTTAAAGCGCCTTAAAGCTATTAAATACTCATGTTCTTGAACATGAGTTTTGTTTGTGTCTACCAAATAGATTTGGTCATAAAGGCTTTGGACTTTGCTTGAGTGTCTGAGGAGGGGTTTTCTTTATCCCCAGCCCCAGTTTTGTGTACACTGCTCACATCCTCAGATTACAATTTACTACATTTCTTCACTTTCTTTTTCCCTCTAGCTGGTACAGATACCTTACAATTCACATACATCCTCTTCAAAACAAATCCTGTAGCTTCTATTCCCCTGAAAGAAGCACAAGAGAAATTGTTTGCAGAACCCTCTGAATTCAACTGAAAGTCTCCCAAAATCTTCATAGTGTTTTTAGACCAAACTCTTAAAGAGCTTTCTCTTCACGTGGAGTTCTGCGTCTTGTCTACTCTTGCACTAATGGTTCCTTTTGGTGGAGGCCCCAGAGGAGAGGTCAAAGCCTGAACTAATATGGATTTTAGTTATTTTCCAACTTGTATTCAAAATAAAAGTTTCACCAGTTCAGAATCAGTACAGGATGTTAGGTCTAGGCTGTTTGCCATTGCATATTATTCAACTGGATAAAACTTGAAAACTGATCCTCTTTCATGTGACATCCTTATAAGTGCTCTGTTCACCCAGAAACTCTGAAATAAGTTACGTTTTTATGAATTTACTGGTAAGCTTTTTAGTTTGCATTTTTCTCTGCAGAATGTGTAGCTTGCTTCTGAAGCTGCATATATATGCAATGCAAAAATTACTCTGGCAATCACAGATTTTAATTAACAGAAGAATAAGCAGGTGCTTAAGAAGTCTGAAACATCTTCATCCATTACCAGCTATTGTTCTGATCACATCAATAACTTAGATGATGTTTTGAAAGTCTGGAACAATTTTTGCCAAAGTTACTTTCTTTTTTTTTATTGCATTCGTTATGCCAACCTATCTTAGCAGTGCCAGAGAAATAATCACCTTCTTACCTTTTTATTTCCTCCAAGCTACTCGCTTAAACTAAGGAAACAGTGAGGCTGGAGTAATATCAGTTGCAAAGAAGACTGCTTTGTGAAGAAACATTACGATTGCTAAACAAAACAACGTTTACACTGAAATGGTTCCCAGTTAGTTATGAATATATATGACCCCAAAATGGTCATTTGGCTTAAATTCAAAAAAATATTTCTATGGTCTAGAAAAGAAGCCTGGCATCTGTTTTTCTTATAAAGTGCGGGGTCATAGCTTTTGGAAATTGCTAGAGCCCATATATCTACCCAAAATATTGTGAATACTGTTTTGTGTGCATTTTCAGCTTGCAGCAATCAGATAAGTGTATAAGGTAGCACTTGTTCTTCTTATCAGCTGACCTTAATTTGAACTTTATTTGAAGAAACTTAAAGCTCCTGGGACAGACTTATTCTCCCCAAAGTCCTTTCCCCCTTTCTCTCCAAAGACAATAAAAATACAGGCTGAGGTCAGGAAAATTTTGTTTCTCAGTGGCGGTGTCTAGTCAAGATACTTTAACACCCATGGCTTGGTGCATAAAAGAGGCACAGCAACTTTTGCTGCTTGGGAAGGTTCAGTCAGTCACACAGGCTTGGGAGAGTCTGTTTGCTTTACCAGTGAAATAACATGGTGATGTTTTCTGCACTTCAATAGAAAAAGAAATAATAGAAGGTTTATGTAGAATGACTTAAAAAAACCCCAAGAAAACAAAACAAAACAAAACAAAACAGCAAAAAAACACAGCAAAAAACCCCAAACCCCTACACAATCTATCAACAACAGAAAACATGGCAAATCAGAAACAAACACATGCATTAATCTCATTAAGGAGAAGCAGACTACTTGAAGACCTTTTGTTCTTATTTCTTCTTCTTTCCTCAGCTTCTATATTATCCTTGTCCTTTTCATTGATACTTTTTTCTGCTTCTGGAGTAGTTTTTGAAGACTGTTGGCAGGACAGAGGCTTTATCCTTTAGAAGTCATGTGCAACTTCATCTGTAGTAATATATGATAGATGAGGTGATAATATACAATATATCTTAAACATAGCAAATGAGAGCTGTGAAAAATTTGAATAGCTAGCATGATAGATGGCCTTTCTTAATTTAAAACTTGGTGCCTCATGCATTAAAATTTAAAGTGTTCTAAACCCATATGTTTTTAACAGGAGAGACTACTATGCCACCAAAGAATGATATTCAGATCCCTCTTACCTCTCAGTTACCTAGAGTGAGAAGTATATATTTTATTTTTATATCAATTCCTTCTAACATAATTGATAGTGGGTTTTTTCCCCCCACATATAAAGTACCACATAAGATATTAAGACCAGACCTCACTGATTTCTTAAGTGTTTATGTGAAGCAGCGAGTAAGATTACATATTTTGAAGGTATTCTATAAATGTAAATTATAACTGACACAAATCAACAGGAACTAGATTATCTAATCAGTTCTCAGTTCATAACTTCCCTCTAAATTTAACTGAAGTGGTAGAGACTATTTTTTTCTGGAGTCTGAATGAGGTGTCATTTTCAATCCACACTTCTTTTTGTTTATGTATTTTTGAATGTCTGATATGATCTCTTCTTCTGTCAGTGCTGAACTGGAAGTTGGTGTTAAAGGTCTAGCAAACTGTTCTGACTAATCTAATCACTGCCCAATATGATAACAGTCTCATGTCTTATCCATTTTGATGGTCATTTTCAGTTGCAGGGCTGTTTGCTATAGGAAATATAGTGAGACACATGATATATTTTATACCACCTGTGAAATGGAAATCTGTGAAGAAACCTTCTGCCTTCTGATTTGGGAAAAAATTTAGCAACTGCATATTAATAAAGCTGTAGCACATAATCATGGGCTTAGTCTTATGCCAAACGTGGTGAATTGGTGAATTGAGGCCTTAGTCTCCTTGACCTTCACATGAAATAATCTGGTCAGCCATAATCAAGTCACAAAACCCTTGATAATTTCAACCCCATTTTAGACACTTCTCCTGTTTCAATTAGCAATCCAATACAACTGAAAAGCAAGGCAGAGGAAAAGATGTGTTTAGCTCCTTCCCGGGTCTGGGAAGCTATCTGTTGAATATGTTACTTTAATAAAACCCATGGGAAACTTGGAAGGCTTAGATTTGTTCTGTTGGTATTAAAAGAATGTTTTAGTAGAGTGCATAACTTGATTTTTTCTGCTTGCCATTTGGTCAAGTAAACTTGATTTCCACACATTCAACCACCTTTGCTTGCAAAGCTGCTTCACTCCTTTAAATAATAATTTCATTTTGATTCAGTTTTTTTCCGGGAACATTGGATTCTTTTTTTGAATTTGAAATCAAGGACTAAGCAAAACAGAGGGCTTACATTTCTGGACCTGGTTTCCATTGACATTGTGGCTTATGGATGTTAATCAAATTTTGTAAATGGACCGTGTGATTGATGTGAATAAAGTTGAGGTCCAGTCTCAGGGTCCTTTGCTATGCCAGAGGACAGTAGAAGGACATGGTACAAATTAAAATCATGATACATTTTTGTCTGAAATAACTATACTAGAAACAGCTGAATATCGTCTGATGGGAGTAGTTTGACCTGCTGTAGCATCAGTATGCAAGGGACATGACTCCAAGCAGCTGGACAATCATAAAAGTTTCCTAAATCAAACAGATTTTATAGTGACGGGTGAGGACAAAGTGACAATTTGCTGTATATTTAAGCAATAATTGCTCAGATCACTATATGGGTTCTTTTGGTACTATTTACCGAAAGTGTTATAAGAAAGAAAAAGTTAATCTAGGAGTCATTCATCACAGCTTATTTTACATGTTTTTTACTCTGAACACACCAAAATGAGGCACATCCAATGTATTTCTTCATTAGGCTCCTAACAAAATGCAATACTTGACTGCTAGTATTACTGCCTCTCCTAAAAGCACGAGAGTGCTAGTCAGATTCTTGAATGCCAGCCCAGCCCTACTCCTACTACTGTGTCTTGGAGCATTATGATTGTGAAAAATCCATAAGAAGATGATCTCTCTCATTTTTCTATTGAGATATCGAAATTTACATCACACATGCAAAAAGTCCTAGGGTCAATGATTACCTCTAGGGAGACTTGAGGTTAATAAGAAGTTGCAAATTATTTTAATGTGTTTACTCCGTGGTTTTTTTGGTCCTGCTGCCAATACTTAGGCTCTGTGACAATATACCTCCATTGCAGTGGTTTGCCCAGGATTCCCCCATCTTGGTTAGCTCTACTGTCATGTCCCATAACTTTCCAGCATTTGCCTTCTCAAGACAGCTATTTCCAAGTCATTCTTCGTTTTCCAATACTCAACCTAAACAACTCCCATCTAGCTTAATTTCCTATCCTCCATGTTTCTTTTTGAACAGGCACTGGCCATTTTTGAAAATTCTGTTACATTTTTGGTCTTTTATGAATGCTATCAGTGGTGCAGTCCATTGCGTAAATCTAGCACACATATTTACACCTTCGTCCTCCAAGTCTGTATGATGCAGTAAAGTTAATCGAAAAATTGTGAACAGATCTAATGAAAATGCATGTCATGAAAACAATGCCTTTTCAAGGGAATTTCAATTGAATAAAACATCTCCATTAACAATATGATCTTTTAATTTGTATCCCAAATTTAGGTACACACAAAATAAAATATACTTTTTTTTATTATTATTTTTATTTTTAAACTACAAGAGAACCAGGCCTCTAAATTTTCTTGAGGAGCACAGGCTCTGTTGTTTTGGAAGGAAAAGTTCAAATGCGGTGAAACATGGGTACAAATTAAAAATATGCTTTTTAAAACTGGAATCCAGAATGCTTTGTTTTCACATATAAAGCACAGAAAATCATCTTCTGAAATGATATTGAAAAAATTGGTAACAAGAGAGGATCCTGACGGGATACATAAAATAATGACTAATTTCAACGCACGCTGTGTCATTGTATCAGAGAAGAACAAAAGAAGATTCAATGAATTTGGAAGGAAACAAATTCAAAACCAATAAAATGAATTTCCCTTTAGTACAATGACTAACTGGCTTACTTAAATCATTACCACAAGACACAGTATCAGAAATAAACATTTCTGTGAATAAGGAGAACACTTATATTAGGCTGTATAGATAATTTATGTGTGTTATAAACTCTCACGATACAGGACATAAACCACCTATTAAAGAACAGGGGTTGGAAAGACATATTCCCTAAGGGCAGAGTAATCTTATATGATGCTCCTCATACTTTGCTAAGACACATTTTGAGGTACTACTAAGTCTTGAAGAAAAGGTACCAAATTAAGTGGAACAATGATATAATTAAACATGGCAATTCTTTTGCTGAAATATACTGTTTCTGAGCATGAGCTTTCACAGAAAATATTCAATATCTCTTGTCTTTAGATTATGCTGAACATAAAAGAAACTTTGAAGCTTTTACCTTAACATTCCTTTAAAAAAAAAATTTGATACCCAGCCCTCTACTCCAATGTTTCCTATCTGATGTATTGACTCATTTCAGATAGCCCCAACAGTTTCCAACATTAAACCATTTGTCTCTTTGCACTTCCTTTTCCTTACTTAACTTCACACCCTGAATATAAAGTAACGCTCAAGGCAACTGCTTGTGGTTTGTCCTGTCAGTTCCTAAATGCAAAAACATGTGATGTGGCAAACTACTTGTCCTACTTATCTTAATTCCAAATGTTTTACCCTTTTAATCCTACAGGGACATTTTGGAGAAAGTTCACACCTTCATGTCACTTTCTGTTTCGTTTCAAGGTTGCCTGAGTTGCAATTAATCGACATCTGGACTTTCATTTGAGACAATGTCACTTCCTGAGAATGTTTTTGGATGACATGAAGTTATCTCTTAGGCACTTCTGTTTAATTAGAGATTTCAATTAATTATTCTTCACATCCCTTCATATTTCTTGTGCTCCGCAGAGGAAAGTCCACCTTATCCTAAGAGTTCATAAGAGAATTTTGTCAGGATTTGCTGCCTTCTTCCCACTAAGTGAAAAACTGATCAAGATGAAGTAAACTGCTATCACTATAATGTGTTTGTTTCCTTTCATACTCTGAGAGGATTTCATTACAGAAAATGATGTAGAAGATTTGGATTGTCTTATTTTATATGTGTAGGTGAATCAAATTCTTAGGAAAATCTAGCTGAAGGAAAAGATGCGATCTTGAAAGTAGACCAAAATGTAGGATCAGGATTCTCCTACGCTGCTGTGCTTTCTACTGGTGTTATCATTGCTACTCTCTTACTCGTGACTCTTTAATTCATCATGCTTTTGATGCAACTCAGAAAGCACTTGTTTATTGTTGCCTCATTTCACAATTTGGTAGTGTGAACACTGGATAAAAGGTACTGCATAGGCAGCAGTAGAAAAGAGTCTGTTATGTCTTTTCCTGTCAGAAAAACAGAAGAACAAGAGTAGAGATTTGAACTTCTACCACTTGACATTAATAAAAGAATAACAAAAACCGGTAGAACCCAGAAGGTCATACGTGGTCTGTTTCCATACTTCAGAGTGAAATCTGCCATAGGTATGTCTTTCACAGTGGATGATTGTGTAACTTGCTTTCAAAGTGCTACAGTCATGGGTGTTCCTCAGCTCTCATGGGCATGCTGCTCCAGGGCCTTTTTTGTTCTAGTGGTTCTTCCAGCGTCTCACCAACATCTTCCTTGTTGCTGTTCAGGTTCTATAGCTCTTATGCCAGCAATGAACATAACAACAATTGATACCTTTCCTCTTCTGGGTTTTGCACAGTTGAAGCCTATTCTGATGTCTCCTCTACGGCTGAGCCCCTCACCCCTGTAAGGCCTTCAATTTGTTTTCTTTAGCCCCTCGGTGTCAATTCTTTCAGCCTACCCCAAGTAGCATTTTCTAGATCATTGTTTCAATCTTCTGATTGTTTTTGGCAGATCTGCCTCTTTCTAGCTGTGTACTGCCCAAAGAGGACACAATTTACTGTGAACTGAATGAAAGGACCACTGGGCTAGCTAAATATCACATATACTAGAAAATAATCCCAACCTGTGCTTTGGTTGCAAGAAAGGTTCTTGTTTTACAAAGACCTTTTGACTAGTGTGGTGATCTCGTGCAGGCCCATAATTTTTACTGGCAGGAACAATTTGCAGCCAGCTCTTCCCCACCTTGTATTTCTTTAGTGGTTCCCCCACTTAGTTTCATATTTTTCTTTTTGAGATAATTTCTTACATTTGGGGGAATCATTTAGGATTACAATTCTGGTCTCTGCTATACTCACTGCTCCTGCTAGATTTGTGTCATCTGTAAGTGAAACAGGTATGCTCTCTATTTCCTCGTCCTGGCTGTTAATAAAAATGTTCCACAGAACCTGAAAAAGGGTAGACCCCTTCTCCACCCTGCAGATGTATCCTTACATTTTGACAATTTCCTAGCAACTAGGTTTCTCTTACAGCTGTTCAACTAATATTTTAAGTATCACATATTTTCCTACCTTGGCTTTGGGGATGTAACATAAGACTATGTCAAAAACCTGAAAGTGTCAACATATGACACCTACTGCTTCTCCTTTATTTACATAGTTACCTGTTAGATAACAAAATGAGATTTTTTTTTTTTTATCTGATACATTCTTGACAAATCCATGATGGCTATCACCTGTTCCCTTGTTATCTTTCATCAGTTTTAGAACTTATTTCATGCCTCTATGTTGAGAGCAGGTGATGATTCCAGTGGATCCAGCGGCTTCAGCGACTCCAGCAGCCCCAGCGCAGGGCACGGCTGAGCCCCTCAGCCACGGGCGGGAGGGCGAGAGCCCCGGGGAAAGCCTGGGCAAGGGAGGGCACAACGCTGCCCGGCAGCCAGGGCTGAGGGAGGGGAACTGGGTGAGGAACAGCCCTGCGAGCCCCGAGGGCAGAGAGGGAGGAGAAGACGAAAGGCTCCAGGCCCCCAAGGAAGGATGCCCCTGCAGCTCCCATAGAGACCCTAGTCAAGACTGAAAGGGGTAAAGCTGAGCATGGGAAAAGTGGTGGAGGGGGAGAAGGTGGTGTGTCTATTTTGTATTTGTTTCTGAGTGTCTTTTTTTAATTGTCAATAAATTGAATTAATTTTTCCTGATCTAAGTCAGTTTTCCCCATGAAATCACATACCATGCTGGTATGTGATCTTGTGATCTTGACTCATGAGACTTACCACTGTTTTCTTCCTCTGCCCTCTGGAAGAGGGGGAGTGAGAGAGTGGCTGGGTGGGTATCTGGCTGATGGCCAAGCTTAACCCATCATGGCAGTCTGCAAATATATTGGTTATTTGTTCTTAGATTTATTTTTTTTTAAGATTCACAGTTTATATGAGTATTCCATAATTTCCTTCATTGCTTTCACCTTTCTTTTCTGTAAAGATGTCCACCATGTTAACCTTTTTTCTGTCTGCTGTCACTTTCCTTCTCCCCACCCCTCAGATTCTCAGAAATAACTATCAAGTGTCCTGAAATTATTATTCTCAAAGTATTCTAGGATAGTATTCAGTTTATTTGAAAACACCTGATTTGCACCAAGGTTTATAACTTTAGTTCTTCCCTTAGGCTACATTAACATTCGCCTAATTTCCTTACTGATGCTAACTGTGATAGCTATCTTAAATATCTTTCTGGAGACTTAGATGCTCATCCAATGCTTTTACTACAAACCAGTTCAGAACAGTGAGATGTAGATGGGTAGACTACTTTTTTAATTTTCAATACAATTGGTTTATCAAGGTTGAATATCTGAAAGATTTGATGACCACTTTCCACAGTTGTAAAAATCTTACCATGAGGACTGAAAATTTAAGTTCTAAATTGCTTCTCTGGGTTGCATGTTACTTAAGAGTCTGAGCTAAAGGGATAAAATCTGACATCTGTATCTATATTCTTTTGTCATCAATACACTTGTTGTTGACTGCACAAATAGCTAGCCAAAGGGTGATGAAACCAATATGCTCTGTCAGTGCTGCTGAGGGATATCTCTGAGCATGGAGAATGTTCATCACCTAAGCCTTTTTCTGTTCCACTTTTATTTCCTACAAAGCAACACAAAGCAGCTGTAAATGAATGGCAGTATCTAGATGTTTGTATATGTTAGGAGAGCATTATCTCTTTGTTTCTTATAGCACTTTGATCCACAAAGAGCAGGAAACAGTATAGCTGCAGGCTGTAAGAATATCTTGATACCTCTGAACTGTGCAAAGTAAAGGGCTTTTGCTAGAGAAATTATCATGTATTCCATGTGTATGCAGCATAAGTTTTATCTATGGCATTGTTGGAGATTGCAAAACAACACATCTTGATTGAAACTGTGTAGCCTGATAACTCTGTTCCATTTGGGCTAAACAAGACCAAGTCCTCTGCTTTGAGGAAGCCTCCAAAAAGATTTCTTACAGGTCAGACCTGTGTGTCTCAAGAGCCTGGGTCTTCAGGACTCCTCTGACAGGCACTGAGGTGGAGGATAAATTTACTGTTTGCTTTGTGTCAAGCCCTTCATAGAAGGATTAGAACTAAGCATTGACACTACTGAGGGAGAAGGAAGGTTTTTACATATTTTTCATCAATAAGAAGTGCTTAAGACAAAACAATACCTGACTCTGTTATTCTTATGAAAGACCACTCAAAAGACTGAATTTGGGCTACTTCATTTTGACCCAAATGGCAATTTTGTGTATAGATGTGCCTAAGTCAGCACAAAATCTACATAAATATATAAAATATAAACATACAGTAAAAACATTAGTCAGATAGAAAGAACAGATGAGCCAGAGCAAGCACAGTGTGAAACTATTTCAGCAAGGCAAATTTAAAGCAAACACTGAAATAAATGAGGTGGCAGACAACAGCATGAATGTTAATGAACCAAAAGCAATACAGCATAAAACTATTAAATGCAGTTTTGGTGCATGAACAATATATTTTGCTTTAAAAGGTTCTTTCCTCTATTGGTGAATTGTAAAGATGTATAATTTAATGGAATATTTACGAAAAGTTCAGTCCAAATATCTCATTGCTCATTAGTACTACAGGACTGCATTTAGGATAACTATGGAACTCTGTAAATTTGGAGCCAGAATTTCAGGAATCATTCAACTGAATTTAAGAAACCACTATATTGGAAAGAGTCACTGTGAATTTTCCCTAGGTTTTTCACTGTTATTATTTCAGTGCTCTGGTAATAACATCTATAATCTTAAACTGAAAGTGAAAAACCACTGTTAATTTCATGAGAGATGACAGTCACAACATGTCTTCAACTAAAGTAGCTTATTTGCAGGGGGGGACAGATTATCAAGCCATCAGCAGAATTTTGGAATCCACAGAGCTCCCAGTATTTCCTCTATGACTATGTCACAGATGAAATATCTGAAAATAAGCCACTTCACAGGGTAGAAACCTCTGTATGAGCAGCCTGTGTACAGCTGAGCAAAGTAAAAAAAAGTGGACAGCTTTATTTCCGGTAACCCAGTACATTTGTGAAGCATTTACAGCAATCTAATTCTGTGTCTTCACTTGCACATTTTACTAGACATCCAATTTGATTTGAAAACAGCACCATTGTGCCATAAAAATGATATATGTACCTCTTTTGGACATCTTCCTATTTTTATGTTCATGAAACTTGAAAGAAGTTGAAATGCATGCACTTCTAGCTTTCAGTTATCCCTGTTAAATGTGTTAACCAGAAACTAAATAAAATAAGCTGGATCTCAAAGTGCAAAAACCAATTCAGAGAGGTATAGCACAAATTATGGATCTGCAATATATGGATCAGGTTTGCAGAACCTCTGCATTACAAAATTGCTTTATCTCAGCAGATTTCAGTGGAATAGGTGCTATTCTCTTAATAAAATTAAACTAGTGACATCTGGGGAAGAAATACTGCCTGAAATGATACAATTCCAGCATAAAATCTTGAAGTAAAAGCAAACCCTTTTATTATTGCTTCTTGCAATCTAGCCAACAGTATTGCTCAGGAAAACAGAAGCTACCATTCGTCTGAGATGCCGTGAGAAGGACTTCAGCATATGCAAGGGCTACTGTACCTTCTGCGTGATACTTCATCACAGGTGGGCAGTGCACATCTATGCAAAGCAGATCATTGTGGTGCTAAGCACTATTTCTGAGGTGGCCATGGTCAACCTCAGCCTTGAGAGGGGATGTCCAGAGCAGATGGCACGTTTACACTCACTGTGGACATTTTTTAATAACAAAGCAAGACACCAAGCAGTAGAGAATCAGGATTAACCCTCAGAGCTCTGTCATGTGATCCAGTATGGCTCTTCTGTCACAACAGCTGCACATCTCTCAATACTACAGCAGCAGATTTTCTTGCAGTTTGCTTAAGACAAGTTGTCTCTGATGACTGCTTCTTCTCTTGTTTTGGTGAAAATCCATCTGTCACCTACTTAGAAGATGAAGCCATGGAGGAAAGAGTGGTAGAAACAGGAAAACAGAGCTAAAACTAAACTGATTATAGAATTAACTGGGCAGTCAACAAGGGGTTGTTTGAAAATACTAGTAATTGCCTTTTATGTTACTCTTTCATACTGTAAAAACTGATAATTGGTTCAAGAAGGTTTTAGGTTTAAAAACATGAGTTAAATGATGTATTTGAAAACCTCTCTCTTAGCAGTTATCATGATGTGTGAGTTAAAAAAGTATTTGAAAATAGTTAGACTCTACAGGCATTATGTGAAACCAAATGCTAGGATTTTTTATTAGCTGCTGACTCCAGGGAAAATCATTATTCATTATGCAAACAAATACACATGAATGTAAGTACACTCCTTGGTTTTAAGATGCTATGAATTCTGTTACATTTCTTTTACTTAGATTAGAAATTCCTGGTGTATTCTTTAACTCTTGTTCACCCAAAACCCAGAGTGAATTTTACAGAATTGAAAGATAAACTGAAGTTGTCCCCAATAATTTTCTCTTTCTGAAAGCATCTTCAGGGTTGTTCTCGTTCACAAACTTGTCGCTACAAAATAGGAGTCTGAGTGTCCCACCTATAACTCCTCTGTTTCTGAAGACTTTTCTCTCAGTACACTAATTGACTCAGTCTCATAGCATGACAACAATCAAAATGTACCTCCTGACAAGGTAAAAATAGAGCCAAAATGCCCAGTAAGTTTTCTTTCAAAAGAAAAATAGTTCTGTTGATTTTGAACATAAGGTACTTTAAAGATGAATAATCTTAAGAAATCAAAGGACTTTCTATCACTTTCTCTTTCTTTCATGCAGTTTTAATATCTTTCCCTAATTGGTACTTGTTGGTTGCATTGTTTTTGGGGGGTTTTTTGATTGTTTTTTTCTTTGGTGAAAATTAAAGTCTTGAATTAATCACAGTGTCTAGAAAATGTAATTGTTTGAATAAATAAGCGTTGTCTTATGATACCACTGAAGACCTATATGACATTATTTGCGTGTTATTTCTGAATCTAATTTACTGCAGGTTCAAGATATATATTCGGTACTTTGGTTTATCAGACAATTTATTAGTCAGTATCCACCATACAGTAGGAATTCTCAAAACTCTGTTATAATGGTAAAACAGACCACATCCTCAAACTTACAGCAAAGCCAGAATAAAATGTTTTTGCCAGGAGAAGGCTGCAGAAATTACATTAATCTCAGCTGCAGTGGATGGCCAGGCTGTAAGACGACAGAGGAATAAATTGGTGGTTGATTGGTCTTAGTCTGTTCTGGAGTGCAAGGAATATCGAGGGCTACATCTGTATCGACCTGTTATACATGGGACATTGCTGTGGTTTTTGTAGGGCTATAGCCATACAGAAAAGGGAGGGACCAGTCTGTTTCATCCTCTTTGCTGCCTTCTTACTGCACTGCTTCAGAGCAGATAATGTGTTCTGATCCTTCTCTGTGGGTACATAATCATTGCATTTCCATATAATTTAGTGGATATTGTACAGAAGAAAATATCTAATTTAATGAAAGCAAACAAGAAATGTTACTAGAATTTAACAGGCAGAATGAGAATCTAATTAACTAACAGCAACAACTGGCTCTAGTACAACTATTCTTATCTCAGTGGCATTTCTTGACACAGATATCAATGTCAGAAATGACAAAAGGATGTGGCACAATAAGAAACTACCCCTACTCTACAAGAGCTGTGATCAGTTCTTCTATATTTGCAAAGTAAAACTTCCTGCCAGCCAGCTGGATAACTACATTGTGTCAGACCCAGCAGTTTATTCCATGCATTTGCCAATTGCTAGTGTGCTTCTAGTGGTTTTATGCTCACTCAAGTTATCAAGCAAGGATAGTCTGGCATGAAGGAGCCTACGCACTTTTTAAGTATGAGCACTAAGATAGTGAACAAAGTTGTTGTACCTCATGATGTAAAGACCCTCCTGACAAATCACAGGCTAGAATAGGGCTAAAGTGACAACTGTAACATAGGTTTTTTTATATGGTTACTTTGATAACATCTATAGAAGTTAATAGAAATGCCTATGGAAATAAAGTTTTGTTCCACAACAGAGGTATATTCTTCCTAAATAGACTAGCAAAAGGCTGCCACACTGCTTATGTCCACATAAGCCCAGGTTTGAGGATCGGTGCTAGATGTCAATGATACGCAGATACAGGTATGTCTGGGGACTGCACTTCATCCACAAAAGAAGTGAAACAATGACAAAATGGTCTTTCTGACTGTTGGGGAATGTTGCGAATGTCAGAATCCTCTGGCAGGCAGAAATTTTGTACTTGTTCTTTGTGTTAATGAGTATCTTTTTTTGCTGTAATTCCAGATCTGCATTTCCAAGAAGGCCATCTGAGGTGAACTCAGCCTACCAATACACAGGCAAAGCAGCTCTCAAAAGCTGTCCATGTGTTCATACTCTTTTTACTCTGTATGTTTGCAAATCTCCAGGTCACCCCAGGAGCATCACCTTGTTATTTTCTATTAAGAACATGCGTATGGACTGTTGCATGCATATTAATTTGTACAGGAACTACATATATCTAAGTAACTTCTGTCCATTCTATAGCATAACAAAAGGATCTTTGTAACATCAAAAAAATCAAAATATAATAAAAGCATATGCTCTTCAAGTAAAGAAACTTGTAAAGGCTTCAACAATGACTTGAGACGTGTTTCAGCCACTATATTGTACATATCAGACATGATCGGTCATCATTGAAGTCACAGCTGAGGAATCAGGAATGCAAAAGCAGACAGCAAAGGAGTCAGAATAAAACAATTGCAGCAAACTGTCAAAAATTTATGCAAAAAATAGATTAAGATCTACCACAGATGTGTGTGACATGCTGAAATGAGTGAAAAATCACCACAGTGACCTAAAATGAATACATAATCTTATTTTACTATTCTAAATGGCTTTGTGAAGCAATGCCCAAAATTTTAGCATAACCTGGTCACAAACATCATTGATTTCGAAACGTGAAAAATGAGATCATTTGTCTTCTGGAAGCTGCGGAGGAAATGTGCAACAGACTTACGAACCTTTATGCAAATGCTTCTAAGAACCTGTTCTATCCTATATTTGGGTGTGCGGGGTTTAATTATGAATAGGATCAAAGACATCTTGAAAAGAACCATTCCTGTTTTATGTGTATGCAACTCCATCTACATTAATTATATCTCAAGATCACAGAACTTGCTTACGAGCAATAATGATAGTAATGCAAATTATATTGTAGCATTGGTAGGACATTTCACCGCCAATGGAGGCAGAACAGATTACCTTTCTCTGTGGCATTTGGTTAGGGTATATAACCTTCCAGACCCTCTTTTGTGGCAAAAAAATATAGAAATTTCTCAATTAAAAAACTACTTGTCAAAATATTGCAGTCATATTTATAATGAGGCTCTAATGCAAATATATTTGGGGTTAAATTCTATGGTTTTGAATATCAGCATTGCTCTGTCGGCTTGAATGAAGGATGTGTACTACTGAATTTGGTGATCACATGAGAGGCTTTTTAAGTGTTGTCAGATTTCCAAAGGATTTCACTGCCTTTTTTTGTTTGTAAGTAATGGAACTCATTATTTCTCTTCTGGGTGACATTCCATTCTGCTTGGAGTTTTCTTTTATTATGTATTGGTTAAAATCAGTGTTTCCAAAAGGTTCTGGGAAAATTTTTTCCCAAATTTTCAATCTTTTGGCCACTTTTTTTTTTTTTTTTTTAGATTATTTCTAATCAGTTTTGTGAGTTCTGTCCCATTTCTGTAACTTCCTTTTTCCTAAAATTGCATGATGTTTTTGAAAGTTCTTTAATATTTCTGCAACATTTCCTGTTTCCAAAGCTTAAAATGCTTCTTATCAATATTTATGACAGTCCTGATAAGAAGCATGCATTCATCTTAGCTATAAAGAACAATACATTTTCATCAGGGAATTTAATTTTGGTAAAAAAATAAGCTTGATGAGTGGAACTTTTGCTTTGTATTTTGCAAGCTTAGTTGTCTCATGCGTGCTTTTCCAAATGTCGATAAAGAAGATTTTGTGGAAAGAAAAAGTGCACAAATACTTAGACCGATCTTTGAATGTGAGGGAAGATAAAAATCTCAGTAGGTAGGAGACCTATACAATGAAAGGATAACTACGAGCAAAAGGAGAAAATGGTCATCCTTTCCTATTCCTTCTTCTTATCCTCGAGGGAGAAGGATCTACCTGCCTTTGTCACACAGTGGGATTGATAATGCAAAGGACAAATATTCTTCTCTGCCATTATGTCTTTATAGGTCTCTTCCTGCTGTGCTTAAGCAGTACAAACTCCCACAGAGTTTTCCTTTGTAAGGATGAAATAATCAGTCCCTGACAGGGTAGAATCAAAAACTAGGTAGGGTAGCATTTACCTCACACCTCGTGGCACACATATGGATCTTCTTCCAGGCAAAAAAATAAAGGTATATTTCTTAAATTTTAAATACGTAGCAGGTAGTATATAAAGGTAGTCAAAGGGTTAGTAGATGGTGATGCAAATCTGATGAGAAAAGTTTCCTACTATCTTCCAAGAACTGTGTAGACAAACAAAAGCAATCATGGGGAATGCGTGTGGAACTGCCAATTTGGCAATTGTTTAGAGGGGTGAAAACCCCCCAAACATATGCAAGAGTGTCAGGTTCTTCTGAGTAGAATGCAGTCTGCCAAAAAGGAAAAGAAGATAATGACCTCTGTTACAGAGCAAGAGAAATTAGAAACTTCAATGAAAATATAGTAATACCAGAATACTGGGTTAATGTTATTACAGTGTTATTATAAAAGAATGTGATAATACAGAACAGCCATGGGTCAAATCAATAATTTTCCATCTTCATACAGCTTGTTTGAGTGTAGGAGGATTGTGTATCCTTATACCCAAGTTGAGCTTAATTTAGTACAATTCAGAGTTGATGATAAGTAGAAGGTGGAAGAAAAAAAAGAAGTGAAAGCCCATCTGCACTTATGTATGAACACATTAACATGATCTCACATCTGTCCAACAATATATTGAGGAAATGTATTTGTATGTGTTCAGGTGAATTTTGAAGACCCAAATTCTGAATTAACATTAAGGTACTCTGAATTGTCTTTGCATTTATCTCACAGAAAATATCTGACAAAGCAGACATAAAATGAAGAGTTATTTGATCACTAATATTGGAAAATAATTCATTGATAGTGCAACAATACTTCACGCTAGTGAAAAAAAATCTTTGTAGTAGCTGTACTTTGGGAGGAAAGAACTTGGGCAACTGTTTTCTAAAGTTGTCTATCATTTGTAATAGACCATGGTCTTAAAATGCATTTGAAGAGCTCAAGTGAAGAAATGTTTTATTTCCCTCTTGATTAAACCTCAATAAACTTTAATTTGGATTAGATTTTTTTTTAAAAAATGTTTGATTTTCCTCCTAATTTGTTCTCAATTGTAGAAAACCACCAAAATTTGTAGTCTCAAATAAATGTGTACAGTGTATCTATATTAACATTTTCAAATATGGTAAAACACGGAAAACTGCTAACTCAAGAGGCAAATATTTGGCAGTAAACTTGTACAGGTTTTAATTATGAAATTATGAAAGCTGATAAGCAGATAAAGTTAAACATAGTGCCTGTTAAAAACCTGGTGAACCTGGAAACTGAAACTGAAAATACCTTTAAAAAATCTACCGGCTACTGGCACTATTGCACTGAAAATGCTGCTTGTTGAGTTTCCAAGATTTAGAGGTTTTATTAGAGAATTTGTTAAAACCTTGATTGCCTAAGACTTGGATTACCCACCATCCTAGTTTCTTGCCCTCTTCATATAAGCTTCAAACTTGCTTAATAGCTGGGCTTGATATTACAGGTGGAAATTTTTCATTCATTTTAGTTTCTTTTGTAAAGGGATTAATATTTTGTATTTTCATTGGGATTTATTAAGACCAACATGAAAGGGAGGCTTCTGCTGACCCTTTGTACAGATCTGAACTTTGCCCTAGAGATAGACACAGGAAGGCACGGGTTTCTGGAACACATTTGTTTTTCTGGTCTGCAAGGACTGTCAAGGTGCTAAACCTTCAGACAATTGCTCCTAGGCCTTCCCTCACAAGAGTTTAGGAACTATGTGCGTTAGAAGAAAAGGAATTCATAGCACTATTTTTTTCTTTTATGGATGTTAATATGGCTGAAGACATTTTTGTGAGGTAGTTATATTTTAAGGTGCATGAGGTGCTCTGTTTCCTCTTTTTACACATCCACTGTTCATTTTAATACTTTCTAAGAGCATCTGTAATATGTGATAGGCATTAATGTCACTTATAAAATTAAATTAACTAGGATGTTCTGAAATTGTCTTTAAAGGTCAAATTATAATAATCTTGCACAGAGTAGTACTTTTACTCAGGGGTAGGTCTAGGTAAATCGATAGCACTATAGAAGAAATAAGGTTAGATACATAAAAGCACTTTGGCACCACATACCCTCCAAAACGTACTTATCAGTGCCTAATTTCATAGGTTTAGATTCTCAAATCCTTGTTTGTTTCCTGAAAAACTTTGAGACATGAAAAATTTAACTCCTAAAATATCTATCTAAAATTTTCCATCAGTATGATTTCACAGTAACAAAGAGATTTGGTTCTGAGTAGTCAGAAGACTTCATAGTGTGGAACATATGTGTATCTGCTTTCCTTTATTTCCCCAGCTACTACTGTTCTACTATAAACTACTTGTTCCTCTACTTGCATCACAAAACTGTATCCCAAAAATATCTGGAGCAGAGAAAAGTGCTCCAGTCATCAGTCCCATGGGTACTCTGAACTATAGTTTTCTCAGTCTTTCCTATTAGCTGTTGTGTTTGACATAAACATTTAAACTTGCTCAAAGCAAGGACTGAAACTTTAGTACTGCTCTCCAGAGGCAATAACTGTAATCTATGGTGCTATATTTCACTGACCTAATGTTTGTATAACTCTTTTTTAGGCAAAGTAGAAAGCTATCAGTAGAAGGATTGAGAAAGATGCACATCAACATATCTGAGAGTTCAGGCTACTTAGCTGAAAGATGTATACACAAGAAGAAGAAGAATCAGCAAGAAATTTTGGAACTTGTTGCTTTACTCCAAGAAGTCACTATAACCATTCAAAGTAGTGGGTGTTGTAGGGTTGTTGCAGGAATGGAGTGATCCACTGTACAGACTACACACATTGTGACTGAAAAACCACAAATACAGTATTTGACAGCTCAGAGTAATCTAACATTAGTTGTTTACTTTTTATAGTAGTCTTAGCATTGTTTCTCAGATCACTCTATTGATTTCTGTTGCTGTCTTTCTTCAGTGCTTAATTTCTCTGAAGAGTTCTCTTGGAAGAGATCAGGCTTATTTATGGGAAACCTCTAGGAAACAGTGGCCCTTTGTCTGGCTGATTCTGTAGAGTTCTTGGAACAGCACAGGCAGCATTATTAATGTCCAAACTAGGTATGTTTGGATTAGCACACCTACTGGAAGCCATAAGGATGCACTGTTGACTGTAGTATGTCCTAGTAAAAAGCAAGATGTGTAAGGCAGGCTGAAAAGAGGGAAGGGTACCAAGCTTAGAGGATTAACCCAAGTTTAGTTGAGGAATTTAGTTGTCCTGTTCACTTCTGAAAGTGAGTCTGAGGTTACTAAGTCACCTACTGCTTTTGGAAATACTACTGGGAATGCCTCTCTTTCTCTTTAGTGTATGCCTCAGCACACCATGATTTCAGCCAAAACCAGCCTCCAATACATCTTCCAGCATAGTGGTGAATTTTTTTGCACTGCCTGGTGCACTGTGCACATGTGGCAGCACAGAGCCTCTGCCTTGGGAGCTCATCCCAAAAGTTGTACAAGAATATAGTGTTGATGACCACAGCTGGGGAAATCCTAGCAACCTTTCCTTCTAGTACAAAAATAGCATTGTAAAAATGAAATGGAAGGCTTTCCAGTAAAAAAGTCACAGTCAGTAATTTAATCACGCATCACTGCTCAGTTATGACTGAACTTATCAGGCCACACTCCTTGATGTTGTATGGCTTCCCCTCTTAGCTGTTTGTTTCAGTAGATTTTTTTAAGTCTCAGCAGGGACAAAGGCAAGTCCTGTGAGGACACAATGTATTAAGGTAGTAATTTTTCATTTTTAATGACTGTCATGACTACCCTTCAGCTGCTGGGTGCATCATTTAGCTCCTTGTTCTTGATGTCACTCATTGAACTGCCAGCATTTGTCATTTGCTGTGCACACAACACTGTTGCAGATGTTAGTGTTTCTGTTAATGCCCAGCTCTGATACTTGAAAAGGATGACTTGTTCCCTGCCTTTATATGCTTTCTCATGGTCAGAGAGGTAAATCCTCAGGGCACCAAGTGTATAGGAGGTTCCTGCTTCAACACTCATTTTTCACAGCATGGATGTAAATAAATCAAAACTCTGCTGCAAGTATTTAAAAGACTGGGGAGAGACTAGACCAAGACACCTTCTCAAGCTTTCTTTTGCAAATATCCAGAGCTAATCCATTTTCCCTCAATGAACTGGAGCTTTAAACCCTATGAACCCAGTTGGCTTCATTTTTCTATTTGAAACCCTGTACTGAGGTGAATGGGAAGGGTATTATTTTACAGAGCACTTGCAGCTTTGTTCAGGTATGACACCAAACAGGTTGCACCAAATAGGGAACAAGAAGTGTTCCCTATAGCTGCTAGGCTTTCCAGGCACAATTTTCTTATCCTTCCCATGTAAAATTACTAGTCTGATTTATGCACTTGAAGCAACAATAGTATTTGGCCCTCACAAGGAAATTTAGGACATAAGCAAGCTCCTTTTCTCAAAAGAAGAGAAGTGCAGCCAGGGCCCCAGACATCTATAGCACTGCTATGTGGAAGGCACGTTTTCTGTGTGCTTATTCTCATTCCAGAGCCCTTTATACAGTAGAACAGGGGATAGGATCTACTGTTCTTTGCTCTGCTCCTCAAAGTAGGGTGACAACTGAGTGAGAGGAGGTAATAGTTTCTTATTTAAATAAAAACACAAACCACCAAAATGCAAGAAAGGAAAAGCAATATAAAGGATACTTGGTGCAATATACAATGTTCCTGAGTCTGCCATCATGTCACTGTGAGTCCTCAGACAAGCCACATACTTTCTTTTCCCAATATACAAAAGCTGGGAACAGTGATGATGTCTATAAAGCTCCTTGAGACCTGTGGGTGAAAAATGCTAACCGTATGCTGATTAATTTTTTTCTTTTTTTTTTTTTGCTATTGTAAAAGATAGAAAGGAAAAGCATGCCAAGAAAACTTTGGCAAACTGCTTGTTCCCTGCTGTGTTCCCTGTCTCTGCTTGTCCCTGCTATATAATTAGTTTCTAAGTCTTAAGTCTCTGGATATACTTTGCTGCTCACTGTTGTGTATCGTATTCATTGTATATCAAGCCCAGTGGAGCCCTCATCTCTGCTAGGTGTTCTAGTGAGCTGAATGAGATGAAGAGGAACAAACCACCTTCTGGAGAAAAGGTTATGGGAAGAAAATAAATATTAATACACAGCAGCTTCTGGGTTTTATTTAATCTAAAATTTCTGGGACAATTTATCTAGTCACTTTCTTCTGCCAGTGACATTATAAACTCTCTGCTGTCACCAGATTGGCCTGTAAAACACACTCTGTCATTTACTGGAAAGGTTTTATGGAGAAAGAAAACAGGAACCTTTAGTTAGGTAGTAGTTCAGGGAAGTCTAAATAGGCAGGGAGAATTATTGCTGCTACCTACTGTCCAATATAAACTGTTTTGTTTACATCTGCTCTTTCTCTTCCAGCTACTGTTTATTCCCCTGCATTCTTTATGGATGGTTTAAATGCAGAGGAACACCTCTAATGAGTATATGAATGAGACCAGAGGGAAACTTTTTTACATGTGGCAATATGTAGGGTATTTGCTGATTTTCAGGAACTTCACTGAAGAATGTTACTGGCTGCAAAATGGGAAAAAAGTTTTCAAGAAAATTTCTGAGTATATTAGTACTTTTAATCAATTTTTATCCTAACCAAAAAGGGTTTTTTGGGTTGGTTTTTATTTTTTTTTAAAGGTGTTTCTCAGAAAGATACTGTAACAAATAGTTAAAAATCGATGGTGTTGGCAATTTTAGAATTCTTAAGGTTGGAAAAGACCACCAAGATCATTGAATCTGACAATGTAGCACTGCCATGCTCATCACTAAACTATGCTCATGACTGCCACATCCACAGACTTGAACACTTGTAGGGATGGTAATTCTGCCACTTTGCTGGTCAGCCTGTTCCAATGCCTGACCATCCTTTCAGTGGGGAAATTTTTCCTGATATCCAACCTGAACTTCCCCTGGCACAACTTGAGGGCATTTCCTCTTGTTCTATCACTTGTAACTGAGGAGAAGAAACTGACCCTCACCTGGCTACAACCTCCTTTCAGGTAGTTACAGAGGGCAATAACGTCTCCTCCGAGCCTCCTTTTCTCCTGGCTAAGCACCTCAAACTCCCTCCGCTGCTCCTCATAAGACTTGTGCTCCAGACCCTTCACCAGCTCTGTTGCCCTTCTCTGGACACGCTCGAGCACATCAGTGTCCTTCATGTAGTGAGGGGCCCAGAACTGAATCCAGAATTCAGGGTGGAGCTTCACCAGGCCTGAGTACATGGGGACGATCGCTGCCCTGGTCACTGCAGTAGTGTGGCCTACCTGGCCACATTATTCCTGATCCAGGACAAGATGCCATTGGCCTTCTTGGCCACCTGGGCACACTGATGGCTCAGGTTGAGCTGGCTGTTGACCAGCACCCCCAGGTCATTTTCCAACAGGAAGCTGGGAGAAAAATGATTACTCATTTCATTAAACAGTAATGTTGCAGATTCCAGTAAAAGAAAGAATTGCAACAACCCTCACTAGTGTGAAAGAGTGGCCAGTGTCAAAAAAAAATGACTGGTATTCTATCCTTTTCCTCTGCTGCCTTTTGTCCCCAGAAGGGTTTCTTGTCATTTCAGCAATGGCTGACAGGAGTCAGTTGAGTGCTGACACGTATTGTAGCACCTGTAAGCATTTTTGACATAATTGACATAGTTCTGCAGGGTTTTGACAAGTTTGTCAACTTAATGAATAGGCAACTGAGCTTTAAAACCTACACTAAAGGTCATGTAAGTTGTTCAATGGAGGATGAAAAATTATAGTAACCAAATTACAGTTTCTGACTTATTTGCTTGCCTAAGAAACAGCAAGGATGAGGGACACTTTACATCTTTTTATAAAAGCAGAGTAGATCTTGTTTATGAAAGAAAATTCATAACAATAAAACATCTGTAGTTTGCTATAGCCACATACGTAACTTAGGTTTTAAAAGAGTAAAAAATATTTCATTTAAAAAAATCATCTCCCTTTAACCAAAATAATTTTATTTTGCAGACAAATGGCTTGTACTAGCAGTTAGGTTATAGCAAGTAGACAAGGTATCCACAAATCTGCTTTTGCTGCCATGTAAACAATCAAATTTAATCTCAGACTTTGAGCAGACTGAAAACCTACCCGTGGAGACTCACCGCTGCCCGGCTGACAAGCAGTAGACTCTTAGATTGATACAACTCAATCATGGTACACATTGTATTTCCCTGGCTCATAAGTAGATCTTACAGTGTTTGAAAAAATGTTATTTTGTTTTATATAAGAACATTATGACTGTACTATTAGTTGTGCCTTCCCAAAGGGAAAAACATACTGGACAGGGACAGCATATTTTTACCCTATTTTAGGGAAATACTGGGGTTTCTTCAGTTGCAGTTCCACACTGTTGTTTAAGTGGCCCACAGTACAGAGGACTGCATATAACTCATATTTCTCCTCCTTGACAAGACAATGAGTCTATGGAATGACCTCACTGAGACTGGAATATTGACTGTGGTGGGGTTTTGTACCTAAATGGCAAAATAAACATCTAATCAATAATATGTTTTCAGAACAAACCACAAAATGTTACACTAATTTTCGTGGAGTCATCAGATCAGTAGCAATAACGAATTTTTATAGGATTAAAATTGCTTAATTGCATTTAATGACCATATGACAAGCACATATTATTATGGACTGTACCAAAAAAAGCTTTAGTTGCAGAGAGGAAAGAGGGAGTAGAAAAGGAGAACCTAAACCTAATATTTTTTACTAGATTCCTGGGTTTACTTAACTGTTTTTCCAGCTGCATAAAATTGATGTATTTCCCTTTCAGGGAAAGGTAATATTTGTGATACAGAAGGCAATTTTCAAGCTGTCTGTGAGGAACTCTATCCTCCTATTAAGATATCTAAGCAAAACATCTTGCTTTGTATACACTGTGCTGTACAGCACTTCTCTCTGTCTCTGTGGTCATCTGGGGGTCATTGTACTAGTGGTTTACTTGAATGCATTCCTGCAGCCTGGATCGTACTTTAAACTAAGACAGATGTTAATGAGCTGTTACTGACTCTTCACCAGCAGAGGATAGCAAGAGGCTTTTGCCCTCATGTTCTGAGTAGAAATGGCAAATAAAAGATTTTGGGAGATTCAGTTGCTGAAAGAATAGGAAAGGGTGGAG
Organism: Pachyramphus minor; assembly: GCA_013397135.1. Classification (NCBI taxonomy): domain Eukaryota; kingdom Metazoa; phylum Chordata; class Aves; order Passeriformes; family Tyrannidae; genus Pachyramphus; species Pachyramphus minor. Next base: position 490,420 of record VYXB01008722.1, read on the forward strand.
ACACATGTTTATATGTCTATATAAAATGGGAATATCGACAGAAGAAAATCAGCTAGCCTTGATGATATTTGCAATTAGACAAGTACATGAATTGACCCATTGTGAGTTTTTCTGCTCATTTGGAAATTCAAACATGTACCTACATTCCCCAGAAAGATTGTACTTTTGCAATGCATAAAACCATTGATCCATGCAAGCCTGGACTCACTGCTATCTGAAAAAACAGATAGATCAGAATTTTGGGTAGCCTTAGTTTGTTTTGCTATTTGTAAAAATGAGAAAAAACCTCAAATAAACACAGAAGCACAACTTCTATATTTATTTGTTGAAATACTTAAGTACCAAGTTTTTAAACATCAGTTCTCTCAGGTGTTATGAAAATTTTCTCTTGCTTGTTCAGTTTGAGATGGAAATATTGTGCATGTTTCTTTATATCCAATATTGAGTTTACTGCTATTTGAGGGCTTTGGAATCTCAGAGGCACAAACTAGACCTTCTGAAGTGCAGTAACTCTAGTAATATTCATGCACTTTATTAGCTGTAAAGCAGAATCTACTCTTGCTGTTCTCTTTCCCTTTCACTTTTATGTTTTTAATCGCATTTTCCACTCAAGTCACCCCAGGCAATATGACTCATGTTTCATTTGTTAGATGTGAACAAAATATATGCTTTTTTATTGTGATGCAGATCATTGATATCATTCTGCCATATCTCCACTGATAATTCAACAAACATTAGGGGACTGAATATAAGATAAACTAATATTTACTTTACATGAGCTCCCCATGAAGACAATCAATTGGCCAGCGAATGAGAAATTGTTTGTTAGTCTGCAACAGTCTTAGAAGTAAATATACTGATTCTTTTGAAAGGTTATAAACATCGCATGTATAGCCCCCTAGTGAAAAACCTCTAAATAATTGACAACGGCAATGATATTTTTTATTTCCACCTGTTGTAAATGTTCATGTGGTCTGGAATATTAGGATATTAGTGAGAAATTCACCTGAATATCATAGAACTTCAACTTTCCACCTTTCAGACTGGGTGCCATAGAAAAAAAATATAAAAAATTTGAATCCATTTTTTTTTTTAAATGCCACAGTTCAGACATCTATGAAGGCTTCCATTGGAACTAGAATATTGTGTATTCAATCTTGTGTTTGTAGTGTGTATTGAGAGCATGAACAGTTGGGTTAAAAACAGATTAAATAGTTGCATAGTTAACATACACCTTTCACATTACCGGCTCAGGCAGGGGTTTACTTGGGAAAAAACAATATCTTATCATGTAATTAAAGATATGTCCAGGGAAGAACATAATGAAGGATGAAAAGGTGAGCTCAAATCTGCCATTTTCTAACTCTGAAGTATTTGACTTTAGAATTCTAATATCGTTTTCTTTGTATGGAACACAAGAGTTCTCATGGCAACTACTTCCTCTAGTGTCTGTTTCAAAACCAAAAAAATATTTTTAATTTTCTCCTGACAGATACCATTTCAGCTAAGACCTTTATGTCTTTGCAAACCAGATATTAAGTTTGAGAGACCAAACTGCCATTTATATTCCAAGAGCAGCTGAAGTAACCAAGGATATAGAAGAAATATGGCATGAGTTAATCTGCTAAAGGTTTTGGTGATAAAGCTTCTGTCCTCTGGAATTTAACTTAATTTTGGAAACAAAAATGAATTGGAAATTCATGTTCAGTCTGTAGCCAGTAATTTCCAAATCCGACATAATTTGTGTAAATATGCTGTGTGAGAGAGTGTGGAAAACACACATGAACAGAGAAACTGATTTGTTCTCTGACTTAATTAAAAAACCTCAAGCTAACAGACAAAAAAAACCCTTAAATTTCTCTCTGAAAAGATACAGAATTATTTCTAAAATATAATTTCTATTACAAAATACATACTAAATGTTACTTGTATTTCAGGAGAATGTCTGGTGCCAGATATTGAAAGGAAGGTGTAGGAAGCCTCACAGTAGATAGTTACATGATCATTTTGTCACAGAGAATATTTTTTTTTTAATTGGCAATCACTAATAGCTGGCTCAGGTCCAGAAATGTGAAGGAGTTGCATTCTGTATTTTTTTAATGCTAAAATAGCTGTCAGTGATCTTGACCACCCCATTTTTTCAGGTAGTGGAGGTCTCGGGAATCTCATACGTTAGAAAAAATGCATGGAATATGAGCAATAAGGAATAAAAAATATAAATAATGTGATGATACTTGAGAGGATTTTCATGGGGCCAGCGTGGAGCTACTAAGTGTTTTCCTACTAAGATGATTCATGCAGAACTTTCATGCCCCTTTACTTGGGCTATGCCGTGCACAATGAGCTTTCTCAGATTGCAGAAGGTGGGAGAACGGGAGATAAAGAGAATGGAGTAGCCAGTTCAAGACTATGGTGGGCTTTATGGGCCCAGGTTTTGTTCTAGCCACAGCTGGCAGTAAGCAGAATTGATGGCTTTCTGGGTATCCCACCTCATTTGCTCTAGGATAGAGCAGGTCAGTACTGAATCATCCAGTCTAGGCCCGAATGTTCTTTGTTCATATGGCTCTCTGCTTCAGCTAGTACTTTTAGGTGTTATTAATGTCCAGACAGGACCACTGTATTTGTCTAGGAACCTGTAGCACATCTTGTCCCCAGTTTTCCAGCAAGTTTCTTGATGTCTATAAATTCCTGCTATGAGTGAACAGAAATGCAACTGGAAAGCAATTTGGTTCCCTGCCATGGTATGTTAAAAAGCACCACCCTACTCTGCAAAAGAGTGTCCAGTGAATTTCATGTACATCTTTTCCTGGGCTGGTGGTATTTGAACCCATATGGAAAGGAAAACAACCATATATAGGAAAATCACTGACTCTGGATGTGCAGCTGGACAGATCAGAGCCCAGCTCTGTGGGCTGGCTGCCTTTTTACTCTGTTCAGTGACCTGTTGTTTCTTCCCCTGTTCTTCCTCATACATGGGACTCAGTGTAGGATAGCTTTTATTTGTGATAATAAACTGCAACACTAAGAAATGAAGTGATTCACTAATTTCAGTGGTAGTAAGTCTTATTTTATTATCCTTTAATCTAGGTATCCTGTCCTCTTCCCTGTCCTACTCTCTGATTGTACAAGGAGCCTACTCTTATTCCCAGATTCTTTAGAAAATTAAAGTCTAATATCATCTATGTCCCTGTGACATTCTGAGCTCACTGGACTTGATGTAGCTATGACAAGATATCCATAACCTCTTCATTGTGTTGCAAAGGGCAGTACATAATCATAGAATCATAGAATCATAGAATCGATTGGATTGGAAAAGACCTCAAAGATCATTGAGTCCAACCCTTGGTCCAACTCCAGTCCGTTTACAAGATCATGGCACTAAGTGCCATGTCCAATCTCAGTTTAAAAACCTCCAGGGATGGTGAATCCACCGCCTACCTGGGCAGGCCATTCCAATGCCTGACCACTCTCTCTGGAAAGAATTTCTTTCTAATATCCAGCCTAAATTTCCCCTGGCAGAGTTTAAGCCCATGCCCCCTTGTCCTATTGCTAACTGCCTGGGAGAAGAGACCATAATACTGGGCAAGCATGCATGCTTTCCAAAACTGCTATCACAAGGAGAGAGGTTATCAAAATCTAGGACTTAATGTGTTGCCTTAGTCACTCATTTTTGCTTCTGTCTCTTTGAAAGCTTTTCTTCTCCACCTTTTTTCCCATATAAATACCTTCCTCTATAGTCATGACAACCAAAGGAAAATCTATGTTTAAAACAAATAAACAATTAATATTAATCAAATATCTATGAGCATATATGATGAATATTCATGAAGAACATCGGTAAGATGTAAAATAAGAATCACCTGTAAGCTGTTTTTGTAAAAAATACAAATATACAATAACTGTTAATTATGTGGCTACTATGATTAAGTACCATTACAGCTGAGTGAACCTTTCAAATTATTTATTCACTTGCTGATAGCTTGACTGAAATGAATTGTCTGGCAAAACGTTCTGGCCAAGAGCAAACTAGAAATCTCATTTCCAAATAATCAGAAAAAATTGTGTTGTTTTATTTTTACACTTCCAAATCAGTTTTCCACATCAGATGTACCAGAGTTTAATTAAAAAAACAAATAAACATTTGAGCCAGGTTCTTTACAGAGGCACAATAAAACTAATTTTTGTTGATACAGAATGCATATCGCCTATATTTTTTGTTTGCTTGTCAAACAGGAAAGTAATCACTGGAATTGAACATAGTTCACCAAATTAGAATATTTTATATAAAACTCTCTTTGTAGTATAGAATGATCTTTGTATTTTTGTGGGGAAAGGGGTATTTATTTCTCTCTTGTCTTTGCACTTCAAGATGCATCAAGAGTTCTTGATTACATCTGATAAATTTTTAATGGCTGTAGGCTAACCTGGTTAAATCCAGACTTGAATTCAAGAACACGTTTTTAATACTGAACTTATGTAAGCAAGAAACAGATTCTTTCTGTCTTAAATTATATTAATTGAGATGGGATGTTTTTCTAAAACTATTCTTGTGGTTATGCAGCAGTTATGGGTGGAATGCAAATTTTTTTGCCAATGATAAGTGGGAGGTCAGACTAGATTAATGTGTGTGGTTTCTTTTTTTTCCTTTGATGCTAAAATCTAGGCATAGGAACAATTTAAACTTTGATCTAAACTCTCCTCTTTTGATTTTTTTTCTGACTAGATAGCAAAGCTGCCAATCAAGAACAGCTTATTTCATAATTTATCTCTAGCAATCTGACATACAATTAGCTTGGTAAGATGATTTCTACATACATTGATATCAGTGTTTTGTCACAAGTTTAAGTTCATAGTTCTAGAATTCTTTCTGAGTTGGCTATTGTTATATGTCAAGTAACTTCAAGGCAATCGATGGTGGTGTTTATAAACCTGAAGCATCTATAGAAAGACAACTGCTGAATTTATGGAGCTTCAGGTCTTACCAAAAATTAACTATGATCAGATCTTAGAAACCTGGTGGGTTACTCCAGCCCTTTAGTCTTCCCTGGTGATGTCCTTGTTTACACCATCATTGCTGGGGAGGTCAGTGCTACATGTGCAGTCTGATCCTGGCAGCGGACCAAACCTACTGGAGTCCTGAAACTTGCTGCCTTTGTGGGTCACATGGGCCAGCAGGAACCTGCCTTTGCATTGGGTCATGGCACAGTGTTCAGGAAGGACATGAGCTGTCTACTCTACCCAGATCTTTCTTTGGGATAGAACTGGAAGGAGAGAGGGAAGAATGTATGCTGGACCAGGCATGGATCCCAGGCACAGTCAGATGACAAGGAGCTGAGAGCTCTGCATGGAAATCCTTGTTTGTTGGTGTGCTTCTGTGATTTAAGAGTGGGACCTCATCTCCAGCTTAGCTTTGAAATGTCAATGGACTTCTGTTTCCTCTGAACCGTGGACTGAGAAGGGGAGGTGACTTGAGAGCTGCTCAGTGGTCGGTGACCGGGGAGAGAAAGCAGAGTTGTGGTTACACCCACCTCCCACCCTTCCACATCCCTCCTTGCTCTGCTATTTGCAGGGGGCTGCCCAGGCTTAGCTCTGTGGGCTGGAGAGCTCGTATTGGTATGTTCTGCTTGGAAAGTCAGCTACTTGTAACCATAAATACTCTACTCGGATAAGCCACACAACAATAGTTAATGGGTTTGGAGCTGTATTAACAAGTGATTAATTTTTTTTGGTGTCTTCCATATTAGCTTTGTTTTTCTTCACTAATTGCTAGGGAACTACAATTCATCAGCTGTCTCATAGTCTGCACGGCTTACCACTTAATTGGGAAGTTGATTCACTCATATGGTCCAAACAGAGATGAAGAAAAGTATCTTGGTAGATGTATACTCATTATACAGTGTGTGCGCACTACTTGTATATGTCAAAAACAGCTCTCTGGTGTCCTCAGAAAATGGTCTCAAACACTAATAAAAAGTTTTCATGTTATCTTTCAACATCAGTTCAAAGAAGTCATTGGTGTCTGCATAAAAATAAGTTTTGTTGCAGAGTGATTGACTTTTAATAATCCCTTAGATTTTAGGACTTCAGTTCCAGTTTATTCCCGTCTTATTTTCTTTTTCTACCTCTCTCTTTCAGCACTTTCCCCCTTAATCTCTTTCTCAGTAGGAGAAAACATGCCTCAAGGGTACAAGTAGGAGGAGCAGAGAGCATGAAGGATCAAGCTAAATTAGGATGTCTTGAAACACAGAGGGTCACAACCCCACATTTTTCTGAGAGCGAATTTCCTGCTATTGACTCTGTAACATTAAGGAGGATTCAAAGTGATTTAATTTTCAAGCCCTCCTGCCCACTCTCCCCCTTACATTTTTCTTTTTCTCTCTAGACAACAGATGTCAATGTCTTTTTAAGTTGCTGATGATTAACTGCAAACACTGCACTGTTAAAAACTCCCAGTCACATTTTTCAAAACCTTCAGAAATGTAACTGATAAAGTGCACACCACAGCAGTGAACATGAGCCTATTGCAGGTTTTTTGAAGTGGAAAACTTTTTTTCCCTCTCCCTTCCTGCCTAATTTCAAATACATTTAAATTCCTCCTAAAATGCATGCATCCATGTATTAGAATAGCATATGCAAAGGTTTATCAGAAGACTGGGATTTTTATTTGTTTGTTTGTTTTCTGGGGGGAGGAGTGTAGTCACTTTTGTGTGAATTTGAAGTACCACAGGCTTTGAAAGAACCGCTTTTGTTGTGAGGCTGAGATCCAGCCTTGCTACTAATTTAACTTATTCTGACCAAAGGCATACATTCTTCTGAATAAATCTATGCAAGCTTGCCTAGGTGGTATATCCTTGAATAGGTGGAAAGGCTAATAGAAATGTGAAAGGAGAGTTAACCCTGTTTTCTTCTCATTCTGCTATTTTCTGAATATTTCCCTCTATTGAATCTTTTCTCTATTGTTGGCACTTTATTTATTTATTAAAGGAGGAAGAAAAAATGAAGATCCCAAAGGAAGGATAACAATTTATTTACTTGTCATGCACATGTATCATGTAATGTAAGGAATATACATGGGCATGGTACTATGTAAATTAAGAAAATCTTGGGTTTTGCACGGTTTTTAAGTATTAGTGTGAAAAATGCACAGTTCTCAGGGGAAAGAATATCAGTATTTTTTCCCCCTGACTCCATTGTGTCAATAACCTCCTCTGCTTTGCTTTTCTTGTTTGGGTGGGCTTTTTGTTTGTTCATTTATTTTGGGGAGGATTTTTTTGTTTGTTTGTTTTTGTGTGTTTTTTAAAGATTCTTTCTTGTCTTTTTTAACCTTCCTTCACAGCAGACAAAGAAGGAATTCTGCTACCTGCTAAGGTAACAGCAATTATATTTCCTCCCCTGTTTGATTCAGAAATCATCTAAATGTTGGAGCTGTCAGAAATCTCCTGACAAGGCTGTCATTGGGCCTTTGGCAGATCAGTCAAAGTCAATGAAAAGAAATATAGGTGTGGTAATCTGTTGCAGGAGCTGAGGGACTGTGGTTAATGCTACTGTAGAAGGCTGGGAAAACTAGCTCGAGTGCAGTCTGTCTAAACTGAGATCTTAATCTGACAAATTCTTAAAACCTGAGCTTAACATTATGTACCTGTTCAAGTCAGCAAGCTCACTTGCACAGCATACATAGACAAGCATTTGCACATAGCTTTGCAGGTGGGTGTTGCGGCAACATGAAGTCTTCACAGCTGTTTGCTTTCGGTTTTTTTTTCCTCTCCTGTCTGCAGCGCTGGGAAGATTTGACTGGCACATGCTTCTTAAAGAGCTATCAGAAACAGTTATCGTTGTTTTCTAGGTAAGAGCACTGACTTTTTAAAGCTACAGTTGGACTGATTAGCTGGGCCTTCCTTGCAGGCAGATGAATTAAACTTCCAGTACTGTACCCTGATATCTCACTGCTCATTAATGGTCTGAGAAATTCCCATGACCATTGTCAGGTATTTTTGAGGGGAATATTGAAAGCAGTGGGACCACACATGCAAGTGAACTACTTCTGAAGCCAGAGGCATTTTATCTAAAAGGATCCACCACAATACCTGCAGGGCTGCTGCTTTTCCTGCCCACTCTTACTTCCCAGCATTCCCTTATGCGGCTCAAGACACAAAAAAGTATCAGTGGGATGAGGACATTAATGTGGTAGAAAACTAAATAGGTGTTCAAGAGAAGGCAGAGCTTTGAGCAGGGTAGGGAAAATTACAACCATTTTGAGTGTTCTGTTGTTACTTCAGCAGCAGGTTCTGACTTTTCAGCTACTTCTAGAGATTTTATGTGGCTTTTGTTTTATGGTGTTTTTTTTGTTTAATACCAGAAGTGCCTTTATAATAAAAGTCTAATTTTTACAAAAGAAAATAAGATAAGACTTATTGTTGAGGCCAGTAACTGTGGTTAAAAAGGGTACTGCCTCCTTGTAAATAAGAAAAGAGAATAATAATTTTAGGACATTTTAAGTAAGTTAATTAACAAATGTGTACTTGGAACAACACAGAAGGAGGTACATATAGTCATTCTGTTCTTATTTTCTTGACATGTCTTTGCTGATATCCACTTTTTAGAGTGGAAAGGCAGTCTCAAAAAAAAAAAAAGACATACAAGAATGCTTTTAAAAATGGCTTAAAAGAACAAAATTCATAGTTTGGGGTTTTTTTAAATAAAAAAATAATCTCACAGTAGCAGTAATTAACCTCCTAAGGGTGTGTACTATTAAGTTGTCTGCATGCGTCTTGGGTGGCCAAAAGGGAAGGTATTGTACTTTCATCCTCTTATCTAATGCAACGAATCAAAGGTTTGCACCAGTCAGTTATTAATGCACACCATGTTGAGGCTTAATGCTATTGTACTTGTTCTTTTTCAAGCTTCGGGCTGATTGTACAAGAAAATGCTGCAGAACAGCGTTGGGAGCAAAAGTTGAGTTAGGGATTGTGTTCAAGTATTGAAGAAACTGCAAAAACTCTTTTGTTGTTTTCCTGGTTTTTTGTTAATAAAGAACTGCTTTATTGGTTACTTTCAAGTAAATTTCTCAGTCATCTTTAGAAAAGCTGGTTTCAGCCACCTACATGTCTCAGAAGGAAAAATAAACTGGGCTGAATTGTACCTTCTTTTCATATATCACTGTGATGTCAAAGCAGCTGTTTATTCCTTAATGTGCCCTTCATTTTTCTATTGAAACAGCTTAAAGAAATCTACTTTTTTTTTTTTTGCTAGGAGTTGGTGGCTTCCTAACACAGCAGATAGTTCACTCTTGAATAAAACCTAGAAAGGCATCTCTGATGTTTCCATTATCTTGTACATCAAGAATGGAAATTAAGCACAGCTGGTGCTTCCAAAATGAAGGGATGAGGGAGGAAACCCCCATGTGTTAAGGTTAGAGGGAGATAGAAGGCATATTTTCCAGGACATCACTGGACAGAAATGAAAAAGAGAAGAGTGAGAAATAAGAGCTCACTGAAAACTGAAAAATTTCAAAATATTTTAATCATCCTAAAATGTGTGTTTTGGAAAAAGACTGCATTTATTAAAGACTATTTTACCCCACTCTTTCAACCAGCTCTAGAAAAGAGCTTGTCCACTCTTCTGTGTGTATAAAAACACAAAGGCTTCTGGTTCGAACTTTAGTATTCATTTGGGCAGAGAAGAGAAGTTGGATAAGGGACAGGGTATTTGTTCCTGGCACAGTGGTTGGTCCATCTCCTGTCTGGCACAAAAATAGTCCTTGACTGAGAGAATGCACAAAAACATGTTACTGGGCACCTCTGTGGTGGCTGGCCAGGGGCCCATTCACTAGCTGTACACAAGGACTGCCACTGAATAGAAATGGGGAAGTGGGGAAGCTCCTCTGCTGGGCAGGGTGTTCCATGGTGCTGACCTTCCCTCTTCCTCGGCTTGCACCATGCTGAAGGTATGGCAGTTCTGTCACTCCTGGCTTCTCTTCACTGTTTTTTAACCAGTTGTCTCTGTCCTGCCAAAAAGTAGAGGTAGAGCATTTAGGAGAATAAAAATGGGTGGTTTGTAATGTAAAGAGTTTGGGCTGTTGTTCTGTCTGTGGAGTGCTGGGTAACACAGCCCTGGCTGTATCACTGGAGGGTGGTGCTAGCAAACCTGGTGTGGTACCAGGCACATTTTTATGCCAGTCCTTATGAGTCTTATTGTTGTCCTGCTATTGTAGATGCTAAAAGTAAGTAAATTTAATCCTCTCAAAAATACCAGCTACCTTAACTAAAATCAAGCTGCAAACATGTTTTAAAGGTGGACCCCTCCCTGCAAATACTTTTCTCTGATCATTACTTCACAACAACCTATGGAAAAAAAATGTAGGATAGGATTATGCTCTAATATATTAGAAATAAAGAAAAAAATGGCCCCACTGCTGTATACTTCATACATTTTTAGCATATTAAACATTAAAGGAAATAGATTAGGAGTCTTTGTTGATAGATTCACCTGTGGGGGACTGAAGATATGAGTATTAAGACACCTTTTGAGATTTAGGGTTTAGGATGGTAGTTAAATTTAAGCCTTTCCCCCACCTCCATTCATTCCTATAAAAGCACAGTTTTGCAATTACAGAAAGGCCTTAGGATGGGGGTGTATGCCTGTGTGTGTGGCTACTTTTTGTGGACATATAAAAATAATGAGTACTTATGTTGCCCAAATGAAACTGGATTCAAGGAACAAATATCTGCTACACATATCTCTTCTATGGGATGAGTAACATATACCAGTATTTCTATATAAATGTTAATAATGTGTCTGATGTGATTGCTATCAAGCAATTTTTGTGCTCTGACACAGACCTCAACCACAAAAGTCTGCTAAATGAAATCTTATCTGTCGTCTTCTCTTCTAGGTTGCAGTTATTGTTATTTATTTCTTTTGGCTATGAAGTGACAAACAAAGTTGAAACTTTTTGAACCATGGTGAACATCTCTATTTCATAGTTCCATAATTCATGAGCTCCTTGTCTGATTTACTGCAAATTTGGTAGAAAAATCCTACCTCAGCTTGTGACCTAGACTACAAATCTTGAGGCCAATATGATTTGTGAATCTGGAATTTAGAACTGGAGATAGGAGCCAAATTTTATCTTACAATGGAAATCCACATTTTAGCCTTAATTAAGGGGACTCGTGTTCTTCCTTAATATTTTCTTCCCAGCCCTTCATGCCTTAAAATACAGAATATGAGGAACGAATATTTCTTTTTGTATCCTGTGCTTTTTGAAAGATCCTCAAGTGAAGTGACAGAGTTACACAGACATCAGCACACCTGATTTATATTATCCTCACTGTTTACTCAGTGTTGAGGAATACTGTATAACTATGGTGTGCTATCACTCTATGTTTTGAAGAAGTCTCATCGTTACAACAAATAGAATACGTTTAAAAAAGGGAAAATATCAGTGTACCTTAAATTGTTGTTTGCACAAGGCCATGAGAAAGCCCTTGGTAGAAGTGCTTTTCTTGTACTTTCTGTTGAAGTAGAGCTGCAGGGGGAAAGCTGATGTGGAAAGATGCATCATGAATCTTTCCATTGTTTCATAGGAAATGGGTCCTTCCTTGCTGGGTTACAGCCATTTTATTTGAACTGTAGAGTTCATATTTTGTCATTTTATCAGCCTTTCTTGAGTATGTTAGCTTCTACTTTAACACAGTGGCTTTTATAAGTGAGATGAATAGTTCACTGCTTGGTTGTGTCCTGGGGCATTTTCCAAATATAATTATAAAATGTGAATGTAATGGCTTTCTCTTTTTCTGCATCAGGTCTGTAGAATGATTATTTCAGCATAGGATACTGTAACACTTTAGTACAATATCAGGTGCCAGTCTTTTGATTGAGACCTGCAACCACTTATTTTTCTAATAAGATATTGTATACATAAAGATATTTACAGTTTCAATATTCTCAGCTTTAGTAATGAATGAAAAACACAATCAAAGCAAGAGAGTTTCAGTATGTTGAACTCATTCAGGTCATTATCAAAATATGATGAGATGGGGCAGGACAATTTCACCCTGGAGAAAACACTATAACCTACATACAGCATAGAATTAAGTTATAAAGAGCAAGTAGATGAATATATTTGGTTTCTAGATACATGATGAATGTTTTCATCTTTTCCAGCTGTCCAGAAATGAGATGCTTTACCAATGAGTGGTGTTTTACTGCTATTCCAGTATAGTTTTTGTACATGATTTTTTTCTTCACAGAAAATAAATATCCTTTATGGAATTTAAAACTTTTCCCCAGATACACAGATTTACAAAGAGCTTACTTTATCTTCTTCTTACTTTATCTTCTATCTTTTTTTTTTTTTTTTAATGCAGCAACCTGTCAGTACTGGGGTTCTGCAGGGCTCCACCTTAGGCCTTGTGCTCTTCAACATTTTCATAAATGGATGTGGGACTGAAAGGGATACTGAGCAAGTTTGCAGATCTTGAATGAACTGTTCACTCCCTGAAAGATAGGGAGGCCCTCCAGAGAGACCTCCACAAATTAGAGGACTGGGCAATCACCAACCGTATGAAATTCAACAGGGGGAAGTGCCAGATTCTGCACCTGGAATGGGGCAACCCCAGATGTTTGTATAGGCTGGGGGATGAAATACTGGAAAGCAGTGACATGAAAATGAACCTGGTGGTCCTGTTTGATGGCAAGTTGAATATGAGTCAGCAGTTCCCTGGCAGCCAGAAGGGCCAACTGTGTCCTGGGGTGCATCAGGCAAGGTATCGCCAGCCTGTTGAGGAAGGTGACTCTTCTGCTCTGCTCTGCAGTGGTGTGGTCTCACCTTGAATATTGTGTGCTGTTTTGGGCACCACAACATAAGAACGATATTAAGCTGTTAGAGAGTCCAAAGGAGGGCAAAAAAGATGGTGAAAGGCCTTGAGGGGAAGCTGGAGAAGGAGTGGCTGAGGTCACTTTGTCTGTTCAGCCTGGAGAAGAGGAGACTGAGGGGAGACCTCTTTGCAGTCTGCAGCTTCCTTGTGAGGGTTAGAGGAGGGGAAGGCACTGATCTCTTCTCTGCGGTGATCAGTGACAGAACCTGAGAGAATGGCTTGAAGTTGAGTCAGGGGAGGGTTAGGTTGGATATTAGAAAAAAGTTCTTCACGCAGAGGGGGGTTTGGTGCTGGGACAGGCTCCCCAGAGAATTGGTCAGAGCACCCAGTCTGCCAGAGTTCAAGAAGCATTTGGACAATATTTTCAGGTACATGGTGTGACTCTTGGGGATGGTCCTGTGCAGGGCCAGGAGCTGGAGTTGATAATCCTTGTGAGTCTCTTCCAACTCCACATATTCTGTCATTCTGATCATTCATCATAGCAAACTGCTCCCAGAAGTTTCACAGAAGTCGGAGGGAATTATGCACCTAAATCCAATTTGTTTTGAGTAAGAATGAGGTATTGATCTCTGTAATATGTTTTGAAAGGAGGAGTTTCTCTCATTATTTAATTCAAAATGAGAATTATAATAATGAGAATATGCAAGCATTTCTTACATAGTAATCCTTTGACAGGGCAACTCATATGAAGAGAGCTAGTCATGGCAGGAATAATAGTTCATCCATTTCACTTTGGAGTTCAGACATGCATATAGCTAATGAGTAAATCCACCTAGTGAAAAATCATAGTCCTGAAATTAAACCAATCACAAAAGGATGCAGGAAGAAGAAACTTGAAATAAATTGTTTCATCTTTTCCCCCACTTACAAAATACCTGTTCAGTGTGTTTTCCCTCTCAAGAGACAGATTGGTTTGGTTGCTACACTGCAGAGGACCTTTTTCACAGGAAATGACTATGTTTAAGATGCTTTATTTTCAAAGGCTATTTAAGTTTCCTTATTGTTCATTTCTCAGGAATATGCCTAGTTCCTCTAGTTTCCTCATAGTAAAGCCTCTATGTTGACAGGAAGCCTTTTCCAAAGGTTAATTATTTTATGAGAAAAGAAATTACTCCTATATTGCCTGTTAACCTTTGTTTCTTTTTCTTTTTTTTTTTTTTTAAATTATTTCCTTCATTTATATGACTGCTTGGGAATCACAAGTGCTTTTTTTCACTTTTTAATTTAGCTTATCTTTTAAATATTTTTCTCAAATCTGAACCTTATCTTGTAATCTTGTTTGTTCTGGAGAGACTAGATTAAATTCCTTTAACTGTCCACTTCATTAATTCCCGTTATAATTGATTAGTCTAACAAAATCAGACAAGTAGGAAATTTAATTGTTTAAAGTGCATAACCCGTTGGTACTGCTGACTTTCTCATAAATGTGTGTTACATTATGAAAGATAATGAGAATTAAAACTGTTTTCTTTTAATTAGAATTTCATAATAAGCATTTTTCACTGCCAAAATAATTAAGTTTTCAAATTATACACTTTTATTTAAAAATACTAACTATCCAAGGTCCTTATCTTCTCCTCAGAAAAGGAATATCTGATTTTTTTTCAATGTAAATTGTTTCCATTTTCATCAATCTGGTAAAGTGAAAAAACACACAGATTCTCATTGTACGGGCGAGACATGGAGGCAAGGTCATATTAAAGAAGGTGTTCACTCTACCTCCTTGGTGCTGTTGTACGTGTTTCACCAGGATCCAAACAGCCTGAAATTAGGAGATAGTTTCTCTTGGTAGCTGCTGAAATAGACCCTCTGGGGCTCCTGAAGCCTCCAAAATGGGGCTCCCAGTTTCCATGGGTTTGACACCTAAGCAGAATGAATATCCACATTGTCCAAGATAGCACGCAAGCTCTGTAGCTGATCCTGAGAAAATTCATCTGTGGATTTGTTCAGCAGGGTTTTTGTGGCACTCCAGTCCAGTGTGATGCTGAGAGTTCTCAGTAGTTTTTCTAGATGCCTAAATTCATGAGCTTTTAAGAATGTTAGTCACACCCCATTATAAAGAGTTGGAAAGGACCTCTAGGCACCTGACTAACATTCTGAAGGCAGCCACTGTACCAATCTCAAAGGTGTAATCTACCCCTTGTTTTATACCAAGCCGAGTACATATCGGGATCTGACTTCAGGGAGTTGAGTTGAGATATGATTAAGGAAGCTCTCAATGTATACCTTGGTACTGAGTCACTGTATTTGACTCATGGAGATCCTGATAATTGGA
This sequence comes from Pachyramphus minor, assembly GCA_013397135.1. Classification (NCBI taxonomy): domain Eukaryota; kingdom Metazoa; phylum Chordata; class Aves; order Passeriformes; family Tyrannidae; genus Pachyramphus; species Pachyramphus minor. The sequence continues at coordinate 505,573 of VYXB01008722.1, forward strand.
AACATTTGTCAACAGCTTCATTAATTCAAGTGTTTAGTGTTCCACACTCCACCCTCTTCTCCAGCACTATCAGGTTATTTTTATAGTTGTTGTCCAGCAGAAGCTCAGGTCAACATTATGTACACTCAAGGGCTAATCTTCTGCTATCTGTAAAACTGGACTACATTGAAAAACAGGTCTTGTTGCAGATTTAGCTTAGAGGGATTTTTATATGCCTTGCATTTTCTGCTCTTTGTGTCATGTTGCAGTGGCAGGGTTTCATTGGTTTTTATTCTACTATTCTATGCCCAAATGTATTTTCGACGGTAATTTTTTTTCTTTTTTAGGGGTGGTTTGTTATTTTTGTACTCTTCCTGTTCCCTGATTATTAAAAGGCATATTTTGACTTTAATTACTAACTTCTTTTTGCTAATGATGAGAGAAACTTTCTGGGTAATCCACTCGGTTTTCATAAGATGACATAACTCTGAAAAGCTAAGAGATGTAGGTGAATTTTGACCAAAAGAAATGATAATAACAAAAAAATGTAACCACCGTGAAGCTGTTCGATTTATGTGCTGGTTATGAGTTAAAAGCCATTATCATTAGATTGATACTATTAATGACTAAGCAGTGACTACTCTAGACTTTGGTTTTATAAAGGATGAGGCTGAAGGATGAATGACTTTAAACACCAAGGGATCATTTTAATTTAATTTTGTTTGACTCTAAGGTTAAATTTGCTATGAAATACATAGTTTAAACTGTGTAAACATCAAATTCAAATATTAAGTACAATTCACTCAGTAATGAATGAATGAATGAAGTAAAAAACATACAGTGTGTTTAACTTTCAGTATTTAGCCTTTGAATCTAATCAAATGAGATTATAAGAATTTTAATTGGTTTTTGACATGAAAGTGTTTTTTGTGTAGTGATGGGTTGCAAAACCTGTAGAGAGGGTGTTCATGGATGCGTTCTGTTGCTTAAGATGAAATTTACCAGGGTTTTTGTGATTTCATTTCAGAATAGATACTGCTTAGTGAGTTTTCTTTCTTATTTCAGTTACTTTCAAGTTACAGTGGGGTTGTGATAGTGTTACGTCTTCTTAAAAGAAAAAGAATAACAATAACAATATAAGGAGGTGAAGAGTCTGACAACTTTATTCAGTCTTAGACTTTGAAAAATCTTCTCATCTTGATCCCCAAAATAGGCATTTTCCTCCTACACACCTAATTTTTCTGCATGTGCACATTCCTTGCAAATCATGTCTGTCCATACCGGGTTTGGGTACTATTGTTACCTGTTTTCTCTCTCTCCCCTAGAAAAATATTCTTAAGATCTGTACTGTCACCTGCTTTTTCAACAATGAACTCTTTGTGTGATTATACTGGCCAAAATCCTCACGATTAATAGTCCCCTCATAGTCATTTTTTGCCTCAAGCTGATAGGCTAATTGCTTGTGCTTTCTAATGCAATCTACCCTTAAACACAATACAAAAGCACACAGCAAAAATCACCCCCAGCAAGAAAGAACAGAGTAGATCTTTATTCTGTGAGACCATATGTCTCTTGGAGAAAAGATAACTGTTGGGATTGTTTTTTGAAAGACTTTCAGAAACCTGTTAGAGGAGAAGAACCCAAATGCCCAACTCAGTCCTCTTTTTCTGATTTTGTTCTTAGAGAAAAAGGTTTTAATATACCTGTCTGAGACAGCACAGTATCTTCTGAAGGATCAAGTTTCATAAAAGTACAGTAACAGCTGTCAGAAAACTGAGTTTACTACTCAGTAAAATGCTGTGCAGTCCAGTACACAATTAGCAACATATTCCCCATCTGAGAAAGAGAGGTGAATAAAACAGGTTGCCACATTTTCAAAAGGGCTTCAACTCAGCTTGTGATACTCAGCTTACAGTTTTGCACAAGCACTCATTCTGGCCAGGATTTTTCTCCTTATCTTAATTTGTGCCTGGGAATAGTAGCTATCAGAGTTGCCTCTTGTGAATCCTCTTCATATGGTCCAGTTTGGGCTTTCTGCAAATAAAATCAGCCTTGTGCGTCTAAGGACAGTTTTTCTTTCTAACCCTCAGGCTAATGTGTTATACTTGAGAGGCTCAGCAGCTCTTAACTCTGGTGAGAGAGTTGATGAGCACCCAGGATTTACTCTGACTGTGGATATTGGATGCAGGTGCTCATGAAGTTTTCAAAACCCAGATTCTAATCTGCAAAACTCCTTGGTTTTGTGTGTTCTCATGATAATGTGTCTTAGTAGGAAGTCAGAGAAAAACGGTTGTTTTTAATATTCCTGCAATGGAAAACAGCTTCCAAGGCATTGTACCCATCATTTACTCTGTTCAATACCTGGTGAAAATGTCCTGGTAAATGTATCTTCATTTTTGTCTGCCCAGCTCAGTCCAGTTCTCAGGTTACAGGTTTCAATGGATCCACAACCTGGCTGAAGGGGTTATTTTAACCACAAATTCTGTAGACTCTTCCAATGTGACAGTAATATTAAAGCTTTGTGCATCATAACAAGGTCTCTGGAAGTTATTTTCTTGTTTTCCACAAATTTCACCAGAACTCAGGATTATTCATTAACTTTTTCACAAGGTGAGAACAAAGAAAGGCTAGCAGTTTGCCAGGAAGAGACTGTGCTGCCCACAGATCCAACAGGCTTTCTCAGAAAGTGGAAATGACAGTGATTTTCCCTCTGGTGTTCATCAAGTCTAAAAAAATAATGATTATGTGTAATATGTAATGTTTATTTTATTCTCATTTTCATTCTTGGATTTTAATTTATTTGATTTGTTTTTCTTTTCTGTTGGGATAGATATTCTCTTCCAACTCTGCAGATACAGTCAGGTAGGAGCCCTCAAGGCCAGAATAAAAAGTTCAAGGGGGGCACTGGAGGCCAAATTCTCCCCTGAACTGAGCTATGCCTGATTCCCTTGAACTAAGTCATAATGGCACAAGAAATCAAGCAGTCTAGAAGCCGGCTCTTAGTAATGTATTGACTCCTACTAGCTCTTATCTTTGCTAAATCTTTATGGAACTGTAGGAAGGCTCATTTCATCCTCTTTTAAACAGAGTCCCTGATGCAGCCATTTTTCAATGGCACTTATACACCTACAGGGGTGTGTGGGTTCTGCAGGGCTTCTTGGCTCTTGAAAAGGGGTTGCTACAGGGTTAGAGCCTTGCCTTGGGGAGACCAGCGGCTCTCCTTAGTGCCAACACTAAACTAGAGTTTTTCAGGGAATTTTGGAAAGTGCTTTCTGGACTTTCCCCCTTTAAAAGAACTATCAGTATTTCTGACTGCAGCCTTCTTTGATTTCTGGGAAATGACTCACTTTATTTGCTGAGTAGTAGGCTCCCCATGGTTCCTCTCCTTCCCAATCAGAGAAGTGTGCCTTCCATTGTCCATGGTTTGCTCTGAACATTCGCCATTTTTATCTGCATGTTTGGTCACTCCAGTTACGCCAAATTTACCGGATCTCTAGAGAACACACACAATTAGCTGCATTAAAAGGCTCTTTGAGGACAGTGAGTCCATTGTTGCACACATAACTGTAACACCTGTAAAAGCACTCAGTGTCATTCTTCTGCATTGTCTCATTTTGCCTCTGTCTGAACTTGTAATAATGAAATATGTTCTATCCCTTAACCTGACCTGTTGTCCCTTCAGCCTTATTTAGAAGTTTGATGGAGTCGGGAAAGGAAATCAGAAGATGAGTTTTTAACATTTACTATTGCTTATGTCTGCTACACTGATGTAAAACCATATTACATCATTGTACAACTTGTTATCCCTTCTCTACTATTAAGGAGTGGAAAGTCAAATAAATCAAGGGGAGGTAGTGGGGACACATAGAACTTAAATAGATTATGTAGTCCCCAATGCAATTTTGGAATATTGCCGCATCAGAGAAAGGGTCTCAGACCAAAATATGGTATCCAGTTTTAGACACTGTACTTGCAGAAGGAGATGGCCCGATGGAAAAGACTCCAGAAACTGAAGAGCATGTTGTGTGATAAAGGATAGAACATGTGGGAGTAGTTCATTCAAAAGAAGGAAGGGCTGGGATGGAAAGCACATGCTTATATGACACAAGACATGGAAAAAGGATTGATATAAACAGAAAGGGAATAAACTGTTCTCTGTGCCAAATTTGTCAGAAATAAGACATTTGTGTTCAGCAAGGGAGTTTAAAACTGTGTATCAATCAAAGCTTGTAAATGATCAGGGTATTTAAGCATTAGAAAAAAATTCTGGATAGAGAGGTAGACCCTCACTGATGGTCTTTAAGAGTGGATTAGCCAAATGTTTGGTGGTAAAGAAATAGTTCCTAACTGATTTTGTCTTGGGATAGGGTGGTGGGCTAAAGGACTCCATGAAGTGTATTTCAGCCTATTTTATACTGTTTTTCTTGCTCAGAGAAGAAGACAGTGCTCAGAAAGGTTAATCCAGGGGAATTTGTTTTATTCTAAGACCTATGAAATGTTAGCTGTCCCTCAATTTGTCAACATGCAAATAATGGACTTTAATTTGCCTGTAACACGTGTAGAGTGTGGTATGCAGTGAACAGTGTTTCAGAATAATACAATGAGAGATGAATACTTTTCTGTGCCAGTAAGCTTCATATGCTGCTTGTTGCAATGCTTGCATCCAATTCCAAATTTGAACTGCTGAGGTCTACATAAATTCAGGTTATCCATACAGCCATGCAGAAAATCTCCAAGATGAGTTCTGTATTAATAGCAAGAAAGGGTCAGACTGATAGCTTAATGGTCTGGCCCATAATTTGAATCCATTGAAAGATGACTGTAAGCACCTCTGGGAACAGAGATCAAACATGACCTTAACTTATAGAAGTATGAATTAAATCATCTTGTAATATTTCTGACACTCGTTGTTGTCACACAAACTCTTCAGATTAACAGAACAGCAGTTTCCATCTTGTGGCACACTCTAGGTTCCTTTTGGTGTAGTCTTTAATTTCTTTCAAAGGTTGCTCTTTCCCCTGTTTTTGATTTCCTGCATTAAAGAACTTAGAGGACCCTCTTAACAACATTAAAGCTCCCACAATGACAATATATTTGAGATGTATTATTGTACTTGCATGAGGACTTTCCTTGTTATTCTATAATGGAAAGATGATTTCTGATTATACAGATAACAACTAGCCTTGACACTAAGGGAGTAAGCAGTACCCAGTGTGATATTCAAATACAGTAATTTCTCCAGTCTTGTGTTCAAGTACAAAGAAAATAACTCGTCTCTTTCTCTCCATCATAGCATTTGTTATTTATTCCCAGGTCCCTGGTCTCTGTGGACTTCCATCTGTTTGATATGTTATTCCTGTGGCTACTTAAGTTAAATCCAACCTCCCTGCTTCCCACTACAAGTTCGTTGATGTAACTTATTTTTATCAAGACAATAATATTTTTTCTAGTTTTTTTTTTCTTAATCAGGTTGGAAGGTCATTTTCAATGCTGATTGTTGTTCTTAATTGATAGCCTTTCTCCCATTCACTTGCAGATCAAAGAAGTGAAAAAAAAAATAAAAAGAAGCAGAGCCTACTCATAATTTTGGAAGTAAGGGCTATTCTTTGCGAAGAAAAGGGCTGATAATTAGGGAGGATGAAGTTTATAGACACTGAATGTGTCCCATTTTTTGAAAATTGTGTTCTATTTTGTCTTTTTGTGAGTTGATCCTTTGCCATCCTGCTTGAACTGGCAGAAGACCCCAAAAAAGGGGATAAATTACTCCTTTTAGAGCAATGAAATCATCACGTTGTATTGTATAAGAAGGCAGCATAACCTAATAAGTCACAAATGGAAGACATTTACTTCAATTAAAAATAATACAATAAAGTAAAACCAAATCCTTCTCTACAAGCTGCTTGAAATAGGAGAACAGCATATATAGTGTAAACTGTAATTTCAGTCAATGTAAGCACGTAATTTAATTTAATTACGATTTCTTTCTGTCTGCAAACACCTCATAACCTACACTTTTCAACCAATACTTTCACTAGGTTACACACAGAGATTTAATTTTATTGTAGAGCCTCTCTTTTTATAGATGTTTAAGAATGTAAGCAATATGAGTTTTGAAGGTTGTGTAGTACAGAATGATATTAAAATATTTTACTGTTTCCTAACCTTAGGAAATTTTCAGTGTTCCAAACTGAAATGGTTGTACTTCTCTTAGGAACTGAAAAGTCTTCCTAATGTTTAAAATTTTCCTCAAGTCAAAAGTTCAAGACCACGATTTGGAGAAATATAATCCCTCCCTCCTTTTCATGGGTCAATAAATGATGTGGCAAACTGCCGAGGAGCAATGCGGCACAGTATTGTCACCCTTGGCACACAGTCATTTGCAAAGAATATGTCTTCTATGTGTAGTTTGCAAAGAGAATCAAGAAAAAGTAAAACCTCTGTGTGTATACTTCAGCAGACTTCAGGGAACATCAAGCCAAATCTCACTGTAAGTTGACGTCACCACAATGAAGAAATCCAGCTTCATGTTACTGTCAAAAGATATTGTAACAGGATTGGTGTCAGCTTCTTCAATGGAACAGAGACTTTTACTTGCCTCTTTCTCTCCTTCACAGAATTTGCCATTGCAAATTCTGCACCCTGGCTGCTATGGACCTTTATCTACATGACATGCTGTTTCTATGAGATATTAGGTAAACCCAACCTGTTGTATTTTAGCATACTTGCTGTTAGCCTCCTAGACAATAAGACACTTTGCTTGTATAAGTTTTTATGTGCGTGCATGCACAGAAGCACATAAGTAATACAGCACAGGGTATGCATAGTGCACCTGTCAAATATATAAACACAGGATGAATACAGCTATCTGAAAGAGATAGTGTCAATCAGATCTATGAGAAGGGGGGAGTATTGTAGTAGATGGCATATCTGCTGAAAGCAGGCAATTTTAATTATCTAAGATAGTTTGAAGCTATGAATAATTTATTACCCATAGAAGTCTTTTTTTTTAAGGCTTCTAATCCTGGTGATCCTCTGATATTCAGATCACAGTTCCTCATGCTTCCCTATTTGAACTGTTACTCTGGAGGCACTGGATGGAAACTATATGTTTCTCTCCAGCTAGTCAGCATAGATTGAGTTGTTTTGACAGCCCAGCATGAGACCGTAACAGCCCAGCTAAAGATCTGAAAAATACAACACAGAGCAGAAAATAAAACATTTCCTTGGACAGTGACAACCTGAACAACCCTGAACAACATAACGCACTCCAGCATAAATGAACAAGGGTTTGAGGGTTGGCTTTCGATGATTGGGGCAGCCTGTACAGTACAGCTGTGAACACAACAGTGTTTTCCTACAGGTTGATAACAATTAAGATGAAAAATACTCTTACAGTACACTAGTTTGGAGTTAAGTCACATAATTTCTCTGTTTGAACTATTTTGAAGCCTGCAGTTTGTGTGCTTCCTGCAGATTTGATAGAATTTAGCAGCTAATTTCTCCCCTCCCAAAAGCCTGTTTCTCTCTAGGCTGCACATACTGACTGGGGCAGGACTCTGGCGTTGGCGTGGCTTGAAAGGACAGACAATTACTCTCACATACACTTAATCCAGTTCCTTTTTTTTTTTTAATCTTTTTTATCTTTTTTCTCTTTTTCAAGTTCCTAAGCAGCAAGGGAGCTGGGAAGAATAAATAAGATTGAGGAGCATGCTCTTGGAGGAAGAGGTGGGAAGTGAAAGACAAGAAAACATTCAAGGAGTGGGTAATGTGTATGGTGTGTGAAGCATGTGTGTGTCATGAGGGTAGCAGGATGGGTGGAGATAAAGAGCAGCTGAGGAAGCGGAGAAGAGGCTGACTTTGTTGGAGTAGTTAAAAATAGGGTCACTCTAGAGCTGCTGAGATGTCTTTTACACTTATCTCTTAAGTTCATGATAAAGGACCAGGGGTTCCATTGAGCAGTGCACTCAAGCAAAAGCTTACAACTAGGGCTATAATACCTTGGGATCTTAGTGAACCATGTCTGAAGGTAAATCATGACTTAAGTTTGTCCGTAAGCCTCTGCTTTTTTTTTAAACTTTTTTTAAAGTTTAAGAGGCTGATGCATAGGGGAGAAGAGGATTTTCCATCTATATGCATCCTTTAGAGGTGATGGATCTGAAAGCCTGGAAGAAGCTGTTCAGACACGGATTCTGAGAGCTTAGAGGAAACCAGCATGGTGTGGAGGGGGTATTGAGGAAATCTATAGTCTGCCAGATTCCCAATTCTCAAGTACTGGAACAGCCTGCTCAGTGAAGTGGTGGAATCAACATCCCTGGACAGTGAAAGATGGTGAAAGACATGTAGATGTGGCACTTAGGGACATGGTTTAGTGGTGAACTTGACAGTTGGACTTTAATAGAGGTGTTTTCCAGCCTAAATTATTCTGTGATTCTCTGCCCCAAGCCCCCAGCCCAGCCACAAACAGACTCAGAAAGTGGGAAATGTCTTATGTCAACTGAGCAGTTCCTAGGTCAAAAGCAAACACAGGATGAAGCTGGCCAATGTAAGGCAGAAGATAATACACAGAGCATGGAGCTGAGGTGAAAATGCTAAAGGAAATGTGTCCTACATCATGCAACAAACAGTCTTTTACTGCTTTCCTTCTTAAATATGTTCTGTATTCTGTTAACTGTACTGCTTTATTGTCTAACATATATTGTAAAATGTGAAGAATTTGCAAAATGACTGAGGTAAATTTGCTGTGGGAACTCTAATTGCTGAATTGTTTTATTTTTGCATGCTGTATTTCTCTAAAACAGTAACACGTCACTGAATTCTGCAGGCAACATGTATGCAAAAAAGACACAGAAGAATGTGTGCACATAAACAACCCTACCTGCACAACCCTGGTGAGCATTTTGCTGAATTTCCAGTTTATAATCTGACTTCAGTTCCAGCCTTTGCACCAAATTATTTTAAAATGAGTTGTAGAGAAAAGCCTCTTGAGACTGTGAAACAGCAGGTGGCCTGCTTAGTTTGTTGTGGTGGCACCTTATGAATAACTCAATTGATCTCCATATGCTTCCATTCACTCTCACTCACAGCAACACTACCTTAAACACTGAGCACTCCAGCATCTGATAGCAAAGGTTTTATGCACATTAAAAAAATGACATACTGGAAGGGAAACATGTTTCACTGCAGACATTACTTTGTCATCCAAACTTATTTTCAGTGCCAAAAGCTGAAGCAAAAGTCACATACTGGAACAGTGAAAAACGAAAATTCAATGGTTTGTTTTGCAATGATATATTAAAACAGGCTCTAAGATCACATAAGAGGTGTCTGGTAGAAAAACTGAAATTCACCTATACAAAATGTTTTGCTCCAGTTAATGGTTTGTGAAGTTTCTGAGACTAATATTTTAGCCTTGGAAAGCAAGCCCGGAAGTTTGTATGCAGTGGATGCCTGAGTAGTCTCCCACATGCAGCAGACTGTCAGTTATTAGGAGAGTAGGATCTTGTATTACTTGTGCAGGGGGGAGCCATCTAGGTTTCAAAGCTAATGCTCATAGGAACAAGCATGTTCACATGTCATGGCGATGCTAAGATGTTCTGATCTCAGTGTCTAGTACTAACCAGAGCAACAGCAGCCTGTCCTGAGTGATACACTTTCCTTTTCTTCAGTGCAGTGCCATACTAGTGTACCCCACTTCTTCCAGTTCAGAGCTAATATGACCATCACTCACTTTAGCATAGCATAGACCTGCTGTACTGAGGTGGCTGTGTATCAAGGAAACAGCATAAGTGGAAAGATTAAACAAAGAAGGTTTTACATCCTGCTCTGAGAGCCAAGGACCCAAGGAGAGCATATGCCTTACTTTTAGTTGTGAGTTGTCCTATTCCTGAATACGGAATATCGTAAAAGCTTTATGATGTACAAAAAGGGGAGGGTGGATTTATATTTACTAGGTTTGAGATATTTAGATACTTGTCTTGACATTTGGTCATCTTAATCTCCCCAGTTAGTTATATGACAAAGACATTTCCCAAAGAACTGTAGCTGAAATTTCTGTCTGATATAATTATGTGGAGGAGCCTTTCACTTTCACTAGTGTTAAAGTTGTCTGAATACTCTCCACTGTCATGGGGTGATCCCTTCATACTCTATCCCACAGTGACTACAAACAGCATGGTAGTCCAAAAGTGTCAAGAGACTCTCAAGTGATTAGCATGGGAACTAACTGTATATCAGGAGGTAAAGAGAGCATGGTGGAATTGGAATAATTATTTTTAATTCATAATACTGTGCACATGTGGTTGTCCCCCACCCTTGGACGATAATTCACACCCAACAAAACTAAATATATGTGCACACTGTTTTTGCAGATATCATGGTGCTGTAAGTGACATATTTCTGGTATCTGGGATGATTCTGGGTTGCCAGTGCATGGTAGCGGAAGATGCTTATTGGCTGCACAGAACAGGACTTGGAAACAGATCCTGTTAAAGATGTGATCTTTTTCCTGATATTTCCACATTAGCCAGTTTAGCCGAGAGTCTTGTCTAAATCTGATTTACTCATCATTTTTTAATTCTCACCAACTCAGCCTTAACAATGTAATATATAAGAATGCTGGTACAGGGGATATAAAAATAAATGTGTCTCAGTCAAGTCCAGTAACCAAATTTTTTTAATAGATCCTTTTAAATCACTGCATGTTTATATTTTGGTTTTATGCTATAGTTTGTTATTGAGAAAACCTCTCCAGTGAAGTCTCCTTTAGTGAATGAAGGTGGATTATTGCACTGCTGTCTTTCATATGCTACCCTCTTGATTCAAATTAATTTCAGATACATTTAAAACACCAATTGAGTAGTAAAATGTGGTTTTAGATGAACAGTCATCACTAGCTCATTTTAATGAGCTTCCTTCTCTTTTTCCTTTAAAATAATCTTTCTATGTTATTTTTGTCTAGCTATAAAATGGCTGAATGATGTACTAAGACAAGACTATCCAGTTATTGCTACATATTGCATCTCAGTCTGATTTGTTGATGGATATGAAAGACGACAGTTTTTAAAGGGAATGCAATATATATACTTAATGCAGTTTATATATTTTAGTTTTAGCACATACTTTTCTTTCATGGTATTTTCTGTATTTATGACGTGATTTTTTTGTTTCATCTAAAATACTGACATTGGCTTGCAGCTCAGCTATGATTCATGGTGGAAAAAATATCTATTTTCAGAAGTAAATGTTCTCTAGTACTAGTAGGATATGCTACAGACTACACAACAACATTTTGAGAAAAAAAATCTGAATATGTATTTAATTGTTCAGTTGGGATACTCAGCATGCATACTCTTTTTTTTTTTTAATACTGTGCTATATTTTTCTAGTACTATCCCCAGGCTCTTTCCAATCCAGCCTACCTTAATGAGCTGAGCCTTAGGATTACTGTAGCGTATTCTCTGGGGAGACATCTTTCTAGTTTGAATACATGCAAGGTTACATCCAGAAAAATGAGCTAGGTATGGAAATGTCTTTAAGAGATCTCATCAGTTTCATAACTGTATATTTCTATACCTATGTCCCTACTAGAAAACAATTAAACAATGTCCCTTACAGAATAAATACTATGAAAATACTGAAAATGACAAACAGTATTACAAACAATAGCTAATGAAGGAAAGAATATTAACAATATTAAGTCAATTCACTTGGTTCTTGGCTCCTTTATTTAGGAAAGGCACATCAAAGACAGTCGTTTTGTCCAGTAATTTCACTCAATCTCAGTGATGAAGGTCAGTTGTGAGGAGTGAGAAATGTTGCTACTGCTTCCCTTCAGGCTGTGTATGAAAAACACTTTAAAACTTCTCTAAGGTATCTTTGTAGCTCATCTTAGAAATACTGCTAGTGGTTGCACTGAATTGCTACAATGGTTCAGAGCACATACTTTCTTGGCCAGTCCCAGCAGTTTTCTTTCTTTTTTACTTTAGCTACCTAGTAGTGTTGCTACCTAGTTATGTGTTGCTTTTATATGAGTAACTGATTCAGTTGACAAAATTCAGTTGTGTCAATGGAGGGAGTTTGCCTGGTTATTTTTCTTTATGCAGCCTAAATGAGTAGTTTATAGGAATATATGTTAATGAAGCGTGTATATCAATGACTGACTGGGTCATGAGTGGATGCATGTCAGAGTGAAGAAATTTTAAATCCTAATTCTTCTGCAGATACATGAACAAGACGTCTACATTACCTATGTCACCTTGATGCCCCAGTACAATTAGTCACAGCTTCAGTCAGTTATTGCAGTTAATATTAAAGTGCAGGAGAAATCCTATAAAACTGATAAAACATATTAACATTTTCATGAACATGAACTTTATATTCTAGGTATTTAGACTTTACTGTGTGTTTAGGTGGAGAGGATGGGGGGTTGGAGAAGAAAAAGTCTGAGAATTACCAGATCCTCTAACAGCTGTTGATGCTTTATTTTGTCAAAACACAGATGTGCTGCGAATTTTCCAATGGGAAAATGTTATTCAATATTATTGGTGGTGGTTCAAAGTCTCAATGAAACAGAAAACTACAATGTTGAGATCTTTTCAGACATCTCTCTCTCCTTGTCCTGCTGCCACAACCTTGCAACTTTTTTCAAGAGTAATCAAGGCAACAGCAGCCACTGATAGCCTCAGGCTATTTGTCCAGATATAATGCCCATCTTGTTCTGGGCTTGACTCAAATCCAAAGAAGTGCCTACTGTTATTTCGTTTCTTGCTTTAACCTCAGATTCAGTTAAGGTTACTGCAAGTTCAGTATTAGTTCTCCCATCACTTCAGTCAGCTAAAAGATCCAGCTTTGTCATTTATGTGAACTGGGATCACAGTTCAGAGGCTCATTGTCTCTTTCCCCCTCAGTGCCCAATTAATGAGCTGTGCACCTTTATGTTTGCATATAATTTTGCAGAGGTTGATTTTCTATATGCAGTTAGTCTGGCAAGCAGCTTCCTTTCTAACACATTATTTTATCTCTACCTTTAGCTTTGTCTTGGAAAATTAGACAGCGAAAGCACTGAAGCACAAGCTTAAATATGTCTCTATAGAGGAAAACACTCAGACATGTGCTTAAACGTAAATATGTGCTTAGATCCTATCATTAAGTCAAAGAGACTCAAGTGCATGCTTCAAGTTAAGCATATGCTTACATCCTTTTTGAATAGTGATGCTTTCCTGAATTAGCACCTTAACTTGGCCAAAAAATTACCACAATTCCTATGAAAGAAAGGAAATATTTCTGCAAAGTCCAAAAGCATGCTCTCAAGAGGTTTTGAGTTATGGATCATTTAAAAATATGCTGATTTGAAATTTGAATTTCTGTCTTAGGTTTTCTTTTCATCTGTCTAGCATAAAAATGATTTCTTAGCACTCAAGAATTTGAGACTGGTCATTTACAAGGCTACAGTTAATACCCTAGAATGTTATAATGAAGGATAAGTAAGTCTCTGTAAAACCCCTAAGATCTGATTTTTGTGTTTGATACTAATTGCTGGCTCTTAAAGATCGCGTATGAACTCAATGTGGAGGCACAGTTTATCAGACTTAGGATTGTCAGGAATTGCTCACACATTTAACTGGTGCTGCTCATTGATGGACTAGACAAAGCTCTTAGCAGATCAGATATCTCATATCCTTAGTTCCCAGTCAGTAATAACTCCTTCAAAATAAATTAATCATCTATATATGGAGGAAATAGATGGTGATGAGGTTACGATCACATTAATATAGATATCTAGGAACAGATCTAGTTCATATGACTCTATGCTGTTCATATTCATGTTGTTTAATCACTTCTACTAACTTGTAACTATGTCAAAAGAGTATTTTTTAGTTTGGTACTGAGTTTGATGAAGATCAAAACCATGTGCTACAGGTGTGAGTGTGTTGGCTTTTGTTAATAGTTAGTATTAGAAGTACTAGGCAGGTACTTTTACTATTAAAAGCAAAGAAAGCTTACCTTGAATTGAGCAGACTAGAGCAAGGTGAGCATGGCAAATAACTATTTGGGTTTTGAGTCATCTCTGTGCAAAAATTCAATGATGTTTGTAGCTTTCATTGTTATGTCTTCCCTAGGGAATTTAATGATTCTGAGATGTTCTGGACTGGTGACCCAACTGTAAAAGAAAGCTTTGTTTCTGCATAAGGAAACTCTTTTAACCTCCAGAATTAGGCAGTTACATGTAAATGCATGTAGCTAAAGGTCCTTGACTGCATTTAACTCACAAACTGTAACCGGGTATTGTTTAGGAAAGTATTAGTTAACATAGGTCAAAGGTGTTCCAGACACCGCTCAAACAGTGTTACAGCACAGACAATAGTGCTTTAGTAACTGAGAGTACTGCCTAGTAGAGTTTTGTTTACTACTATGCTTGTAGCCAAGGGGGTCAATTTTCTTGTCACAGCGGTGCAAGAAGTAATCCTTCCACTTTCCCAGATTAAATTGAGTGGATGTTAGACCCTGTGTATTTGNGCCTAGTAGAGTTTTGTTTACTACTATGCTTGTAGCCAAGCGGGTCAATTTTCTTGTCACAACAGCGCGAGAGGTAATCCTTCCACTTTCCCAGATTAAACTGAGTGGATGTTAGACCCTCAAAATGAAAACTTGAAGATAAAATTTATTTAAAGTTCTGCAGACTCCATAACATTCAAGACTTTTCCTCTGTGGAGGAAGAGCAATCATGGAAGCAGGTAGAATATTCCTGTTCCAGAGTAACATTTTCTACATTACAAATGGAAAAAATGTAAAAGTTTAGAGTGTGTGAGTGCGGGATCTTCTGTAGGTTGTTCAGGCATGTCAGACATCCTGCATGACTTTCTATATCTTGGTCTGGTAGCTGAAAAACAAGGGCAAGAGAAGGTGATTGACACAGTCAGTGAATGGGCCACCTTCTGTTTTAAGGTTGCCTAGTATTGCAGTTGAATTTCGGGGTCTGAACCTCTAGGTTCAGACTGCAGTGACTGACTTTCGGTCCTCCCAGCCCCAAATTACTTGGCTTCAGAGAACATCTCTCATTTTCCCTTGATTGTCCTTCCTCTACATATGCAGAATTTTTTCTATGACTGGACCTCCAAGAGGGCAGCAGGTAAGGCAGTTTCCCATTCTACTGAAGGTATTCAGCACTGAGGAGTGTATCCCTGACACTGGAGGAACCACAGAAAGACAGAGGTTTGAATCAGGTGGTGGAATGATATGGTAATGCAGTTGCAAAGCTGAGCTGAAGAGTTGGAATTTGCTCCTGAACTCTCCCAGGAAATACAAGGAATACTGCTGCTTTGCTAATTCAGAGATTTTGTATGAGATGCAGTTCATTAATTCATGAGAGGTGTTTAGAGAAAACCGGTGAGTGGCAATGCAAAGTCAATGCCTCTATCAGTAGTGGCTTGTAAACTGTTTTACAGTCTCTCTTATGGTATTTCCTCTGTCTCAAATTATGTTGTGGTTTTTTTTTTTTTTTTTCCTTATAGAGAGATACCATCAGCAGGAGGCTCAGAAATGTCAACTGTAATTAAAAATGTAATTTTCAAAGGCATTTTGCAGTTTATTCACATGGTAAATGGTTTCCTACCCTCTGAACTTTCAGCCTGCTGAGATGAGCTGAAGAGTTAGACATTTTCTTAAAATCCTTACATTCTCTCACAAGTGTAACAAGGCACTCATCAACTGAATAACTTGGCAATGAAGAGTTCAGCTAATGGTGAAGAGCTTGAAAACATGAAGAAGGAGTTTGTTTGTTCACCAGAGTTTTCATACCAGAGTTTTCATGTCAAATTACTGAAAATTCCATTCTGCTCTATTTTAATATCTTAGTCCTTCGTTTCTTCTCTCACTTCTCTTTTTACTTAAGGCATGACTTCCTTGTTTCATTATCCAAATGAAAATACAATACTATTAACCTCTAGTCCCATCTAAATATGTCTTTTCTCTGGTCTCTGATGCCCTAGATCTATTGGAGAGTTGATTATATTTTAGATGTTTTCCCTTGTCTGGTGTCTGAGCACCTATCAAGGTAAAATAATTTTTTCCTTATGGCATCTCTGTGTAAAAGGAAGTGTTATTATTAAATACTCATTAAACAAGAGAGGAGTTGATTACATAGCCCAGTGATTAGGACAGTCACCAGATTTGTGGTAGCCTCATCACTCTTCCGTCATTACTAACGGAAAGTAATTGAGCACTTAGGGGAACTGTTTTACTTAAAGAGACTAGGTTGTTTTGAGCTCTTCTGTGGGATATGGAAGGCCTCAGGTCCAGTTTCTACCCCACATTTGGCTTTGAATCCTTACTTACGACTTCTAAATCCCTACCTATTTTCCCTGTACTCCTAGCTGTCATCTTGTAGGTTCTGTAAAGCTCTGCTCCATGTTGCTGGTCTATCCTAGCTCTGCTGCCCAGACTGGCAGATGAACAGTTTCAGAGTGTTCTTCTGATCATTGTGAGGACCCCTTTGAGAAGCTGAGCCAAAACTCTGAGCAGCTTAGCATTGCTGTTTGGTGTCAGTGGGTAGGCAGATGTGTCAATGCAGACCGGTAGCGATGCAGAGGTTTATGAGATTAGGTGGGAGATCAGCAAAGGTTTTGAGACCTGCCAGGGATTTATGTGATAAGTGGAGGTGCCTGATATCTTGGTAGAATAAGGGAGTTCTCTCAGGCTAAATCTCTTACCTATTCTGGAGAACTATCTCACGGATGAATGGTACAGAGACAGGGAGTTGAATGTTGGGGGAAGAAAGATTTAAATGCAGTGCATTGCAACTTGTAGTAGCTGTGAAAGACCATGAGTATAGTGCAGCAACTGAATTAACAAATAAAAAGCAGGTGAGGGGAGAGAGTTTGTAATTAAGAGCTACTGGAGATTACCATTAAGATAGTTTGTTTATTGTTACTCCTTTCTGTGACTGCTATTTATCTTTGTATTTTTAGACTTTACATTCTACAGCAAAGATTGTCTTCCTGTGCTTCGAAAATCTGCCACTGAAATGTAAATGAATTTTTGTAAAACACAGACCTTAGGACTCTGCCCTGTCCTTAGCTTTCAATGTGAAAGATGAACTAATACTCAAACCTCAGACATATATTTGAACATTCCCTTCTTTTTAAAACTGTTATCAAAATTGTATCAGGCTATTCTCACATCTACGAGAGAGCTTCCTGTCTATGTGTGAAGTTCAGGCTTTGTGTGGGAAGACAACCCTAGGACTGTGACCCTGCAGTGTGCTGTAGGTGTATAGAGTTTTGTATCTGAAGTCATTGGCACTGCCCAGGTGTTTTCTCTGAAAGATTTACAGCATCACTGGAGTCTAAAAGGCAAGGTCCTTCAGAAATTTAGTATCCTGAGGTTTTCATATATGTGTGCTTGATTGTCCTCTGAAAGGGTACAGTGCTTCACCTTCACATCAATCACAGATTTTGTAAAGTGATTCAGATTTGCTCTGTGGCTGTAAATCACGATGGAGACACCACTGGGTGCAACTCATCAGTCAATGAACAGTCTAAGTTCATTAACGTACTGTGTTAGTCCACTAAGTATAAATACTGACTGCCATATTGTCTACTACTTCAAAAGGTCCGAAAAGTAGCAAGTCAAACAACTTTACTTGCCTTTTTATTTAATTAATTAATTAACTATTTTTTTTTTAATGATAGAATCCCTTCTATTCTCCAGAATAGTTCTGCATGAGAATGCATGCTCCTAAGTATTCTCCTTAGAAGCGATGAATGTATCAGCCCTATTTTATGCCAGTGGGTATTCTAAGTGTTCCACTTTCACTTGAAGTAGCAATAACCTATTTTAAAGAAAACATTGACCAACCATTTTGTCTTGGAAAACACCTTTCAAATTAATGTGTCTAATTATCTTTATTTCCCCAGAGATTAGAGAGAAAAATAATAGGGGAGGGGGGCTGAAGGGAGGAAAAAGTGAATGTCTTCATAATATTACATTGTTTTCTTTTAATTGCAACATTCTAATTTTTCTTTTCAAAATTGCCTCTGATTTTAAGTGAGAATATAGAATGGGGAAAAAACCCCAAATTCATCTAAAAATTTTTTTTGGGAGAGAATTCTGCAATGCTTGAAGCTTTTTCCTTGTCCAGATGAATCTAACTTTTAGAATCTTGAAATCCTCTCCAAAATGAATTTGAATTCTCTGTGCAGTTCCCATTAGCGATAGACAATTGCCTAAATCCACAAAAGGCACAAGAAGAATAATTATATTTACTAGTTGCATCACATACATTTCTGCCCCTCCCTAGTTGGCAATGGCAGAGCTCTGTTTTCCCTTCATCTGCAATTTTTCTTCCTCCTCTGCCCTACTCTTTTACCTGCTACCTATATTTGTACTTTGCAAATTATTCTTTTAAATTGTTGAGACTTCTGCAACAAAGCTAAAAAAAATGATGCAGTAAATATAAGAGCTGGTTAGGAAAAGGAATCAAAAAGGAAAATGATGTCATATATTTAACAATTGTCAATCCAGTTTTAAAGAGTACTGAGACCGATTTAGATTTTGCATTGTTTTTTGTACTTTAGTGTTTCATCTTTATTTGCATCAATGTATCAGAGAGTGGAATCCATTCCAGTCTTTCTCCTAATCTATTTCCTAATAAAGACTACCAAAAAAGGCCTTTGAGGGCTTATCTTACCTCCTGTAATACCTTATATTTGATGCTTCAGAGATCATGAAATTATTAAAAATTCAGCCTAGTCTGTTGATTCAATGGCACCCTCTGGCAAGCTGACTGAAGTGTTAGGGAAATATTTTATTAATTTTAAGTGAACCAGCAATTAATTTAATGTGTGAAAGCCTTTTAGAACTGAGTGAGAACCCAGAGGCTGTACCAGATAGTTTTCCCATAGACCTTCCTAATTTGAGATATTTTAGTTGAGTCTCTGTAACACCTCTTTCCAGTAGAAACTGCTCTGTCTCCCATAACCTTGACTCTAGTTATCCATAGTTTCTCTCATTTGGACACACTAGAAAAAAGTTTGGAGGTTTCCCATCAAGCAAAGGAATCCTTCATGATGACTAGGCTCAATGGCTGGGTTGAACTGCTTGATCTTCTTCATGGTATTCAGTTTCAATGCATTTACTGCTCAGCAGGAGTCCTCTAATTCCAGTGTAGATAGACTGCAATAAACTTCCAGAGGAGAAAGTAATATACTGACTTTTAAAAACTGTATTGATGTTTAAAATCTCATCACTGCAAGGCATTTAGCAGTGTTTGAACAATGAGATTGCTTAATCGACTGATTGTACTGAAACGGGTATTTCTATAGATCTCTCATTCACATTTCAGCTTTAACAACAGTAAAGACAGTTGACTTTCGCTCATGGAAAGCTGATTTAAGACTCTAATATAATCACAACTGCATTCCATTAGAAAGTGTTTTTCGCCTGCAAGATATTCTTGGGTTTTTTTACTAAATGAGCAAAAAACCCCAAACCCAGAAAAACCTGTGCTAAAGGATGAAAGTCTGATTGAATTTACAAAGTATGCACACTCAGTTCATGAAATATCAAATCTTGTGTAAAGAGACATTTCCTCTGTAGATTTCAAGTCTGTCCTAACCCACAGCATACAAGGGTTTGAATCTGTCCTGTATTGTTTCACATGGGTGAGTTCTCTGAATGGCTCAAAATTTTCCTGAGAGGGCAAGAAAATTAAGTAAAAATAAATATAATTGCATAATTTCTGTTTGTTTGTCAGCTCTGTAACTGGAAACACATTTAAACCATGCTCCAAAGAAACTTTGTTTTGTAATGGCTGTCTTTCTTCAAAGTCTATGCTGGCATTTTGAAAGATTTTTATTGTTTTAATCTGAACCTCTTGCCTGAGCAGCTCTTGACTCCCTCTTTAATTACAATAAAGACACCCTTAGGATACTATACCAATTTGTTAGCAATGTATTTCCCCTAAAATGCTTCAGCATTAATCATGCAGTAATTGTCTTAGGTTGGTTCGAATCTAAAAATAATGAAAAGAAAGGTGACAATTGTGGTTTTAGTGGCCCTTTCGTTGTTGCAGAAAATTGCAGTCTGGCATGTTTCTCCTCATAGGTCACATCCCTCCTTTAAAAATGTCCTTATCCCTGCCATTTTGGGAAATCTTTGAACATCTCTGCACAGCATGCCTGTCACTGCAGTGCTTTGCTGGAAGCATTAATTCCCTGAAGAACAGTCAATGATAAATTTATGCATTTGGTATGGGAAAGGATGAATGAGAGGGAAGGAATGGAGGAAAAGTGGAGAGGCTGCTTTGCTCTGAGAAAGTATACAAATTATGCCTGGGTATTTGTTCATATCCTTTACACCTTGAGGATGTCATCCTACATCAACACAAAAGTTTGTTAACAGCAACTTTCACTGAAGCAACTTCTCCCTGCTTGCTGAGGCAGAGAAACAGTTAGGAAACTGGAATAGGCCTAGTGGAAGAAAAGAACCACTTAGGGGTTCTTGCCTCATGAACATGACAAAATAACAACATTGATGTCCCACAGTGGAGTTCACTGACCTCAGCTTGGTAGTTTACTGGAGGAGAAGCTGAATGGAGAGTGCTTGACACGAGAGTGAGCGGCTGTCACTGCCATGAGAGCTTCTGCTCCTCAAGACCGTGGACCAACACACCAAATTCGTGAGGCTCAGGTTATACTGGGGAGAAAAGCACAGCCTCTCCAGCATGATTAGACTTGTACAACTGGTGCTGAGGTAACAATCTAAGTCTTGCACAGAACTAGATGAGTGAAAAGCAGTGTCTAGTGGCACTGTGTGAATATTCTAGCCCGTTAGTCTATCTTTGCAACAACAATTGACAATGCCTTTGGAGCTGAGCCTCTCTTGAAAAATGTCACAGTGTTGCATGTCTTTTTACGCTCATCAGCACCTGAAAACTGCTTCTGCTTCACCCACCACCCTTTGGATATTTCACCATTTCATTCTGCCGCACTTCAAGCTCCCAGCACATGGTGGAGGGAGCCATGAGCTGCTTGGGCACAGAGCGAACCCAGGGACAGAAGAGCTGACCCATGTAGCTCACGTGTGCTCATCTGATTCCATACAGGACTCAGTTATCATCCACAAGTGATACATCTTCCACTAATCTGATATATTTGCTTTCAGATCCAGTACTTGTAGATATCACTTCTGCTTACCTGTTACAACGGTCTCTATTTCTGTCCAGGTCTCTTTGCAAAGCTGAAAATGGGAATTATTTCCTGTAGCTTCTCATGGTTCTTTCAGGAAAAGGTGCTTCTCATTCTTTTGCTATAGAGATTCTGTGAACTGTGAGTTCTTCAATCTCTGTGAGTGCAGAGAGTTAGAGTATGAGGTACTTGATGTGCTAAAACGCAACTAAAAATATGTTTTCCCATGAGAGGGATATCTGTAGGGTAACTGTCATTATCTGACTGGGAGCTGAAGGGCAAGTGATCCTTGGGGAGAACAAGGCAGAATAAGGGAGTTTTCTTCTGAGATGGACAACCTGACAAGATGTGTTTCATTCTAAGAAAAAAAAGTTTATGCCCAGTTTTATATGGATATGTGATATATTTTTTGATACTCTACCCACCCAGTGCATGCTTTCTTGGCTGCATTTCTTTTCCTGCATTGTTTTTACATTCTTGTAGTGGAGACTTGAATCTCAGACCTGAATAAACAAGAGCCACCAAATAATGTTGCCTTCACTTTAAAATATTGCTTAAAAAAATAAGAGGCACCCCTCTTTACACCTTGCTATTGTAATCTGGACATCAAAACCTGTCTGAAATTGTTTTCTAAGATTTTCTAGAAAACTTCAATTCTAAAAAAAGTTTTGTATTTATATCACTCATCTGCAGAGAAAGCCTTGTCCCATATCCATCTCACTATATATAGCAAAGTGATGTTTCTTTATGCTAGACAGAGAAAAAGAGTGCAAGGGAGTTGTAGATCTTAAGTTATGAAAGTTTAAAACATATCCATATTTTCCACATATCATGTTTACTATTTAAAGCTGCTCCACTGCTCATCAGCAGTAATTTTATAACTGAATTTTAAATATGGCCAGATATTCAGACAGTTAATGATATAGCTTTTTGATTTCAAAGGAACTACGTTGATAAATACAGAGGGTCGCCTAAATAGTATAATCTAAAGCCTCTTGTTTTAGTATAATCTGAAGCCCCTTGTCTTGATTTCTGTGTGAAAAATAAAACACAATGTGTATCACTTTACTCAGAAAGTGTGCTGAACTATTAGGAGAAGCAGAATCAGGGATGCTGAACAGCATATGCAAAATAAAAGTGTGAAATGCAATTCCAAAACACTCTGGAAGGAATGTAGGAAAGGAAACTTGTGTGGGTGCCTTTCTACGCTCTCAGCTGGTCTTCTTCTAAACAAAAATGTTGCATGAGAGTCTTTTATGCAGGGCTGGAGCACTCAGGCATTCACACAGCCCTTGTAAGGGACAGGGAAAACTCAGTCATTGTCCATATGTGTGGCAGGGATATTTTTTGCTTTCTGTTACTGTCATTGACCTATTCATTCTGTCCCTGCCTTGTTAATGAAAGCTGCATTCTTCTCCTAGCAGTGCTGTCTGCTTGTTGAAGCAGCAGGATAAAATAAAATCCTCTTTTAGGGTGGATTTCTTGGTGTTAACCAGTAGAAACCAAGGAAATGGGAGGGGGTGCGGACAGCTGTGGAATACTCAAGCAATTATCTTCTGTCTGTGTAACTGTCTGTGTATACATGTATACACATATAGGCATTCATTCCGTCATTCTCCTTTTTTTTTCACTGTAAGGGGAAAGAACCTTCCAAAGTCCTTGTTAAGAAGAGCTACTTCTGCCATGTCAGTCAACGAGCTGGGGATCCATGCAAATGCAAGGGACTGAGAGAAAAGTACTTTGGATTTTAGAGATGAGAAACAGTAAGTACTGTCTTGTAATTTACCCTGCTAGAGTGACTAACCTCCATAATTACTACAGTGAATCACACAGGCTTTTAGGGTTCTGGCTCTTTAAAAAGCTGGATCTCTATCTACAAGCATGGCTTTTGCTGTGTTTTCTGGGTCAGGTTTTGGTGTTGAGACATTGGTGCTTTCTCAGGATTTGTCCCATAAAAGCCATGAAATTACATATAGCCCCCAGGCCAACCCCTCTGAACCTCAAATTAATTCATGCAATGAAGGAAGATAGGAGAAATAATAGGGTAGAAGATAGTGATGTGGCCACTGCTTTTGCAAAAACATCTCCAGTAGTTTTGATGTGCATTTTCTGCACCAGGACTGATATTTTTCTCTGGGTGATTTCATTCTATTGTTATAGCTCTTTCGAATTAAAAGAAGAGAGAAAAAATGAAGCCTTTGTTTAATATCTGATTTGATTTGAGCTTTGTCAGTGATGGATGCATTTAAATATTCCTGTCAGGGTGAGCAAGAGTGAGGTATTTCTATTAGGAACACAGCATGCAGCCTTCTAAAGAAACACAAGCCTAGCATCTTGAGTTTTGGAGCTGCTCAACCAACGGTAAGACCGGACATGAAAGTTTCCATCAGTGTGAACTGTAAAATAAAGTAAAAAGAAAACCTCTGACAAACCAAGATTGTATACATTGGGGATATTACACTAACCTTCCTCTACTTAATGTTGCTACCTTTTTTTTCCTCATGGGGGAAAAAAAAAATCAAACAGAATATTTCAGCGTTAGATTCCTCTGATAAAAACTGAAGTCAACTGAGTTACACCCATGAACTCAACCTGAAGACCTGGCCTAAGTCTTCACTGGATATTTAAAAATCTGTCTTTCTTTCAAAAGCAGATTTTCCTTTTCTTTGTTTTTGCTTCTTTTTCCTACTCATAATACTTTTTTTTAGGCTTCACAGTGGTTGCTAACCATAAATACAAATCAACTGTTTGTCCGTTCCCAATTTACTCATCCACACACCAGGACAGCAAGTTAATTGCAAGAGTTCCCTGTGGGGAACAGTGAACTTAAATATGCGTGGTGTATATTGTTTAGGCAGCAGGGTGAAGAAAGGCACGAGTCCTGAAGAAAGGCACAAGAATGGAGCTGGGAATGAAAAAGGATATAAAAAAAAAATCCTTCCTGTCAAGGGACAATGGATTTTGTAAATAATTGCCTTGCCCCTCTGGGAGGCTCAGGGGTAGGAAGGAATTTAAAGACTATATTTTTCTCTAGGGCAGGATCCACAGAGGTATTCTAGTGTTTTAGTGGTTTTTAGTGGAAGCCACACTTAGCTGTGACTCATAAGTCCTAAAATGCCATACAAAGGTCCCATATCCAAAATCTTTATTCTCATAGATGCTTGCACCTGCTTCAGCCTTGGAAGTATCTAAACAACATAGAAGCCAAAATTTCTGCCAGTGAAATTTGCATTTTATCTGCAGCCTGTGCATAAGTGTTTTCTTCCTGATATTGCTGAGTGGCCTGGCACTTTACTCAAGCCTCTTTACCTTGTTTTCTCAAAAGCACAGGGCTTTGATTTCACAGATGCTCTCAAAACCAGGCTGTGCATAAAACATAGCTAACAGAACATGAGCATCATGTCCTTCCCGGACAACGCGATGCCAAGTAACATAGTCTTCTAAGTGCCAAAGACCAACCTTTAGTTTCTCCCAGCACTTGTGGAGATTTGAACCCAGTAGAATAATCCTGCTCATAGCAGCATGATGCTATGGATGCAACATCCTTCACTGTGATATGGAGTAAAAAATTTGTCTGTTGAACTTGAGGTAGTGACTGGGACACTTGGCACAACAGAGGAGCTTTTCTCCAGTTTCTGTGCTGGGGACTTTTATATTAAGCAGTCAGTGCAGCAAGGTCTGGAGAGTCACAGTTTCTCTTGCTTTCCCCTTCCTTTCTGTTAAATACCTAGTTATCCCACACAAGGGACGAGACTCTCACATTCACTCTCACATTGATTGGTCTGTGTTTTAGCAGCTCTGTGGAGAAGATGTGTGGTCCAATATCTTCAACTAGAGGATGGACGGCAGCTCTATCCTTCATCTTCTGGACACCAGCTGTGGAACAGTCGGGATGCAGTGTAGTCATATTCAGATTCTTAGTTAAGCTCAGCATGAGAGATAGGTGAATTTTACTGTGGATGTAAGTAGCATAGTCTAAGTATTGGGATGCTCTTGATGTATTCGAGGTATGTCTTGCTGCAGATACATACAGGTCTCTATCAATAATAAATTAGATAGTTTTGAACTGTAGCTAGATTTAGGGTGGAAAATAAATAGGTATTTTCAAGATTTCTGTTCTGACTTTGAACGCCTAAAGTGATGCTTGGCAGCAGATGTCATTTCTTGAATCTCTCCTTTACTATATCTCAACTCGTGAGCTGTACCTAAATTGTTTTGCTGAACAGGAGATATACCTTTTTTCTACAATGTGGAGATATGAAGTAATGATCATTTACTGTCTTACTAGTATGAAAGCAGAGGGAGGTGGGTCCCCATTTTTCTAGACAACGTCAGCAAGGTAACAGTCACCTATGCTGATGGTAGAGGAGAGTTTGCTAACTGTTATCAAATCCCTAATGGCAAAATTTGTGAATAGAGAGGATACAAGGAAGTAGTGATCAGAATAACTGGTCAGTTTCTAAACAAATCAAGGGTTTGCTTTTACAGACGGTATGAAGGTCTGTATCTTTTTTTAAAAAAACCCTTTGTGATCTGTTGGTGTGATTAATTCTGCAATCACAGGGGTGTAGCATCTAAGACGTTACATAAGAAGACTTCATCATGCACCCAGCAGTCTGTTGTGGGAAGTCAGTCTCATGAAGGAATCAACACCCACAACTCTTGTATGAAAATGCAGCTAGTAGCCTTTATTAAAGGGAGACTGAACTGTACAAACTCAGGGGTAGGGTAGAAGAAAAAGGCCCAACACAAGGTGGTTCCTGCCTTATGTAATGTGGGGTATAGAAGATCCCAGAACATAGGAGGGGCTAAGGCGGAGCATTCAAATAAAAGAACATATAAGGAAACATAACCATACATGGCAATGCATCAGAATTCAACCAATTGGAATACAGCAAACATACATAAGGATTAAATCATATACATATATATACACCACAATATTACATATATTAAATAAAGCATAAGATTACAAACTCCAATCTCAAAAGCAACCCGCCACAGTTTGTGGCTTTCAATATAAAGAGTCTTTCAATAAAACTACTGAAGTTTATAACATGCGAGGCCAAAATTCTTCTCTTTCTTTGCACTTAGTGGTTTCCTATGTGCTACCCTTTGCGTTACATCAGAATCAGAACATCACAACCTTAGCTTACTCCCTGCCTCAGGCTGCTGAGATCCTGACTTACAGAGCCAGCAAGGAATCATTTTTACCTCATGAGCAGGGCAACCTGCAGTGAAGGAATGTTCCACTGTTTTTGACTCTGTCCCACAGCTGAGCTGCTCTATGAAGGCACCTCTCGGGCTGTCTGTGATGAGAGCAGACACCCTGCCTGCCCATGTGCCTATTCCAGGAGTGAGACCAATAGTGGCAGGAGAACTTTTATGATAAGGTGGAAAGTGAGTGGGCACTGTAGGGTGATGGAGAGATTTAGCTGCTGAAACTCTTAAAGGATCTCATCCTGTGTATTTTGTTTCGTGTCTGTAATCAATGGAAAGTGACATTTCTGTGGCTCATCAACGTTCTGTGAGGATAGGCAGACTCAATGGCTGTGCTCAGTGAGACCTGTAGTAAGACAGAAGTATTTAAGATATATATAGTGTTGCATCACTGAATACATTTGGCCTCTTCTATTCATCATGATATAATCTGACATTTTTAATTTGTCTTCATAAGTTGTGCAAGGAGCACCTTTTAAAAAGAATATTATATTGGTCAGTTAGAGATTTTCTTAGTGTTTTCCTTTGTTCAAGTTTTAAACAGATTCTGGAATTATCAAGGAGAATCAATGCTGTTCTGCAACAGCTATGACTGCCCATACACAGTACCTTCCCCCCTCCCCTCCCACTTTTATTCCATGTTTAAATATGAATTTACATGACAAATTCTAATGGTGTATTGCAAGCTGTTATAGCCTGTTGGGTAAATGATTAACATTTCAAATACATTTATAATTTAATTTCTGATTACTTACTCAAAGGACTATAATGGCTCTATTCTAATTTATCTTCAATTCAAGCCAATTTTTGAAACATTTAATAATTCCTTTTATTCCTGAGTCAGAAGTATAGTGTGCCAATTAGAAACAGATTAAAAAGCTTATTTACTCCAAACCATTTCATGCTACCAGGTAAATAAAAGATTGTAAAAAAAAAAAAATCCCTGATTATACATAATGCAATAAACATGCTTACAATTACATATTTCTGTAGTAGACCATAATATTTAGCACAGTGTCACCTCGATTCGTCTCTCATGTTCTTCAATGACATGTTTACATATTTTATGTAATTAAAAAACTTTCTCAGGTGTTTCTACCTTAGCTCTCCACAAGCTTTCTAACAACATAGACCAGCTATAATTTCTGCTACCAGACTCCTAGTAACTAAATGTCTGGAACAGCGACTTCTGGCTGCTATGTCAAATAACTTGCTTGCTATAGCTTGCATGGACTTTTGCACATACTCCATTCAGATAAAGAGCTCTCAGCATATTAAATAATGTAGATTTTTGGGTTTTGGTATCATCCATAAGACCCTACCACCAGTCAGATTTCCATATCTTGTTGCTTTTGTTCTCCCCCCTTGCAATATGAGAGAGGGATAAATGGTTATTTGATTTCAGCAGTGAACAATATCAGAAGACAGGGGCCTTTAAATCACCTTTGTATTCTGCTAAGCCAAAAGTTGGGAAAATGGAGAAGTCTTGTTCTGTGGTTAATTTATAGCAGCCCCATGGATGATCCAGTGAACTGATACATGACTGGGAATGGTCCTGTTCTAACTTCCAGCTATCTGTTGAACTTACTTCAACAGTAAGTTCCAGACATCTCTATTTCAACACCCAGGAATGCATGCTTCGCTAAGATCCAAGGATCTTGGGATAGTTCTGCTTATGACTCCAGGATTAGGCCTCCATTTTTACTGAAGTCAGGAGAAGAAATTGTTGCAGCCTTTCCTTTCCCCATAGTACAAAAATGCTTGGCAAATGCTACCTTTTCAATGTGAGCTAAGGCATGGAAACTAAGGGCTATGTACTGTCACAGGAGTCTGTTGCATATCAAGGCTTATGCTGAGAAAGTAAATGTACACTTGTAGAAGGGCATGATCCTCTCCAGAGAAAGAAAGGAGCATGTTTAGAT
Source organism: Pachyramphus minor (assembly GCA_013397135.1). Classification (NCBI taxonomy): domain Eukaryota; kingdom Metazoa; phylum Chordata; class Aves; order Passeriformes; family Tyrannidae; genus Pachyramphus; species Pachyramphus minor. The sequence goes on from VYXB01008722.1 coordinate 533,876, forward strand.
AAATGATTTTGAATGCTAGCTGTAGTAACCAAGAAGGCAAAAAGAAACATCTGTGGTTTTAACCAGCTGTATCAGAGGCTTCTCTACTGACTCCACATGATATCTAATCAGCCCACATCTTCTGCTACGACATGCTGTAGGATAGCAAGCAAGTGGAAACATGCATTGTTGTGGCAGTACAGAAGTATGAAGTAATGCAGAACCATTGGGCAATCCTGTGACCCAAGTCAACTCAAACAGAATCCATTAAATGATTTAATTTTTGTCCATCCATCTATTGATTGTACTGCTTATGTAAGAACAGCAGTGACAGCAGTGGTGCTGAGAATCTGAACAGAATTATTAAAAGACACTGCTTGGCAAAGTGAATGGATGTGTGATAGAAAGGACTTAAAACAATAAATCTTTGACAGCATTAGTTCAGCCTTTGTGAAATGACTAACTGATTGTCAGAGACTTTTAATGTCAAAACATCAGATTGTGCAGGTGCCTGAGAATAAGCATGCATTATAATACTGGTGTCTTGTATTTTTTCCTGGCAGTAAAGAAATTCTTTCAGGTGTTACAAAAGAGGATGTATGATATGAAAAATGGGGATAACACAGAGTACAGCTAAGAGGGGAATGCTAATGTGTTGTTACGAGAATGATGATATACTCACTGTGCATTTGTGGTGCAGTGGTTTTCTGTACCCAGGTAGATGGCTAATTTATCTCTCTAACACATGACCTATATCAATAGCACAACAGCCTACTACCCATTGAGGTTTCTTCATAAAGGGACACAAATCACTTTTCAGGAGTTTGAGGCCTGGAAAGTACTTTGCTGTGGATGCCTTCACTTATGTTTTGCAGACTTTCTGGAGCATGAGGGCAAGAGAGAGTTTGCCCCCTCCTGGTTTGCCAGTGGCATCATAGGGTTTGCAGATATGGTTCAGCTACCTGTAAGTAAAGCCTTGCTGGTAGGCAGAAGCAATGAGGTGAATAAAGCACATTCTGATGCCTAATTTCAGTCTAGACATGTAGAAAAGTAAGTTCACATGTCTGTCTTCATGATTCAGATTGTGGATGAAAAGAAAAGAGAAAGAAAAAATTTGAACTGATCGGAGTCACTGTGCACAGCCAGGGCAGCCCAACTGGCACAAAGCAAAGCTAAAATCCTGCAGTGACAGACAGCTTTATCCCACAGGCAGGGCAGGGACTGGCAGGACTGATCCATGGGTCACTTTGTCACAGCCTGAGATCACTGCCACCCTGGATGCCGGCCATGAACATGGGTTGCTTGCTGGCTGCACGGTGCCTTCCCCAGCTCTGCCCGTGGCCTAGGAGCCCTGTGCTACCCATCCTGAGGTCACCCATCCCAGTTGCTATCCCCAGGTGCTCAGGCAGTTCAGCAGGGTACCCTAGCAGGAAGGGCACTGCCTGTGCTGTGGTGCCCCTTAGCTGATCACTTCTACTACTCCTGTTGCTCCTTGGCACATTTGTCAGTGCAGTCTCATCCTCAAGCAGCAGCAGCACTTGCACACATGATCATTAAATCTGGCTCGGGCAGGCTGCGGCAACAAAGATCTTAGGACTATAAACTCTGTGCTAAGAGTTGCTGCAGCACTGAGACTATCGGACTTCAAGAGCTCAGGTGCCTAAAAGGTATTCAAGAGTTCTCTAGAAATATTGCAAAGCAGGCTTGCAAAAGGCAGAAGAGACATTAGAGAATATCAGAAAGAGAAATTAGAAAAAAAAAGAAAAAGAAATAAGAGAAATTAACTGAAAATTAATTCCCATCTTTTGTTAGGCTATACACAGGGGAATAAAAACAATCACCTTACTGTACAATGTGCCTTTGTCCTGAATGTTCTGTACCAATGCATAAGAAACATGTACTGCAGTGTGTTTGAGATGGATTCTTTGTACTAGACATTAATGAATTTCAGTGCAGGCTTCGTGCTAGAGACAGCCCAAGAATATAAATGGGAGTGGAGAAGTCCAAGAAAGCACAGGACAAGAGAGAGAAGTAATTTGGGAAAGTGTAAGGTGTTAGCTAGTTTTCCGAAGAGGATCTTCATCAAGCAGAGAAAGACAGAATAGGAAGGGTAAAGTATAGTGAATACCAGTAGTAAAACTAACAAGATACTTTATGAGCATACTTGGACTTCTCCCTGTGCCAGCTTTCACTGCTCCTTAGTAGACAGACTGAAGAACACAAGCCTGTCTGTTTCTGTGGGACCATGGAGGGTCTACTTACATCCTGATTTACTGAGGAAAACTGCCAGCTGCATTTGTCAGAGGTAGAGAAGATGAACACAGCAAAGAGACAAAGGCAAGCTCACAACTGACAGTGTCCCTCTGGACATCAGTTAGTAGCAATGCCACTATAGTCTTGACTGGGTTTTAATTGTCAGTCTTTAAAGGACTCCTTTGTGACAGTGGGAAAACCACAAGACAGATCTCTCTTCCCTTACATACTGCAGTAGCAGAGGTGAAGGAAGGAGCATATTCTTCTTTTTTTTGGATGCCTCTTACCACATTCCAGAAAATACTGACAGAAAAGACATAGACCCTTCCCTTCTCAATACTACCCCTGTTGCATCAGATCCTGCTGAGTAAAGATCAGCTCTCTTGACCCTGACTCAGTTCAAAGACTGTAAACAGAGGCTGATATTCCTTTTCTACCAAAAGGAAGTCCCAGGTGGTAAGATAAGAGTACATTTTAGTGTACAAATCGTAGTTACAGCACTAATGACTGACTGCAGCAATGTTGTTTTTGCAAGATGCTTGAAAGGTTTTGCCTGTATTTAGCGTGCACAGTTGCCATGTAGAAATGTGCAAGTGCTATTTTTATTCTTCTGCTTTGGAAGTGTGGCTTTACAATGTTCAGTGCAGAAAGAAAATAAGTGCTTCCCCACAAGTTGTGGTTCACATTTTGCATAAAATCCTCTTTAGAAGACATATTTGTGTAAAAAAGAAATGAAGTCAACAGTTCTGATCACTCCAAGGAAAAGTATAGTACTTATACATTACCTTAAGAACAATTTATTTAAGGAAATATATAGGAAAAAAAAATATTTCTGTCACTTGGCCTAAGCTCGATGTTTTATTTTCCACTCCTGTCCCTGTACATACATAAGCTTTGCTGATTTGCAACAGCTGGCTCTTGTTGCATTTGCGCAGTTATGCCACAATACATAAAAGAAAAATCTTTGTTAAAGAAGCAAATAAATATGAAAATGAGAATTAAGACTGTGTTTAAAATGCAGGATTTAATATGCCTAAGAGTTATTACTGAAACCTATGCCGAAATCAACAGCAAGATTTAGCCCTAACTATCTGCAGCATTCATGTTTGTTCAGATGCTGAAGTGGAGCTATACTTATTGCAAATTGTTCCTTTTATGCTCTGAAATCCAAGAAGATAAACTCTGTGACACAGAATAATATATGAATGTATCTTTTCTTCCATTGTTGGAGGCTTCAAAGCGACACAATACTGCAGTGTTTAACGTTGAAATCCTTGATTTAATGAAAGCTGGTTTGCCCTTTCAAAGATGTGCTCTTTTTAAAAACATAGAATAGAACCAGAGTCATGATCTTATGCATATACACACATGTATATATGTGTATTATACATTTATATATATATGAAAATCATTGGACATGATGACAAACATACCATTTTAATCCTTTTTAACTTAGTTTTCATTATATAAAAAAATCCAATCTTATGATAATGAGTGTCATCTCTGTTCTTTGCAAGGAAAAAACCTCATCATTTTACAGTGCTGAATTCCTTTCTGGCAATTGCCTGTCATTTTTAGGAAATGAGTATTTCTACCAAACTTACTGTTTAAAATGTGGTAACTAGTGTGCAGTGCCTGTCTCAGATATGGTAAGCCTGACAATTAGAGTACGATACATTACGTGGAAAGGTTGATGGAGAAAAGGTGAACTTTTCTTGGTCTCTGTCTGCAAGAGCTGAATCTTTACATCTTGATAAGAGTGATTTTACAGGCATACTGTCACCTCACAGAGAAAAGTATGCCACGCTCTTGTAGCACATGTGCCTGCAACTTAGGAGGATGCTGGAGCCCAAAGGGTAACAAACGGAATTATTTATTAGAGTGTGTATAACATATTTTTCTATCAAATGTTACTTTAGTGTTTAGAAACATAGAGATCACAATCCCAGGTCAGATGGATGGTCTATCTTGTTTAGTTACCCAGAGAAAGCTCAAAGAATCAGTGAAACAAAAATACCTATTTCTGGAGATGTTCCTCCTCAAATTCTTATGACTTTTTGAAATTATATGTATTTGCTCATATTCCTTCCAAAATCCTCTGTGTGTGCTGGCTCCAGCTGCTTCCTGAAGGTAGATCAAAGTACACCCTGTGGATGAGACTGACAGGTGACAGCCTGAGCTGGCATGGATCCTGGAGTTGAGGGTACTGGGGGTCTGCTTCATTGTGACAGGTTCTAGGAACCCAAGCATCCAGAAGATTTTATGTGAATCAATGTTTTCAAATAGACCATTGAAATGCAATGCAGTTATCTGCAAAGCAGTACTGCATGGGCTATGGCTGATGGGAAGAATGTTCTGGCTTTACAGATGCTCCAGGCTCCACGGTTTCACCTTATTGAAACAACAAGCATTGCCATTATCTGTGGGAAAGTATAATCCCTATGTCAATTTATTCTTGGTATACCTTAGCAATAAGTTCCATGGGTAATTTATGTAGTTTGATATCTTTGATATATTTATGATATATTCCTGAACCTGTCATTGAAGATAACTTGGTTCCTCTTTTAAGGAGGATGAATAAGAAACCTTCATTCTTTGCTCCTACTTTTTTTTTTTAAATACACTTATCTAATCCTTTCTGTAAGACTCTTCCAGTCTGTTGAATTTAATTCTAGACTCCCAACATTGTAAATTATGTGAACTTTAAGGAAAGATTGAATGGGGAATATGGTGAATAAAGGCTGTGCATCAACCTAAGACACCCACAGCAGTTTTTATGGAACTAAACAGGAACATTAAGAATGTGTAATATGTTCTTTCTCTTTTTTTCTTCTCCACCTCCACTAAGAAGAACTCTGAGAGAAATGAGAATCATTGAACAGCCAAAACCACCAAACACTGTTGCAGCTCAGGATATCACCTGCTGCCTGTGAAATTCTCTCTCAAAGTTTCATTTCTGAATCACCAGTTGGGGAGAAGTCAAAGTGATAGAATCTAGCAGTAACATATAACTAAAATATCTCTCTGTGTTCAAATAGTGAGAAACGGCAATATTTATGTCCTTAACATAGCGGTGTGAAATGCATATACTAACTGAAAAGTGACATTTTATTTTAAATAAATAAATAAATGAGTATTTATTCTCAGGATGGACTTTGATTTCAGGATCAGCATTGACCTTTATGCTGCACTTTGCCCCTGAACTGGCTTAGCCTCTTAAGTGCAGTCATTTCACATCTCTGTGTCTCAGTTCTTCAGCCTACCCTTCTTAGGCTGGCAGTGTGTGCTGTGGCAATGTGAAGTATCTTTCACATGTGTGAGTATATATAAAGTCAGAGTTCGACACTGAGCAGTACCTTAAAACAATGTGCATATTGTCTGAATGGTCTGAACAATTCCAAACCTTCAGATGTTCATTTTGATGCTACCAAACCACAGGGTTCTCTGTAAACTTCTTAATTATTTTGAGGTTCTTTTTTCTTCTGGGTTCCAAGACTTCAAGGTGTTTCTGCTTCTTTTTTTCAGTCGTCTCCTCCTGAATGATGAAGATTGGAAAAATGCTTAAGAAAATCTGGGATACCCACAGATTTAGTTAAGGATGTAAAATAAACCCCATATATCATAATAAAACTGTGAGTGTTTTGCAAAGAGTGTGTGCAATTAAAATCACACCGAACAGTAAGAATTAAAAGAGTAGGGGCATTAAGGGAACAATTATGAACAAATACACACTTGCTTCTCAAATGGTTTACCAACACTTAAAACTAAGCACAAGGAAGGGGGTGACGATTACCTAGTTGAAATTTTCACAGTGATTTTAAGGAAAGTGCTATTTAACTTGTAGTCTTTATTGTTTCATTTTGAAACCCTCCAAATCTCATCTAGTTTGAGGCTTCATTACAAACTCAACATTCAGCTCAGTTTCAGTGAAAGGTTTATGTACCCTTCAAGTGCTATTAGGTAATTTGCAGTTAGAAAATAATAGAAATTAAATCATGAGGAATTGTGATTTGCAAGATATTTAGGTTGTTCTTTTCTGTGGGCATCTTTTGGTTGCACTCAGCTAAACTAAATCTTTCCTTCATATTTCTCATTAAAAGGAAATTTCAGCAAATATGTTTTGGAAACAGAAAAAAAAATAATTAAAATACAATACGCTCCCTGGGGATCTCAAATTGCCAGGTAAAACAGAAGCGTTCTTACCAGTTCTGCCTTTGTGGCTGGTGCAGGTTCTTCTAATAGCTGGTGGGATCTCTGGATATGGGACAGGCCAGTCTGCTGAGGGCACTGTCCCAAGCCAGAGGTTTGTTCACACTGCCCTTGACTCACTCAGTTCTTGTCAGAACTAATGCTGGGGTTTTTTGATTAATTTTTTTATTTTTTTTTAAGAATTCAATGTTACCTCCTCTCTCATCCCACTAAAAAAAAAAAAAGAAAAAAAAAGAAGATTAAAAGAGAAGAAATGCCTCCGTCAGCTAAAATATCTGAGTTTTGTAGATTCTGAGGCCAGAATAGACCATCTGGAGAGATGATTTGACCTCCTGTTTACTTACAGGGCAAAAAAGCTCTATAAGTAATTTCTGCATTAGACCTATTATTTTTGCTTGAACTGTACCATGCTTTCCACTCTCATTACTGATGTCTCTTCCTAATCATTATAAGAAATGCTTTTATACTAATAATGTTATTTATATAGGTTGTAAATCATCAGTACTTAGAAGAATTTAAAATACGGTGCCAGTTTTGAACAATTTATAATCTAACCTTTCTTTGCTGTGTTGTCTGACATTCTCTGGACTCTTTTCTGCAGTGTAGTACTTTTTATTTAATGAATAACATTTGGCAACAGACTGTCTCTCTTTTTCCTCATTTTTCTTGCTTTTTTCCCCCCTCTTACAAACTGTCTGAACTCATCTAGTGGGTCTTTTTTTTAGAAAGAGGCAAGTGGTTTGGGTTTTTTGTTTGTTTTCTTCTTTTTATGTTTAATATCTCTGTATATATTTGTATTATTTATAAGTGGTTCATCTCTTCCTTCACTCTTAAAATTATTCCTTGTCTTTTAATAAGATCCACCTGGGACAGAGAGTCAAACAACGTAGAGCTCTTTCACTGAAAAAGAGAAGAAAAACTCAGCATTAACTCTCTAGACAAATTTCCTGGAGCTTGTCCAGTTCTAGCCTAAATTATCTTCATGAGACTGTTGTTAGCAGTTACACTGTTGCATTATGTATGATTCCTGACTGCTTCTAGTATGAATAAACCACACAGTGTTTGGTTAGTGGTTTTCAATTTTATGCTAAGCTGTGCAATTTGTTGGGTTTATTTAGGTTAATATGCTATTATTTTGCATATTTATACCTCTCCCATTACATTTTTATTAATAATGATGTCATGTCTGGTAGCAAGAATCAATAAGACTTCTAGTGTGCAATGTTTACATATATTATTACTGTATAATAAGTCTCTTAGGCAGCTCCCTGCATTGGAATCACTTTGTAGATGTGTCTTTCATGTAATTGGATGCCTGCAGTGGCTGTTTGAAGAGCAGTGATACACTGTGCTAAGATCAGATCTAGCTAGCCACTATTGTATGGGTATCACAACAGGCAATCTTTCTCCAGTGTCTGCATCTGAAGATAAATGGTGATGTATTACCTCTATTTCCACTTCTCTTTTTCCTGTTGTGTTGCTTTTGCCCTTCCACAAGTGGTATTTTCTTTAACATAACTCTAAAGAGCACTTCTGCACTCTCTCTCACAGTCATCCCTTCTAGAGAAATATATTGAGCTTGTGAATGTGTACAGCACTTCTTGGAGGAAACGCTTCAGGCTCTCCCATATAAAATTTCCCTTTTTACTCCCTAAATGTTCTATTCACTTCCCTTTGCACTGGTGTAAGGTTGATGTAGTTGGTGCTTTCCCCTGCAAAACAGCAGCCCCTGTTAGCGCATAAACAATTTGCCTGATCTTTTGCACACCATTTTGCACATCGCTCATTAGTGATCCTGACCCAGCAGTTGAAGTAAGGGGGTACACACTGGCAGCTGGCTGTTGCAGCTGAGACCCTTTGGGCAAAAAAGTTTGTTTGACAGTCTTCCACTATGCTGCTTATTCTTGTTAATAATAGTGATCACTGTGGTGTGAATGAGTATCACTGATTAATAAGATAGAGCTAGATTGCATCCTGTTAATTCTTTAACGTGTGCAAGAAGCACTCTGTCTCACCTGTTCATCTGCCTGTATGTTTGTGCAGGAGCATGTGCATGCGCTGAAGTGTGCTGAGATTTTTCTGTGGTGCGGGCTAGCTGAAGGTGGCTGGGAAAAACTAGAGTCACCTCTTCTTCAATGGTTCTCTACTCTGCCCTTTCGCCACAGGCACATCCTGATCCTTCTGACCCAAACTAGAGATTCCCGAATGAGAGTCCAGCAGTATGCTCTTTTAAGTTGTGGAAAGGATACACTCTGGTACGCTGTGAAGTCCGGACAGTGGCAAAAGTTCATGTAATGTAGGTGACTGGCATTGCCAAATCAAGTGTCAGAAAGTGGTGGGATATCACAGGAAGCAAAGTGAGATTATAAAAGAGCCCCAAACAAACCAGTCAAATGTGACTGAAAAAGGGAAAATAGACATAAATTTTTATTTAATATTGCAGATTTGGAAACAATTCACCAAGGATAACATTTCACAAAATTTCGCTTCGGTATTCTTTCCAAAGGTACTTTGCTGGCTTATAACAGGCTCCTGTTGCTCTGTGAAAATGTTCCAGTTTTATGATGGTTGACCTGAAGGGAAGAAATGTTATATGGGATGTTCTTAGTCAGACTCCAGAGTAAAAGTGAAAAGCTGGAGCTGGAGCATGGATAATTTACATAACCAGATAGAGCATTCTCTATTCCCTCATCATTCTTTAAGTGCATCATTTTATTGCTCTTAAATTTATTATTTCACAGCATGAAAGTTGTTTCTTGTTGCCAGAAATTACTTTTTCATTTCTTTAACAAAGGTCCTTTTTTAAGAAAGACGTGTCATATATAGCACAGCAAAGACTGAACTTGGTTTGGTGATCTGGCCCACTGCAAACAGTGACTGACAAAAATGCAGATCAGAAATCCTCCACCATCAGCAAAATTCTATGAAGAATTGTACCTACAGATATAGATGCCTTCTGGAGAAATAACCCAAGCATATATATGCATCTGGTCTCTCTCTTCTTTACACTTTTTAAGAGTCATCCTCAAATCAGAGCCATGCCTTCTTGCAGGGACTTGCAAGAAGCCAGTGGTCTACAAAAAATCTCCAAAATCTCTAAAAGGCCTGGGTGTACATCCTTATGCAGCAAATATCAGTTTCAGTGTCTCAGATTGTTTTTCAATTTTAATTTTAATAAAAGTCAAATTTACACAATGATTTTAACACTTTTAGGTCTAGAAGGGAAAACAGAGAACAAAGAAACTTTTACTACAGGTGTTTTTAATGATACATTGGTAATGAGTCAAACACTAGTAACTAATTCTTTCAAAGATATAAAAAATGCTGTAATGTGGACTTGCATAGAGGTGTCTGTTCACAAATTCTGAGTTTGGGTCTAAGCTCCATTTCTCCCTTTAATTTCTGAAAAAACACAGTGCAGGTTGTAGTCATCTGGTTTGCTTCTTTCAAACTGTGTTGACATCTGCTGTTCCCTAGGCTTTAGACTAGGCCTTTGACTCTTCCCCATGGCACTTCAAAATGACACAGTTCCTTTGGTTTGGTGTGGAAACTTCATTTCCATTGTTTATTATTAAAAAATGTGATTTGTGTTTAGGGCATTAGGCCATGGTTTAGCTGCCATTCCCCACCAATGTAATTTCAAGGTGTTGTACACATATTTTTTTTTGAATGTTGTGGTATCCTTTAGGCTATAAATACATAAAAACAGGCTACCACTTTTTAGCTCCATTTGGCACTGCTGAGGAGCAAAGGAATTTATATTTTTTCTCTGCATCTTTCTGCTTTCAGGTGCTGTACTGTTGGTTTATTTAGTGTGATTCAGGTAGCACAACACCTAGTATTCATACCAGCATCCCAAATATAAGGATCTTTAGAGAGCAGCAGGTAACATTTGAACCTGGTCTTGAGTTTTAGCTTCACTAGAAGTAACAAAGCTGCAGATGTTTGCACTTCTGCTGAAGTCATGTGAGCTAATAGTTGTAACACTAAAGTCCTATGAAAAACTTGAATGAAGAGTGTTCTTCCAATACCTAATGGTGCCTGGCTTTGAAGTCTCCATTTAAGCATATTCAATACATATTCCTGTTGTGGCTAGTGTGCTCCACTCACAGAAAACCTACATGTAAGCAGCAATAACACACTTGTATAAAAACAATACATATTGTTTTGCGTTCAGATGGCCAAGGAAAAAGCAAAAAGCCTTAAATTGTGCATAGAGATGAAAACCCCTGTCCTCTGCATTCTCTACAGTTCAGAAGCAAGTTTGCATTGCTCAGGAGATGTGAATAGTGAGCACAGGCGTTAGAGACACAAACAGAGCCAGTGTCTTATTCTGATGAGGTCAAATGTCATTCTTCTGTATTGAGAAATTGAGAATATCTATAAAACCAGCAGACATTGATTCTGTTCTTATTTTGTTTATGGACCATAAGAGAAGCTTATAAAAAAGTCAAATTCAAATCACTGAAAAATGAAATCCTCTCTTTATTCTAATTTTGGCCTCATTCACACACTTTCACTCTACCTATATCTCCATTTATATGGAAAGTTTTCTCCTCATATAGTGGAATTCAAAATAAAAGGGATGTCTTTCATACTGTTTAAAAGCTCATGCACAGGAACATACAACATACAAACACAAATTCCTACCTGTTTTAATGTCTGTATTATAACCTCACAGATAATAAGATAGGTACCTTAGTCTCAAAAATTCAGTTTACATGTCTATTTTTTACACCAGATCTATTTTGTGTTATCTCAGTTGTTGTGATTAGGATATGAATGATGTAACAGAAATTGAAATCCAGTCAGTCAAACTGACTGGAAAACCATTGTAACAGCTGTGTGTTAAAATTAGGAACATAATACCACAACATTTTTTATGTGAGCAATTGGGTGACTGACCTTTTAAAAATGTGAGTCTCAGGTTAACCCATCACCTTCATCCTGGTTGTGAGACAGAGGTTACTGTTTAAGTATATTTATGAATGTCTTGAAATAGTACTCACTTTTCTCATCCTTCTTACTGTTACCAAATCCTGCTGTACTCGGCTGTCCATCACAATCACTGCAGGCTTTTATCTCAGTGCAACTTTGGGATTTGTATTCCTAAATGCTCATCCTCTTGGGCCTCCACAGCTGTACTGGAAAGTGTACTCTGCAGTCTGGACTGCAGTGTTGACAGCTTACTGGTGTCACAGGCCCCGCTAAATATTTTCACACTGGAACATTTGGAAACAAGTCCTGGCTTAGTCTACTCCTCTAACTCTTGCTTCTAAGCTGGTCTTCTTCAAAATATTACTTTGGATCCTACAAAAATAGTAGAAATAGTTGTTTATTTTTTTATAATATTCACATGAGTACACATATAGGTACATCTATTATACGTGAAACATATATAGTTACTGGTTCAAGTTGTTATTTGCTGCATGGCCAAGAATTTGTTTAACAACACAAAATCTAGAGTGATATAATTTCATCCTGCTCTTTCAGAAACCCTTCCTAATATCCTTTTCTTCTCTTTTGGGGGTTGAGTGGGGTGAGGTGGAGTGTGTTATTATACTCTGTGCAATTAAATGCCTCTTCATTTAGCCAAATCAACACAACTAGGGTCCTAGTATTTCACAGGAAGATATTTAACAGAAATATTATTGAACATGACAGAAGAAGAATAAAAATTATAGTTAATCTCACGTAGTTCAAGGAGTTTTCTTTGTTTTTTTATTTGTTTGTTTTTTTTATCAAATGGAATCTATTAGTTCTATTAAACTACCTTTTTGGTTTTAGAGAACCAGGAGCAATTTCTGATGGATGGCACAGTAGTGAATGACTGAAAAATCCTGCATCGGTGCTGAACTCTTCCCTCACCTTTCTCAATCACCAGAAAACAAATTGGAAAAGTGGAAATAGCAAGGTCAGGTCAAGTGAGTGCATACTTAAACATTTCATAGGGTGCAGAGCAGTGATCTGCTCTCATGTTCCATTAATTCAGAGACAGCTGTCATTTATCTTTTGATGAAAGCTAGAGGTTGAATGCTTGACACAACATATCAGGCCTAATATGGAAAGGACATAACAACGTGGGCTCAGTTCTGTAAAAGTGAGTTACTCTGCAAGGAGGTTTCATAATTCCCCTACTGACATTTGACAGAACTTTGGCCACATTTCTGCAAATACAAATTGCCCAGCTATTGAAAAAAAAAAAAAAAAAGGAAAGAAAAGTCCACAGATTGCATTGGTCATTAACTACATAATTTCTATTAGAAACTATATGAATTACATGGCTAAATCCTTGTAAGCTTCTTAAATACTCAAGAACTATATGTCCATAAGTGAATCCCAAAGACAGCTTTTGAAATACAGGTAGGTAGACAAAAAGTTAAATAAATCGGTGGGGAAACACTGCTTGTTGCCTCTGGAAAAACTGACTGCAAGATGACAACCCAGACATACCTACTTCTTTAGTTGTCAAAGTATTAGCATCTGCAAGTCAATTTGGTTAGAAATACAATTAAAAAGATAAAAGAGAACAAAATCAAAAACAATTTCAGTAAAGACTTACTCAATAGTGCTGTAGATCCAAGAATAAAAGTGTTTCTACAAAAAACAAAGTGTGTGGTGGTGGGGACTGAAAGCAAGACACAAAAGCAAAGCTCTAATAATCATATTTAATACAAGAAACTACATCATACACAAAAGAAATAACAGAGAAAATTAGCACAGCATGCTGCTCACTCAAAGTCTTACATGTTACAAGGGGTTTAGGAGCAAATCAGATGGTGCTTATCCATCTGATAAGAGATCAGATGGATAAGATCTGATCTTATCTCTTATATTAAGAGATACTTAAATCTATCTCTTACCCCTTCCTTATTTTTAGAATGAAGAGGTCTTTTCACCATCTCTTACAATTTGGATGAGACTATTAATGATACTGGATCTAGGCAGGTTCTTGCTTCTGGATGCTCCAACTTCACAGTTGCAGCACTAAGAAGACATTATCTCACTGATGCCTCTTCCCTTCTATTTACAGTGGTTTGCATCTTACCTTTCCTCACATGTATGAACAGATGATATTAGCAACTTGGAAAAGAGGTCTTGGGAGGTGTATGAGCCTTTGCATAGTTTATGGGCAATAGAACACAGGCCAAAGCATCACCTTGTGTTTCATGGAGGAAAGTTCTAGATACCGCATGGTCTGATTTGATTTTGGGAACAACAACTCTAAATTTACAGGGTGACACTGGTAGTCTGAAAGGACAGAGAGAATAAGCAAATCCAGATATCCAGTGGTCATATATAGGCTATGGATTATTGGTCCTAACTCCTCCCGCTCATGACTCACACTCACAGTTTGTCCAGCCCAATACGTGATCTGCCAATTCAAGTCATATCACCTTGGTAAAGGTCTGAATTAGAATTCATAATTTCAGCCTCCTGAACTGAAAAGGTCTCCAGGTCTAGGTATTTTCATCCAGTCCTATCTCTGGCAGGGGAGCAGGAGCAGCAGGAATTGCTGATATACTTTCAGTTCAGCTTCTCACTACTTCTAGAAACTTACTCTGTCATAGCAGAAAAAGTTCCATGCTTGTCATTGCCTGATAGTTGTTCTGTGATTTTTTTTTAACTTTGCTTGAGTGTAGTCGTTTTTGAACTTGAAGAAAATAGAGGTAAAACATTTTTTCCTTGATAAAGAAAAATAATTTAAAATATTTTCCTACCAAAGCAAGAAAAGAGAGCTGAAAACAACAGAAAAGTTCTGGGCCAAGAGTCAGCTTTGACTGCAATAGAGGAAAGAGGTTTTAATTGGTTTGAGATGCCTATCATCTCCCCTTTTCCCTTCCCTTCCCTTCCTTCCCTTCCCTTCCCAAACCTTCCCAAACCTTACCTTCCCAAACCTTCCCAAACCTTCCCAAACCTTCCCTTCCCAAACCTTCCCTTCCCAAACCTTCCCAAAGCTTCCCAAACCTTCCCAAAATTTCCCAAACCTTCCCAAACCTTCTCTTCCCAAACCTTCCAATCTCATATTGAGAATTAAGAGTTTGGTTGGTTTTCTGAGAAATTCTTCCCCTTTGGATTTTGTTAGTTTTTTTTGTTGTTGGTGGTTGTTTTTTCTTTGTTGGATTTTTGTTTGTTTGGTTGGTTGGTTGTTTTTTTTTTAGGTATTTTGAAATACATTGTTTCAAAATACTAGGGACATCCAGTGCTGTGGGAAAATCTCTTGTGATTCTTGTAAGATGTCAAGAAGGTCCAAGAGAGCTTTGGTATATCAGGAAAAAAACCCCCACCTGTATGATTTGATATCATATTATTTGAGAAATGTGTCTTACTGGGTTATTTTGATGTTTCTCGATGAAATACAATGTTACTTGGAGTAAACCAGGTGATTAACTCTGCCCATAACAGCTATTTTCCTTCAGCTACAAAAACTCCTGTGTCCTGATTTTATCAGTCGTTTTCAGGTAGGGAAATAATAGAAGATGCTGAGGGGGAGAAGGGTGAGGCGCACTCTTTTCCCTTGGCTCTGGAGCTCAGGTGTAGATGCTATTATTCTACTCACACAAAAGAAAGGAATATGTATTTGTAGGTTTCAAAGACACAGAGAGCAACCTAGAGCAATTAAAGGAGAAATAAAGGAGGGTCTTTGTGTTCACTGTCATGACTAAGCAACACGAGCAGCAGCACAGGATCTTGGTGTGTTTGAAGAACAGCAGCAGGCACAGTGTTAGGTGCCTGCAATGGGCTGTATGGGTTCATCCGGGTGCCCTTCAAACAGGCACTGCTCCTCGACACAACAGTAATGCCTCAGTGGCAGCACTTAATCTGTCTCTCAGAGGGTCAGCCTGATGCCCCCAAGCAGCTACTCTTAGAGGTGTACAGCTCAGCAATTCTGAATTCACTTGTAACATGCCTCTGCAAAACAGAATTGGCTCTGCTTTAGACATCACTCCAGTTATGGAGTCAGTGTTGCAGTTTGAAGTGCTGAGCCAACCTGGTGTTTTAATTCAAATTTCATCTGAGCCTTCTTTCATCCTTCTGTTCTTAAGAAAAATAATCACCATCTTTAGGGTTTCTCTACACTTCTTGAGAATTTAGATCAAGGCTGTAGAGACAACTATTTTCTTGAATAAAAATGAAAGCAAAAAGGTGAAAAATGTAGATTTTCTTGGAATAATCTTAAGTCCTTTATGTAGGTTAAGGTCATGATATCTAAATTAATGCAATACAGAGTTCTCCATACTATTGTCTGCACTCCTTAGATCTTTCTTAGGCTCACTGCATGGAAGAAAGCAGGAGCTTGCCACCTCTCCTGTGAGCAGTGAGTAGGAAGTTACCAAGTGTTAACAGCCAAGCTGATGCAGAGGAGGTGGCATGCATCCCACATTGTAAGGCTGGAGCATATTGCGGTCTTCCTGTTCTAGGGGAGAAGTAATTCCTCCAAAACTATATTTGTTGGATAGTAGCGAGACCCTTACCTAGAGGTGTAATCTTTTCCTTAGGGCTTCTGATGAATTCAATTAGAGATAGGTTGTTGTTGCTTTTTTCTCATCATTTTTCTATCACAAGCAATAAATAAAGATCAGAGATCTATCTAGCCTCGGAGTTTGAAAAAATTCTCATATTCATCTTTGGTAAAAAAGGACTGGCACTTAGCACAGGATAGATGCAATAACTTTGAAATGTTTATAATCATATTAGATTCAGGAGAGGGATACGACCTTGCCCTCTGCTTCCCCACACTTTTCTATTTTTCTCACTACAAGAGCAGTTATTCTTGTTTCAGACTTTTCATGTTTAAGGAAACCACCAATTTATATAGGGCATGCTCAGAGGCTTAGCATAATCATTCCCAGAGTAACATGCCTGTCTCCATTAGCATAAATTTGCCCTTACTCATTAAATAATTCATATTCTTACAATTTTTTTAGGAGTCACAATTCCCTACTTTATTAGATTTGTCTTTTCTGAAGAATTGTTCTAATTTTTTTAACTATTCCTTATTTTTCAATTTAACTTTCAGATGCGATGTGGGAAATTTGGCTTCTTTCTGAGTAATTTCCCCTAGTTGAGACTGTGGCCTGAATCACTATAAGTTATGCAAGGAGAAAATAGAACTGAAGCCTATGGTTCTTAGAAGCTGTTCCCACCTGATTTTTCTATCATGTTTACCTTTCATTTTTGGTTCCTAAGGGATAGAGTTGCATTTTGACCTTTACTTCCTGCACTGTCACTGTTTCCCTCTAGTTGTTAAAGGATTATATCGCTCCTACACCTTCCAAACTCAATCAGGAAACACATATTATTCCAGTTTCAAATTCTGTAATGTGGGTGAAGGCATATAGACCTAAACAGAAGGTGAATGGACCACTTAGCAGATAGCAGTTTCCTGTATCTAATTGCCTATACATAGAAACTCAACAGGGCTTAGCTGCCACAGACTGTGGGTTTCTTCAGGCTTGAAGAGTTGGCCATATCCCTTTTAGAACAGCTGCTACTTGGTTCCATGGCAGCCTTTAAGAAAGGGTCCCATAAGCGAAAAAACCACCCATATTTTATATATATAAAATAGATATTATTTAAAAATTATTTGAGGATGATTTCTGCAAAGAAAATGTCTTGATTTGCATGCCATTGAAAACCCTATGTCCCAAGAAACCAAAATAAGCAATATGTTTCTGTTTCCTACACAGAGGACTGGTTAATTAAGGGGGGAGGAAGGAGATGGAAATGCAAAGCTGCAGTATTTCTTTCATTACTTCTTAGTTGCAGGGAAACAATCCTAGAAAAATAGTGCTCTGTCTTTATATTTCATATGCAAAATACTATTATGTTTGCAGCTTTTTGTCAGTCAAATATGGGCAAACTCCTTTTCCCCAGTGCTAACGCACTTCTCTGTGTTGTTCTTGTTTTTACATGGACAGAGATGTGACAGAGTTTTTGTTGTCCCAGCTAGAATAGTGAATGTTTTCTGGCAGTTTCCTGGTTGGAAGAAGAGGCTGGAAGCTGTATTCCTGATTTTAACATTGTCTGGACTGGCATGTGCTTAACCTCAGTAAGTCCCCATTAATACTCACTGTTGAATGACTGCCAACATTATATTGCAAGGAAAGAATGGAGATTCATGGTGTCTAACTTCAGATACCTAAATTATGTTGGAAATATGTACTTCATAGAAAGGGATTTCTTCATCTGGAACTCTGTATTAACTAACTAAAGGGAGTAGACTTAAGTGGAGTGACTACTTTTGTTTTCCAAAGCAATCAATAGCTCTGTCTCAGTTGCTGAAAGCACAAAGAGTTCCACTGAAGCCGACAAACCATCACTGCATCTTTACCATTACCAAAATCCTTGTGTCCCTTTGCCCACCATGTTCAAAAAGCAAAAAGACACCTACAAGGGCAAAAAGTGGCTTTTATGGGAAATGTTGTTTATTTCAGCTCAGCATGGAAAATTCCTATGCAGATGTTTTTGAAGAATTGGGCTTGGAACTTCAAACAGTTTCATCACACAGCAATTTACTTATTTTTTTCTCAGAACTTTATGAAGTCTGTGGATGTATAAATTATGATGCTCCCTCTGTTTTGTGACAATGTATAGCAATGCATTTCTTGAAGCAGGTTAACCTTTGAAAAGAACCTGACTGAAGAGCCCTCTTAAACTGTAGTAATTCTCCATTCTCCTCTTTGCAAAGATGCTTTCCCTCTGGTTGGATGTCTGCCTGTCCTGGTGCATACCCTTTTTCCCAGCTTGCCTATGTCCCTTTGAATAGCAGCCCCATCCTTCAGGGATTGACTGATTTGATCTTGTCCAGAAATTTGTTGAGAGTGCACTCTGACCCATTGTCTAATGTTATTAATAAAGACACTGAATCATACTGGAGCTTCTATTAAACTCAGGACACCACAGGTGACCAACTGACACCAACTGAATGTCAGTTGGACTTTGTGCTGCTTTGCACCATACTTCAAACCCAACAATCCAGCCAACTTTCCAGCTATGTTTTTCTCCACTTCCCCAGTCACTTCCTAGGCCCATCTATGTGGAAAAAGTTTTTTTGCACTGGGAAGGGTAAGTCTCTACTTTGGTCATCCAAAAACTTTATGTACAGTCAAACATTTTTATTTTCGCACTATTTTATCCAAAGTGGATTTTAAATGAAAACGAGCATATGTAATGCTCTTTTGGATTATTATTATTATCTTTGATGCAAAGAGCCCATATAAATACAGATATGGTTTAAAATTGCATGGAAATCCTCAAAGGAAACTGGAAAAAGATGAAAACTACATGGGTTAAAGCTTATTTTAATTTATACATTTTTTGGGGTTTGTTTTTTTTCCCACATCTTTCTTATAATAATATGTGCCACCTCCAGGGTGAAACACATTTGAGATCATTGGATGAAAAGCATTCAGTAGCAGCAATGACCTCTTGACAGCACGATGAGGAAAATGTAAAGTTTTTCCTATATTATTCTAATATTTCTTTCACAGAGAGAGAGAAAAAAATTGGACACCTGAAAGGTTGTCTTTATGCTCATAACTGAAAATCTCCTATTTCTTTTCTGTGACAAGTGTACTTTAAAGAAACAAAAGACCATGAGCTACTTTTACAACCATTTAGCTGTGAACGACTCCCATGACAAATGAGTACCTTAGGGAGACTCTGGAGTTTGTCACCAAACCCCCTCTGTGACTTCCTTGATGACTTCACTTCTATTATTGCATATCAGGACTATAATGCCAGAGTGACTGAGTAAAACACACAACAAATCCTTTACTCCCCTTACATACTGAGACAAGGTGTGCTATAACTCCTGTTAAGTATGAGATATGATTTCCTTGTGGCAATGCCGAGCTGCTTTCTTGGACTCCAGACCTGTTAACTTCACAGGGGAAGTAGCACGTTTTTAGTCAGTGAAACAAATGGCTAAAATTCAGCCTACATATAAGTTAGTGCCAACATTGGGGCCTGACTCTATGGCATTTGGAAGGAAGCACTTGTTGACAAAAGTATAGTTCATCTGATACCTGGCTAGGTCAAGGCTAAGAAATACTGCTGGTTGAGTACATTTTGATCACTGACACAGGCACAGGAAAATATGTGTTGTTATTGTATGCGTGTTGATTGTAAGCTAACAAACACAGAATCACATGTTAAAAATCAAAATAGAGATTGCTGTACTGAAACAAGTCGGATGTACTTGTTTTATGTCTGTCTGTTGTGTGCACTAATGTCAACTGCTTTGGAGGAAAGCATAATTAAACTTGTAGAACAATTATGCCATACACAGATCCAGAACAACATTCCCTCTTAGTGACCACTATGTAGCTAGATTATGTCTTGAAACAGGGGAGATTAAATTCTAGAAGGTTGAATTTAATCTTAAAAATGTGGATTTGGGTACTATGCATCTTTGCTGCATTTACGTAGCTTTCCTGACTCCTGTAATCTTCCTTGATGTTGCAACACACTGATAATGAAAAACGTGGAAGGAGCAGAAGGAGGAGAGTGAATGTTTATTCGCATTACTTACCTTCTAACTAGGTAATGAATGAATATCAGTGAAGAGGGTTGCTTCCCTGGGCTTCCTGTACTGTTAATGGAGACAAATGGATTCCTCCAGGGGGGAACTCGAGGTGGAAGCACCACTTTGCTGCTCTGACTCTTTCCAGGGTGGAGTTGTCCTTTCTCTCTCTATTGACTTTACAGACAGCACAGAAACATTAACCTGCTGCCTGAAGTGGTCACTCCCACAGGCGCCAATGACTTCCACAATTCAGTATCCTTTTCCAGTTTCCTCTGTGTGTGTGTAAGAAACAGGGTTATGGACTGAATTTTTTTCAGTATTCACAAAGGGCTTTTGGAGGATGAAGAGTAAGGGTAGCAAGGTAAAGGGTAAATGCTAAGAAACAACAACTGAAAGTGAAGATGGTGTATTTATTTTACTTGACTGCCTACATTGCAATTCTGTTTTCCAGGTTTCAATAACAATCCCATATGGTCATGGCTGAACCATCTCATGCTAGTTTTACTGACTTTTTAATATCTAACAAAATGTTTTGAATCAATATAGCCAATAAGATGTCTCCGTGATTTTGTAAAAAGTAATGAATGATTAAATAAACCTAGAGTTAAAAATGGATTTTTTAAAGATTTTTAATCTTATTCCCTTGCTGTTGCTAGATTTGTGCTGCTACTTAGTGCTGGCTGTTTAAAAGTGTGGTGAATGTAAGCCTGTGTTTACAGTGATAGCTGGGCCCACATATGCCTAGCTTTGTGTACTGGTTCCATCTGATTAATTGTAACACAACATACTTCCACAGCTGGAACTCTATGGGTAAACCTGGCTGGTTGTATAACTGCCATAATCTGTTGAAAATGACTGCAGAAAATGGCCTTGTGAGCCCCTGGAATTTTGATTCATTTTAATCATCACATATAGGGGGATTGGTAAAAATGAGCTAAGTACAGAAATAAAGTCTCAGGCACAAGGCAGCATTTAACATTCTTTTATCTATATGACCAAATAATCATTGGAGTTAATCTCAGCTTCTACCTTAAGTAAAAGTAGATCTGTCAGCATTTTTCCAGGAGAAGTAGTCCGTGAAGCATTTATACATCTCTGGGAATGAAACTGTTACAAGTTCATCAATGGGGTGCTCATGGCTGCTTATATTAAGACTAATGAAACATGAAAGTCCTAGCTGCCGTTCCTGTGGGTATTGGAGACAGACAGGGGATCTCAAAGAACCTAAAAGGATGTGTGATTCCCAAGAAGCAGCTTTCCCCATTATGCTTTTTTTCATGTTTACTCCTTCAACATAGTTGCATCCTCTTCATCCATTCAGGGAAATTTCTTTGTTCTAGAGAAGGTAAAAACCAACCCTACTTGGTCATTTGGAAAAGTGCTGTTTTGATGACAAGTGCAGCCCACCAGCTAAATCAGAACCTCCATGTTAAGCTTTGTCTTCCTGGGTAGCCTCTGCTCAGTTTCAACCAATGTCAACCTGCTTACACTAAACTACTTAAGGAATCTAGTATTTGGTTATTTTGTTTTCTGTTTGTACATGTGTCATACTTCAGGATTGGGTGTAGAGAATCCCAGAGAGTCAAGAAAACACCAAATTTCTTTGAATGTCTTTTCTTACAGCATGTGATGACCTCTAATCCTTTTTCTGAGCTTCAAAGCTCTCTGCTTTTATTATCTTTCTCACTCTATAACCAGCCAGCTTACTCACCCTTTCCATAGCACCAGAAGCCTCAAGATTATCTGTGTCATTGGAAAGGTGTGCCAAAGAAGGCACAGTCAACTTTTTGTCAGCATAAGAGGGGAATTTCTCCATTGCCAAGCTTAGCTCAAGGTCCAAAGCCACCCCACAAAAACAGAGCCACAGTGGCTATGGTGCCTTATGTCTGCAGCCATTGAATTCCAACCACCATTTCACCCTTATTTCTGTGCTTTCAAATCCCTTTATGTTAGTTTGGATGACATTATCTGTGAATATGACTACAAATGGCAACATTGATGTGTTTCTGGTTGAACTGTAAGTAGATTAGACTGAATCAGAAACATTCTGAGAAACACAGAGAAATATTTATTTTCAAAGATACACATGAAAGTTCTGCTCTGTAGAATATTTTATGACTCATTCAAGAAGATTTTCTTTTCCCCCACACACTAACTTTTCCCCCACACTCTAACTTCCCAAGATGTTTGTCACCTTCTTGTTTTTCAGAAGATTTTCCTTTCTGAATCGTCATTAGGTTCCTCAGCAGCAGCAGCTCAAGAATCTAGTAATGGTAGTGGAATTTTGCAGAAACACGGATTTCTCTGAACCTTCACATTTTCTATGTTGAGTTCAATTTTTTTGAATGAAGTAAGTGCAAAAAAAAAAGTAGAAAAGGATTTTCTTAAGAGTTGCTTTGGTTTTATAGCTTGGAACCTTACCACCATTACTGTAACGTGTTATACAAGAAAAAGAGAAAGAGTAGTCTTGGGCAGAGACCTGTAAAGAATGTTGTTCCAATAGCTGAACATTTCTTCTCTTCAAACTGTCTTGCATTGTATTAGTGTTTGCTGTAATATTCAAAGCTGTAAGACTACTTTCAAATATACTGCTCCAGAACAGTAAATGTCTACCAGAAATTTTGTACTGGTGAAATGAGGCGAAGAATGAATACCATTTACCAAAAGTCAGTTGAGGAATTCAGTGATAGAGGAAAGTTCAGAAATATGAAATCTCTAACTTGAATAACTGTGTTTGCACCACACCTTTGTCTTAAGTTATGATAACAGTAATGCTTATTACTTCCGCCATTTTTCCTTTGAGTAGCTGCCAAGAATCTTACTTCACAGTCTGGGGACAGCAGAGACTGTGTTCTGCAATTAAAAGTTAGGGAGTTTTTAATGAGAGCTTCAAGGCTGATTCATAGTTCAAAGTTATGCAGAAGGTTTCTTTTCCTTTCTTTCTTTTATTATTTTTTTTAAATCAAAAGCAGACCATTCATTTTTATCTCAGACAAAAATATGATAAAGGCTAATTCATTGGGTGGGGAGAAGGGATGTAGGGAGTTACTGATGGAATTTAACTAAAAAAATTTAGAAGTCTAGTATTTTATTTCATTTCAGAAATGTAATAAATCTTATAAAAGGCCTTTCACAATTTCTCCTTGAAGATATTGCAATGCGATAATGATGCTGTGCCCTTGCCAGCCAATTTCTTGATTTGTTCAGGTTATTCCAATAATATCTACATTTCACGCGACAGTATTTACATTAAAATCTTCCCTGAGATTTGTCATGCCCTGTTGTCATCATGTTTTCTCCTGTGTCACCTTCAAGGACTGATAGGGCATGAAAATCTGCAGGAATAAACAGGACTTGAAATCCCTAGCGAAAGAAGCTGTGCCTTGGTCCTGTGGGGAACTGAGGAGTTCTTTCACTCCCACTGATGTCATTAGCACTCCAGAATACTCAGCATTTTGGGGAGGCTGCTCAGTGCCTAGCAGAATTAGAATGTAATTCCCAATTTCAAGCCTATGTACAGAACTGTGTCTCAGGCCAGGAGATGGGAAGGAAGTAATAAGCTGGCTACAGAAAGCTACAGAAAGTCATATACAAACATTACCAGTTGTTTTTGTAGAAGTATATCTCTCTTTGGAGATGAACCTTTTAATTTCTAAAGACTCCTATCCCATAATAATATACTGAACAAGAGACACAGCTATCCTCTCAGAAACACATATTCTCTCTAGTTAGCATGTTTGATTCCTAGAAACGGAAAGGAGTACAGAGAATAAAAATGGCTGTGTTTAATCAGATTAAATGGATATCTTATTAGTTATTCCACAACATTTGAATCTTTCACAAATTGAAAGAATGGACCTCTAGTATAGCTCAGGAAAAACTGGGAATTTATTGCTGTGATCAGGGATAATGGGGGAATTTTAGAGGATAAAGACAGGTCTGGGACAGACATGAGAAATTAAGAAGACAGTGATTGGAAATTATAGCATAATGGGTCCCTTAACAAGGCATAAATACTATAGGATCTGTCTTTATAGTCAGGGACAGTTGCATTCAGAGCAGTTTTTGTTTGCTAATTAACCAGCGAGATCAGACCATGTACTGGTAAGATGCTTGAAATATCCTTTAAAGAGACTTTAAATTTATGGAAACATATTTTGCAACAACAATACTCAGTTTGTGGGGGTGAAAGATAGGTGTGTATGTATGAAAGGCTATGAAACTGAACAAACAGTTCCCTGAAGGGTTGTTTTTTTCTGTTTGTTTGTTTGTTTTTATTTCAGAATCTTTAAAATATTTTACTTTTGAAAGCAAAACCATTTCTGGAGGTGTAGGATTTCCTCATTCTCTCAAATAATCTTACAAACTTACCATGCTTTCAAGACAGCAAGAAGGATTTCTAGAATACAGAAGGATGGAATTTGTGGTTAATTGATATTTTCCATTTATAATAGTGTAATGAATGTGCTAACTTTGTTTATATTTGATGGACGATAAATTACGCCCCCCAACATCTTCAGTGTCAGTCCTCATTAAAAGTATGCTATGGACTACCTGGAACATCGACCTCTGTCCACAGCCTTAGTGGTAGCCTCACTGCCAACTCTCACTGGCATCACTCTAAGAATCAGTACATACTTGAGCATAACCTTACCCTTTGTGTGTATAGAGAATACAAGTATATTTTTATGATGTGTGTCCAACAGGAGGAAATTGCATGGTCTGACATGAGAGTGTGACAAGAGTGACTACAGACAAGAAAAGACCTTGGGTAAAACCCCTCTAATTTTTTCCATTCGTAGCTTGCAGGCCAATTTCCCTTCTGCTCCTCATAGACTATGAGAAAGGAGGGACTCAATGCCCTACTGACAACATCCTTCCCTCACAGCTGGTCCCCATCCAAAAGGAAAAAAAAAAAGGATTACTATTGTAATCTCTTCATTTCAGTATCAAATGTTGTAGGGCACACACAAAAGTTCTCCTCAAATCAAAAAGAAAAGGCTGCTCAAACTACCCACTGGTGTCTAAGCATGCATTCAGTCACTAAAGCTAGTCTGTACTGCCAACTGATGTGTGAGTCCTGGATCAGATCTATGAATGCTAAGCCCCTTAATGTGCACATTTCCCTTCTTTCTAGACAGCTGGATGCAGTGTGGCTTGATCCAGAAGCATGCAAGAGGTTCTTGCAAAGTAAGGTCCTGCAACTTGACCTTTCTACTCCAGGAATACTGGAGGACAGACCCCATTCCAGTTCCTAGGAACCAACACTGAGAGTGGGAGGGAGGCTGAGCCACTGTACATAACTGAACCTTGCTTCTTGATGCAGATACCATACAAGATGGTATTTGAAAGTAACTGATACTCAAAATTAGCAAATGCAATTTGCACAGCCCCAGCACTTGACTGCCTGTCAAAATTCCCTTCTGTGGGAATTTGTTCAGAGACAGAGCCAGTCTTTCCCAACTAGACCATGTTACACATCCCAACATTAGCATATTTCTATTAAAACATATGTTATTTTGTTCAATTATGACATTTTTCTTCATTCTTAGCCCGAAGCGATATTTGAGATATCACCCCAACACTCCATAATTGTAAAGATATACACTATACATTGCACTGAAAAACTGTAAGACTTGAAGAGCATACAGACTACTCAGGCATTCTATTCTTTGAGTACAGTATAGAGAATAATTACGGTTTCTCATATTCTCAGAGTAATTAATTTGAAGAATTTAATTATATTTTTCATATTAATTATTAATGTATTATTCACCCAGCATAGTCAGTTCATAATTCATAGATGTATTAGTCAAGTAATTTAGTTGATGAATTTCATAGTTTTGAATAAGTTATTCAATTTTTTAAATTATTCAGTCAGCTCTAGGAGTATCTGTTGACAGGAATTTCAGCCATAGTATGGCAATTTCTTTTTTTGCATAGTTTGTGAACACCTGATATTAAATCCAAGAGCTAATAAAATGCTGCCCAGCCCTTTAATGTGTTTTTATGTAAGGTTACTTTACAAATAAATGGCAGTTTAATCGTATTAACAAGTTGAAATTTGGGACCTTTATGCCTATTAACATTTAAACTTCAGTTTTCTTATAGAATGTCTTCATAAACTAAGTGGCTTATTTGCTACATATTCCCCTCATTTAAACTTATATAGAATCCAGTCCTCATATCTCCCATTTCACTGATACTAGAATTACACTGATGATGACATATCCATTTATCAGTCTATGAGTTTTGTCATTAGTTTTATGCTCAGATAATTCTGTTTATATCAGGAAACTTCTAACCATGATAGAAGAGAACAGAAGTAAGGTTTTGACGGTATGCTGACAGTTCAGCAGGACAAGTTAGCTTAACCTGAACAGCAAGCATACCAGTGACATAGAAAGTTTCCATGGAAAATAATGTGATCACACTGGGAGCAGCACCTCTGGATGTATATCAGGTAACAATTTTGGTCTGGCAGAGGAATAACACACCAGATCATTTATCAAATCATTTCCTTGTCTAGGTTTAGTGAAGATATCACATAACCAGGGTCAAAAATACTGGTAGAAAACCAGAAAAGAATGCATATCTATATGTGTTGTGTTTTGGGGTTTTTTTTTTTAGTCAGAAACAGCCTTGTATGTGAGTATATAAAATAAGTCAATTCTGGGAAATAACAGAGCAAGTGAAAACTTTGAGTGCAATATACTTTATTCATAATATTTCTGGGTTCCTTATTTTGCCAAATAAAGTTATTTCCATTAATTATTTTTATTTATGATGACATTATTTTTCTGAGAAAAGTTGGTCCTATATTCCAAAACATTGCAATAATTTTAATTGCATTCAAATGATTTTTGGAAAGGTTTTAATGGTAAATATGACACTGTAGAACTGATCTTTGGAATGCAATGCATAGTTTGAAATTTTCTTCCCTGTACAAAACTCAAAGGGGTTTCTTTTTAACACCTCTAAAAATAATGTTGCCATTTTTTCCAAAAGAACCCTGTATTTAGACTATATTTATTCCAAGTTCACCGCATATTAATGGTATCACATTTACCATTTGTGTATTGCTGTTTCACACAACCTCAGTGTCTATGTTAAACCCAAAATACAGAGGTGTATGCCAAACCATTCATGATTTCCAAAGCCATTATTACAATACAATATTCTAAAAGAAAAGTCTCCAGCTACAGGTTACTTCTTTCAGTGAAGAAAGTGTTTTTGTTTTGGGTTGTTACCTTGCTAGCAGGCAGCCCATATGGTGCTAAATCCTGTAAACTAACTATAACTAGGTATAAAATTCATAGGGAAAAATGCAATTTATCACAAGTGCGCAGCTGGTGTATGCTTTTAAGTGGTTGTTTCCTAATCTGATACCAACCTGTTCGCAGCCCTGGTATAAAATCAATAGCAAATACCATGCATGATTCCCTGAGAGATTAACCATTTATTCCAGCCGTGAAGAACAAATGAAGGTTAAAGCAAAGTATCTGCTTTAAGAAAGGTGTGTGTGTGTGTGAGCACAAATGCAACAAATGACACAAAGTAATCTTCTTATAGATTAATTTATATGAACTGCAATAATAACATAGGATGGCTTGTTTGTTTTAATTATGTTTGCATTTTAAAGCAACTGATTTTCAATCTCAGATTTTCATACAGTTTGTTTTCTGTGTGTTCCCAAAACTGCTTCATAAGTCATTTACATTTTTTCTTTTCCCCAGATGTTTCACATTTTCTTTGCTCTTTTCTTTAGTTGCAACTAATATCTTGTAGAGAACTGCCTGGGGCAGATTGAGCATCAACACAAAAACCTGCAATGGTAAAAAATACAGTGAGTGAAATTGTCATGCCCGTTCTTCCTGGCTCACAGCTGTAAAAGCTGTGGATGTTTTAATGTGTGCATGTGCAACGGGGAGAAAGTGAGAGATCAGAGTCGTGGTGAGCAGCAGCGAGGGTGAGAAATGAGTGGGAGGAGAGAATGAGAGGAGCGAACTGGCTCTGGGTGGGCAGAGGGGCACGGTGAGGGTGTGTGTCCAAGGGACCTGGAGGGGCATCAGGGGAGAGATGCAGGCTGTGTGTGTTGCATGCTGGCCTCTGAAAAGCAGGCTGGGGATGAGCAAAACTGCCACAAGATTTTCCTGTATTCCTAGGGATTGATTGTGCTGGCAACCTCTAAAAGCTTAAATTTTTAAGCATAATTCAGCATAATTTTTAAGCATAATGTTGGCCTTAGACATGAACCAAAGAGAAAGCAATGATTCCAAAGTGGGGAAAAACTCTGAGTCAAATTCTTTGCTGTTTTATATGCAGATATCTGATATAATCTTAACACCAAGACTGCCTGTCTGCTTGCACAGCAGTAAAAAAAGATGTTAACATCATTTTACTGAAATCAAGCATTTCTCCTGTGATCCTCGGATTTTTTCAACCCCTGTATGATGGTGCTTCTTAACCCCTTGTACCATATGGTCTTCCTCCTTTATCTATGAGTTGCTTGCAATTCATCGTTTTTTGTAAAGGATTTTACAATGAAAAACACTTGTGGTGATTTTACTTTAGCCTGATTCCATCAACTGCAGAAGTGCTGCTCTTAGTTTTGCTGAAATAAGACCAGAATTTGACCTCAAAACACCACAATGAGAACAGTATTATTTATACTTATTTTGTAAAAGGATAAATTGAAACACTGGGTTTAAGTGACTTGCCTGAAGGCATGAAGCTTCTCAGTGCCATAGCAGAGACCTGAATTGAATGAATGCAGATGCCAATGCCCTTTTCTAAATGACAGATGCAATCTGCAATCAGGATTGTGCTCAGATGGAAAAAATGTACTAACACCCATGGACCTATTAAACCAATTTAAGTCAGGGAAGAGTCAGGTCTTTGCCTACTTTCCATGTGCAGAAAAGCAGTGCTTAACTGCTTCTTTTTCTGCAGGTGTGTAAATTGCTTAGGGGATAGGAAAAATTGTCTTTGGAAAGAGGAGTTCTGCAGATTTGGAGACTGTCCTGTAACAGAAGCAATTTTTTCCCTATCACCTCTGTGGAGAGTGGAGTTAAAAAAAAAGAAAAAAAAAGAGCACTCCCAAAATCAAACATATGCCAGATTTAATGCCATATTTTTCTTTTTTTTTACTCGATTTGTAACTTAATGTTAAACTGTTAGAATTATAAAGATTTAATATAATATTTTAATTGTTTATTCATCGATCTGAGACACTCAATGGAATTCCTTTACTGGGACCATTGCAGTAAAATTACAACACACAGGAGACAGATCAAGCTTGCAACATTGGCAGTCTCGTGGGTGCTAAAATATCTTCTAAGTCAACACATTCACTGATGGGCAATAAGAGAGAAGACAGAAGTAACTCCAGTCCTCTGCTATTTTTAGTGCTTCTGTGGTTGTCTATATACTTTTCTTCGTGTAGACTGCTTTATCAGCCATGAAGATAACTGAGCTCAGCTCCAGCCTTGGTGGCATTATCTCAGGCTGTCTTATGGATACATGGTACACAGAAATAGTGCATAACCATTGTGAATGATGGTCAGCAGAGACAGTGCAATGGGGGTAATGTCATGTCTGACTTTTATACTCCTTTTTCCCTTTACAGATGTAGTGTCAAAAGTTTGATGCACTTTAAAGATTATGTTGGATTTTTTGAACTGTTTTGCAGTAAGACATTTGATGCAATGGATACTGAGAAGAGCTGACAGAGAAATTATTTGATGTTCCTTTTAAGCCTGTGGAAAGTCTGCTCTCAGACTGTAATTTCCTGGAATTTATTATTCACAATTATTCACTGTATTTTGTTTTGGCAAATCTTTTTAACTCTGTTTTGATCATGCACAGTCTTCCATGAATAATCATCATTTCAGACTGGAGCTGTTGTGATAGGTCAAAAGAGAGATATGGCATTGTCATGTTTGTGACTGCAAATGGAAGAAACCTCTTTCAGTGCAGGATTTGCAAATGTGGATATAAAATCTGTAACCTGTAAATATTCATGTACATACACTTGAAGCTATGCTCTGGGCTTGATACAAAGCCACTAGAGGTAATAGAAAGAATGAATATTCATGTTGGTAAAACTTAATTCCTAGATGGTTTACTGAAAGCAAATGTAAAGAGAAAGCAATATAGGCAAAAATGCATTTACACCACTACATTTTCACAGGAAAAGAAGGTCCCACATTCAAATAGTGGGGGGTGTTTTTCTTATACGTCATTGAAATAGCGCACGTCTGCACAAATATGATTACGGTGTCCGTTTTTGGACTTTCTTTCCAAAACACAGAAGACCTGCTCCTTGACAAAGAGAAGTAAGGAAAAAGCTGGAATTCCAAAACATGTGAAACTGGTCCAGCAGCAAGGAAGCACTTATTTTTTTCTCTTTTTCTGTGTATAACAGGAAACTGAAAATGTTGGAAAGTGTTATTTTATTTAGCACACTTTCTCACAAAGTTCAACGTATAATACAAGCAGGAGTTATCAGCTGCATTGTGAATAGTGATGCTTTCATTTTCTCTTAGGACGTTCACTTAATCTCCCACATATATGAAATTATGTACATCTCAGTCCTCTAAATTGACCAAAAGAGCAGAGCAACACAACCAAAGAAGAGTGTATCTGGTGGGTTCGGGTCAGCTGTTACTATTTTGTTGATTTTTTAATGGCCTTTTTCTTTAAAAGAAAGGTAGAAAAATAATTTTAAGAGTTAAATGATCTTGGATGGGTCTAAATGGGCAAATGCAGAAATTTCTATGTAAGTTGGAGGCTGATTCTGGGAGATGTTGTCTTTTGATTCTGACATTGATTTTGCTTGACTTGTGTTCATTCAATGCCAACTTCATACAACACTGCTATGGTGCAGCTTCGAGGTGTGGCATCGCAAGCTGCCTGTAAATTGAGCTCAGTTCTTTCATGAGAAAGTGAGGTGTGGGCTTAGAATAGCAGCCATACAAGACCATAGAGCTCTATACTATGGAAAACTCTATCACCAGTTCTTCTGCCAATGGTTTAGTTTGTACTCAACACAGAGTATTCATAGTCTAAAAGTCAAATCCTGAGCTTTGCACCTGATCTAATCTGTTTCAATTTCCAGACATGAAGAATAATGTCCAAGTGTTACCACTGAATTAGATGGTTGTGATTAGACAGTGACAGTTGCTCTGCTAGTTTAGAGGAACAGTCTCCTCATTTGCTCTCCATCTGTAGGGCTCTAGAAGTGTTCAGAGAAGAAAGCAGATTTTTTTATTTCCCCATCACTGCCTCCACCATTGGCTTTATAAACTGCTTGAGAGCATTTTTTCCTGAACATTTTGGTAGCTTTTCTTCCAACAGGTGTTGTTTTGCCTTGACAAATCCAAAGGTCAGCATTGAGGAAGTGTGAAGCTGCAAGGGGAATAATAGCTGTAACTGACAGCAAGGAAAGCAATTCCTCTTTATGGGTCCTGATTGGAAAGAAGAATCTTGTATAAACCATGGACAATTGTATATTGTGAAATATACAATGTGAAATGGTTTCTGGTTCTCCCAAAGACCTTGAAGTGAAAGGAAGAGCTACATGCTATTCTTAGTCTTCATTCCAGTTCTGAAATGCCTTTCATCTCAAATTGGGACAAAATGTTGCAATGTCTTTCAAGATATCATTTTCAAATGATTTCACCTCAGAAATGTGCAAGTAGTCCCATGACATTTATAATTTTTTTTAAAGTAGAGAATTTCTTTTAGACTTGTTCTGACTTTTCTATAATCATCTATGTATAATAAGGTTTTTGTTGGATGTGATAAATGTTTATAAAATCACAAACCAAAACAGTTGCTTAAACAAAGTTCTTTGACCTTGTCAAAATGAAGTGTTTAAAAAATTTTGTGTAAAAAAACTTGTTTATCTGTATATTCCAGAAAATATTTATTTATTGAGCATTCTACAATGGAAAACTGTTTTATCTGTAAAAATAATAGATCAGGTTTAAAAAAAAACCCTCCTTAAATAAGAAAGAGTGGTTGTACAATATTTTCGGAGGGCCTGAGAGATACAGTAGGTCAAACTATATCACTGAAGCTGGTGGTAAGTCCATCAATTACTATAATATGACTAGTGTTCTACCCTGTACTTATGAAAACATTATATATTTTATGGCCCAGAAATCAACAAATACATGTACATATATATATAGTATATACATATATGCACACATACATATATATGTATATATATATAAATATGTATATATATATATACATAGTCAACTGAGAATGCCGTACACCAAAGTGCAGCAGCTAAGCTTGTGGGTATTACAGTCCAAATGCATAAATGAAACTTCAATATTAGTATTTTTAGTCCATCATGATAAACTATAAACTAAGTCTGATGAACAATGCCCCTTTATGGCTAGTTTGGATGCACAGTGGGTGGATCACAGTGAGATGCTGCTTTCATTTGGATTTCTGCCCTTATGTCCACAGGACTTCAGTTTTGGCATTGTTTGCCTTTGCTGTGAAGTTCTTTTCTGTTTCAGCATCTGCTCATGGACAGGAGTCTGCTTCTGCTCCTTGTATGGTACATCTATTGCTGTTTCATCACTACGCACATTTGTTTGCTGCTCCTGCTTGTTTTCTGCAACAGCTATGCTCTTTCTCCTCATGTCTGCTGTGCCAAACTCATATCTACATACAGCCAGGCCTCTGTCTCATTTGTTCTAGGAAGGAATGGTCTTCATTTTTGCCTTCTCACACAGATCTGTTGTGATAATCCCACTTTTTCTGTAATTTATTTAAATTATAAATAAAGAAACTGGATAATAAGGTAAGAAGAAAGGTCAAAAACAATAAAATAAATTAATTTCCTATAATTTAAAGACTTTTTTTTAAAATCTACTTCTGGTAAGAGGTAGATGGGAGGGAAGTTTCTTGTTTCTTATTTAATGTCCAGTCATTTGGCATTTGTAAGTATTTGCAAAGCTTCTCACAAGGATTCAGATGTGTATCACGAATCCTACTGATATTATTAATTACATAATCACATTATATAATCAAATCTTTGCACAAATATTTAGAAATGTATGTAGAAAATATTTATTTTTCAGAATAATTTTTGCTTCTTTTTACTCTTTTTGTGGTTTTTTTTTTTCCACTTGGTCATTTTGTTATTAGAAATTTTCACTTGCAACTTCCAGATCAATATCACAGAATTAAGAGTCTTTTTGTAACAAACTTTCTGTAAACTGTTCAAAGACAACTTTTAAGTCTTTCCAGAATACCTTCTTCAGTTTTATTTTTTTTTGCTAGAGAAGCTGTTTGTTACTACAAAGTTCTATGGTGTTGAACAGATAAGCTTTCATCCAGCACTAGATGCTTCAAGTGCATCTGAGGTTAGCTCCAAGAGATGACAGAAGTGCACCAACCATGATCATCCCTTTCAATCTCCTGCTCACAAAAGAAACTACCTGAGATAGCAGATCAGTGTCAGACATCACACTGTAAACTAAAGAAATACCCTCTTGGGTTAAAGCTACTTAGTCACGCAAAGGATGGTGTTCAGATAAATCTGCTGATGCTATTTACATTAAAATGCTGGAACATTGTGGCTACAGGTAAGATAGTAAAGTGGATAGTGTTAGGACTTGTTTTCTTGTTCCCAGGTTAGATGACACAGTCTGGACCCCTTACTATTGTTAAGTTCTCTTACTTTCAATGCAGCCTGCTAACAACTAGGTTACCACCTGGGGCCATGTGGAGAACAAGTCCTTGCTTGGTGTTTGCTCCCGAATTTTGTCCAAGAAATGTTTGGGAAAGGTCTCATTTTCTGGGCCAAAACTATGCTAATGAATGTTCAATTATGAACAGAATATGAACAATGAAATTCCTAGAAACACCACTCAGTTTATTAGAATATATATTCCTTATATCCTTAAAAAAAGAAGTTCATTTTTCAGGGAATAAGATGTTTCTTAGCATAAGCTCTCCATTCCAAGAGTTGCATTTTACAGTAAGCTTCCTCTTTATATGGTGTCCTCAGAGAGCAAATAGCAATAAGTTCACTTGAAGAACATTGTATTTATTATTCCCTATAATATGTTATATGAAATGTGTGATTTTACCTATGGATCTTTAGAAGCTTCTGAAAAAGAAAAGCAGCCTGAAGTCTGCTGGGAATATTTTAATTAAGAGATGTGATGGAAATGTTAATGAAGTTGTTCTAAGGCTGACATAGGAAGGAGATGTCTTAATTTTCCATACTACCATGAGGTCTTCCCTTTCCTGATCACAGCAGAGAAAAATCAAAAGAAATTGAGATAGATAGAGAGAAACCCTGCCCGTTGTGGGCTAGGAGTCTGCTCTGTGTCTAATATTTTCTGTCAACAATGGCACAAAGCAGATCTCTGAGACTTCTCTTGAGCATGCCAGATTAGAGACAGACTTTCTAGGCTAATTAGTAAACCTCAAACACTTGTAATGATGAATTGTTAGCAGCAGCCTTAGAAATTTATTTTTCATTTAAGGTGTTTGTATCTTTTGTCTGTTACTGCAGATCTCTGTTTTAAGTAAACATGCCATTTAAGTCTTGTCTAGTAATAAAACACATGCTAAATAACCTGACAAGACATTGCACTTTTAAAAAATATAATTACAGAATGGATAAGGTTGGAAGGGACCACATTGCGTCCCCTGTACCAACCTGCCTTCTCAAGCAGGGTTAGTCCAGAGCATATGACACAGTATTGTGTCCAGACAGTTCTTGACTATCTCCAGTGAGGCAGGCTCCACAACCTCTCTGGGCAGCCTGTTCCAAGGTGTGGTCACCCGCACAGTAAATAAGTTCTTCCTCATATTCAGGAGGAACTTCTTGTGCATCCATTTCTGCCCATTGCCTCTTGTCCTACTGTTTGGCATCATCAAGAAGAGCCTGACATCCTCTTAACAGCTTCCCTTCAGATACTTTGATGCAGTTCCCACTCAGTTGTCTCTTCTCAATGCTGAACAGGCCCAGCTTGCTCAGCCTGCCTGCATGAGAGAGATGCTCAAGTCCCTTAATCACCTTTGGTTCCCTCTGCTGGATTCACTCCAAGAACTCCATGCCTCTCCTGCACTGAGGAGCCCAGAACATAGCTCTACAGATGTGGCCTCACTAGGGCTGAGGAGAGGAGCAGGGTCACCTCCCTGTACCTGGCAATGTTTTTCTTAGCACATCCCGGAATACCATGGGCCTTCTTCACCACAAGGATGTACCACTGGCTCATGGATATCTTGTTGTCCACCAGGACACCCAGGTCCTTCTCAGAGCTGCTTTCCTGAAGAACAGCCACCAGCTGTGCTGGAATGTGGGGTTATTCCTCCCCAGGTGTAGGGCCCCGCATTTGCCTTTGCTGAACTTCAGTTTTAATCTGGGCATCTCTCTAGCCTGTTGAGGTCCTTCTGAAGAACATCACCTTACTCTTGAGTATTGACCACTCCTTCCAGGTTCGTGTCATTGGAAAACTTGCTAAGAAGGCATCTGCCCCTTCATCCAAGTCATTGGTGAGCAATTTGAACAGTACTGGGCCCAGTATTGAACCTTGGTGGACATCACTAGTGACAGGCCTCCCACTAGACCCTGTGTCATTGATTACAACCCTCTGGGATCTACTGCTTAGCCAGTTCTCAATCCACCTCCATGTCTGCTCATCCAGTACACACTTTCTAAGTTTGTCTGTGAAGATGTTGTGGCAGACAAGTGTTGTTCCTCAGGACGGAGGCCCTGATCCTTGAATACTAACTAACTCTCTTGGACCCCTCTTCCCTGCAGGACCTGTTCTCATGAAGATCCCTAAAGAGGGTAAGTTAACTCTACTGCAGTCCACGGTTACAGTCTTGCTGCCCTGCTTTCTCCTTACCTGATGCTGTACTCCACAGCATCAAGGTTGCCCCCAACTTTCCTATTTCCCTGCTTGTAAGTATAAGGTTGATTCTTGTGGGATCGTCTGCTACCTTTGTCCTGCTTTCCAGGAACCTCTTGGACTGTTTGTACTTCTCTGTGTAGCTTTTCCACAGATGTCAGGGTAGTTAAAGTCCCCTGCAAGAACCAGTGCCTGTGACTTCGAGGCTGCTTTAAGCTGCCTGGATCGGACCTTCTTTGTCATGTCCAATACCTGAATGCATTTATACACAGCACTCAGATGCAAAAAAAACGACCTTTCCTGAGTTACATGAGTTTAGGAGCAGGTAACAAAATTTTGTAGTAGAGGACCTGTTTGAAATCAGTGTTAGCCAGGCAAGTTTCTTTGCAGCAGGATCTTAGTGAGAGGGTTTTCAGATATATTGGTGGCTTTAAAACTGCACTTAAATAATTTGTCTGTATATCAGATGTTCTTTAAAGTGCTTTGTATTGGGTTATTATGTGGCTTTGGGGGGACTTGCCATTTTTTATCACTGAAATTGAAGGAAGACAAAATTTTATCTGCTGCTGGTTAGCTCCTAAATTCGTTCTAATGACCTCTCCTTTTTCTTTTGCTCTTATTTCCTCCAAGCCTGTCCTAACAGTCTTGAAGTGCATCTTCATGGATTGCATCACTGAGATGAACCTGTTGAGAATTCAAAGTCCATACTACACAGGTTCTTTAGGAAAGGTGTGATATTTCAGACTAGGCCTAGTGAGGCCCATGAACTAAAACCCCACTAATATTTGAACCAGGTTAGTTGTGCTTTTGATGTTCTTTTTTCTGTTTAATTTCATCCAAAAGGGATATCCACGCAATCTGTAGTGGTTTGATCTTGGCCAGATGCCAGGATACCCACCAAGCCGCTTCACCACCCTCCGTCTGTGACCTGGCAGAGGAGAGGGGAAAAAAACCAGCTGAGGATTCTTGGACGGAGAAAAGGGTTAGGAAAAGTCACTTGCTTTCATAGGCAAAACAGATTCAAAGTGGGGATAGAACTTAAAATTATTACTAACAGGATAAGACTTATAGAATAAGAAATAAAACAGTCTCAAAAACACCTTCTCCCCCCAACCCCTCCTTCCTTCTCAGTTCTCCCTCCTCTCCCCCAGTGGTGCAGGGGGACAGGGAAGTGGAGTGGTAGTCAGTTGTTGTTTCCCAAGGAGTGCAGTGAGGTCTCTGCACCCCAATGGTCCTCCATGGTCTTCAAGGGGACACTTGCTTCACCATGGTCTTCACCACAGGCTACAGGGGGACCACAGCTCTGAGTCCTTAACTTGCTTCTGTGGGGTCCATCTCACAGGAGACAGTCCTTGATTAACCTCTCCAGTGTGAGCCCAGCCCTCGGGTAGCAGTTCTTCCCAGTCTGCTGTCCCTTGGGTCACTCCTTCGTGGGGGTGCAGTCCTTCATGGATGAGACGTGGATCCCCCACAGGGCCGCAAGTCCTACCTGGGAAAAACCTGATCCAGTGTGGGTTTCCCTCTCCACAGACCACAGGTCTCCTGCAGGATGCTGCTCCTTCTTGGGCCTCCCATGGGGTTACGGCACCCTTCATGCATCCACCTGCTCCAGTGGGGGCTCCTCCATGGGCTGCAGGGGCTTCAGCTCTAAGTCTTTCTCTGCACCAGGGGGAAGGCCCCCCCTGCCACCCTCCTGCTGCACTGATCTTGGTGTTTGCGTTGTTATCACATGCTCTAACTCTGCTTTTACCAGGCTGGAATTTCTTCTGTGCAACACTCCTCTATTTCTTAAATATGATAACACAGAGGCGTTATTATCACTTCTAATTGGCTCCGCCTTGGCTAACAACAAGAAGTCCCTCCTGGAGCTGGATATCATTGGCTTCATGGGACAGGGGAAGCTTCTAGCAGCTTCTAACTGAAGCCACCTTTGTAGTGACCCCGCTATCAAAACCCAGCCACATGAATCCATGACAAATCCTAGACCTCCACATGATGTGAAACAAATTATATGGTACATGGGATTGGACTATTTTCTTCAAAAGCACACTCCTGATCTGAACAAAAACACCAATGTGAACATACTCTGCTCTTGGAGCATTGTGAAAATATAGTTTCAAAATTTATCAGTGATGTCATAGTGATTTTGATGGCACTATTCAATAACATGAACAGAAAGAGGGTATCCAAATCCTTTAGAAAATCATTCTGAATGCAGTTTTAAATCTCTCTTTGGAACATTCCAAATATCAAGTGAAATATGACCAGAAAAAATCCAGGGATGCAGTACTACAATTACAGAAAAAAATATTAAAGTAAATACTGCCAAACAAATATACCTGTGATTTAAAATTAACTGGCACTGGTATTTACTTGTTTGGAGCACTGGGATTTTTGGTTGGTTCATTGAGTTGAGTGTAGATTTTTGTTGCTCTTCTTTGCTTTAAATCCTTTATGTAGTTGACCTTTCTGGTACAGCAGTTTGGGACCACCACTGATGAAATGTTATTAATATCTTAGCACAACCACATTAATAATCCAAAGGAAACACAGCTAAACATCATCTTTTCAACTTGCTCAGAGACTTAGCACCAATGGTGTGCACAGCTTGTGCAGGTGACCTGTTTTCAGCTGGAGCTCTGGGTAGCCTCATTCCCTGTGGTGAGGAGAAGGTGATTCTGTTGGCTGCATCATCTTGGACTGACACTATACTTGAGGCAGAAGCTGTTTCTCAGTACCTTTGTGAGCTTAGGGCAGCTGACTTTGCTGGAACATCAGTTGCAGTGGATGTTCAGTGTCTCTGAAAACTCAGCGTAAGATTTACACAGACATCAGAGTGACTGAGCTATTTAGAAGATGCACTGAAGGAGATCTGCCTAAAACTGCACACAGATTCTCTGGCAAGGCCAGTGACAGAAAACTGAGTGTTCTGCCTTCCAGTCCTCTTTCTAGATCACAGGATGGATTACTTCATCTTAATAGCTCATATGACTCTTGGTATTATTAACATTTATTAACCCCTCCTGCAGACTGTTAATTAAATAATGCAGAGTCAAACCTTAATTCCTTTGGTGCTGACTAGATATCTCTTCCACTTGACACAATTTCATTTATCATTACCCTGTGTCCCTTGTGTTTAATTTTCAGATGAACTAAATGACTGCACCAGGTATTTAAGATACCACATTAAAAGTGTCTGCAAACATAACAAACATAAGCAGCATTACCAAAAGTCATCACAGTGAAGCCAATAAACAAGCCTGACTGTAGGAAATTGCATCCTCGAAAGTATGAGAAAAGAACCTGAGTAAGTCTGTCTTTTAATTTAAACTTATGAGGAATAGCAGTTAATAAGCCTTTGCTGAAATGTGGCAATGTTCTCCACATGTGACAGGTTTAAGTTTACACATAAATGCTGGAGCAAATGAATGAGCTGACTGCCTAAAATGTGACCCTAAGTTATGGTAACCCTTTACCCCAGCTTGACTTTTTATTATATCATGCGGCTGTAAGCCATACCAGAGCTAAAGGAATGACTTGATGAATGTACTTTTGAAGCAGTTAAGCTAAGGTTCCCATAAAACTTGGGGAGGTATGCAAATGAGAGTGTTCTTCTGGATGCTGATAAAAGGCACTACTAATGAATAGAAAATAATTGTTTGGCAAGCAAGACAACCTTTTTCATGGTGGTTGTTGTGCAATAAACAATATCAGACATTTTAAAATCCTGGTAACAGGAGCACTGGGAGAGTGGTGCTTCTCCCACTGGAATTTTGCATTGATTTCCAGAGCTGACTTTAAAAAAAGGTTGTGCTTAGGAAAGAGAAGATAAGTTTGAGGTAAGCTACTTCCTAGCTTACCACCCTCACAGCTATCCTTTGATAGGTCCGTCCTTTTCCTACCTGTTTTGTCACTGCTGTGGTATCTGGGATCATGATTTTCTGTACCGAGGGTCAAAAGGATGGAGAGGTAACAGAGGTATCCAAAAAACCAGAAGATTGTCACAAAGCAAACTTATACAAAATTTTTCTTTTCTTTCACAAACGTTACTGAGAAAGACTTCCCATCCCAAAAGTAAAAATGCATGTGGCAAAATACTTGAGAAAAGTACTGCACAAGAGCAGAGCTTGTTGCGTTGGTGTATCTCATAATTCAAGATGGAAAAGGGCAGAGCAGACTTTCTTCATCTCTATAAATAACATGCTGTGTTTTATCTGTGTTAAAAGATTTACAGAAACCTTTCTTTTGGCACTTGATCACTCTGGTTGGTAGTATAAACATAGTAACTCCATGAACACAGAATATCAGAGGAGAAGAAAAATGGCTGTGCAATCCTACCGGGATCCATTACCATGGCAGTTGGGCCACTCACGCTTTAAGTAATGTTTCTTGATTCTTTTTCCCCTTTACAGCCAACACCAGCACAGTGAATACAGAGTACATGAAAGGCAGCCAAGTGTTCAGAAATTAAAGGGAAATCAAGTTTTGACCCATGAGTTATCGAGATCTTGCCTTAGTGTTCCTAGCCAATCCCAAAGTGCTCCAGCTGTCTACACTAAAGCTTTTACAGTTACTGAAATGGAGACAAAACAAAACAGATCCCTTGGGCAGAAGAACAATTGCACTGTTACGTGAATTACCTTATTTACTACCAAAGGCACAGATTTGATACTAGAAACATTTTAAAATCACTTGCTTATAAAATTTCAAATTGGATTTTTAAATTAAAGAATACATTCTAGAAAAATGCAACAATGAAATCCAAAATATTTTTTAATTTTATCTTTTACTTTTTTTGATTTTGATACTCAAAGGGAGAGTTTCAGCCATCATAAAGACTGCAAAATTGTCTTTTATTAGAACAAAAATTAAATTATAAGAACTGAAACCTTTCCCCATTACAGTGGTTTTTATTTGGCTATGTGATCTTAAATTGTCTATCCTGGTCATTTCCAGGCTATATCTTCACAAGATTTGATACTATTAACAAGAAAATTAATTTTTTTTTTAATTCTTTACTTTCTTCCATAGTTGCTTCCAAATGAATTTTATTGGAATTCAAATTAACATGTATTCTTTTCCACAACTATTTTTTAAAATTTAAATATTATATAAAATTTATCTTGTTTTGTGCAGTTACATATGCAGGAAAAGGTATAGAAATGAGTGAGACCATCTCTATATCAATAATGGAAAAGTATTTTTCGTCTTATCCAGAACTGATGCATAGTATATATTGCTCACGTATTTTGTATTTCACTTTGTTCAATTGTATTTTTTTAATAAAAATCCAGTCATTAAGTCTGTCCAGAAGGTACATAGTGAATTGATTAAAACTGACAGTGAAATATTCTTTCTTTACCTATAATGAAAGCAATTATGAGGTGTTCCTCTCAGTTGCTCTTTCTCAGCTTTCTGAACTTCTTTTTTTCTACAGATTTTTCTGAATTGTACAATTCATTTTTCAGTCATTGTATCCAAACATCCCATGTTAGATACTGTAGTGGGTTTCTGTGGCTGGGTTTTGGTAGAAGGGGGGTGGTTACAGTGATGGCTTCTGTTAAAAGCTGCTAGAAGCTTCCCCTGTCTCCTGGAGCCAATGC